>SJYT01057235.1:38350-99341 GCA_006410635.1 Cephalophus harveyi
TTTTTTTTTTTTTTTTAAGCACACTTCATTGAGGTATAATTCACAAATGTAAAAACTCTAGTTAAACTACCACCAAGTTCAAGTTTTGGAACAAGTATTGGCAAAACCAATACGGTATTGTAAAGTAAAATAAAGTAAAAATTAAAAAAAAAAAGGAACAGTACTCAAAAATACCAAACAGTTCTCCTGTGCTCCCCTGGAGTCAATGTCAGTCCTGGTCCCAAGCAAGTGCTGAATGTGCTTTTTATCCCCTGAGTTTTCCCTGTTGTAGGATTTCATATAAATGGAGTCATGCAGTATGTATTCTTTTGCATAAGGATTCTTTTGATTAGCAGAATATTTTGAGATTTATCTAAGCTTTCTTTGCATGTATCTGTAGCTTGGTCCTCCTTTTTGCTGAATAATGTCCCATTGTATGGACATATCACAACTTATTTACCCATTCAGCTATTGATGGACATTTAGGTAATTTCCAACACTGGTCCATTATAAAGTCGCTACGAGCATTCAGGTACAAGTCTTTCTCTTTTAAAAAAAAATTATTTGCATTATTTTTAGGCTGCGCGGGGTCTTGGCTGCTGCAAGCGGGCTTTCTCTAGTAGCAGCAGGCAGGGGTTGCTCTCTAGTTGTGGTGCAGGGGCTTCTCTTGTTGTGGCTCGAGGTACCTGGGCTTCAGTAGTTTTGGCATGGGCTCTAGAGCGTGGGCTCGGTAGCTATGGCATACGGGCTTAGGTGCCCTGTGGCATGTGGCATCTTCCCAGACCAGGGATCAAACCCATGTCCCTTGCATTGGCAGGTAGATGCTTAACCAATGGACCACCAGAGAAGTCCAGGTAGAAAGCTTTCTGTGGATACAAATTTTCTTTTCCCTTGGATAAATACCTAGGATCAGAACTTTTGGGTATATGTATATTTATAAAAGAAAACGGGCTTCCCAGGTGGTGCTGGTGGTAAGGAGCCTGCCTGCCAATGCAGGAGACATAAAAGACACGGGTTTGATCCCTGGGTCAGGAAGATTCCCTGGAGGAGGAAATGGGGCAGCCCATTCCAGTATTCTTTCCTGAAAATTCCACAGACAGAGGAGCCTGGCGGGCTACAGTCCACAGGGTCACAAAGAGTTGGACAAGACTGAAGTGACTAAACATAACAAAAGATAAAACTCTCAAATTGTTTTCCAAAGTGGTTGTACCAGTTTACATATCCAATAGCAATCAATGTCTGAAAGTACTACATTGTCAACATTTGATACTATGAGGTTTTAAATTTTTAACCATTTGTACATAGGTGATCATGTCATCTGCAAATAGATAATTTTACTTCTTGCCAATCTTTATGCCTTATCTTTTTGTTTCTGGCCTTATTGCAAACTAGCATCTGGCTAGGACTCCAAGTACAATGTTAAGTACAAGTGGTTGAGAGGGGACAGCCTTGCTTCGTTCCCAGTGTTATGCATCTTATCTGATGCTGTTGTTGTATGACTCTGCAGTTTTACAATGGTTACAACGCAAAAAAATGTCCTTCTCTTTGTCCCTCCCTTATGCTCCTCTTAAATGCCAGTCACAAGCCCAACTTACTAAATTTATCCCAAGATCCACTGAGTTGCTACATTCAGTTTGGAAGCACTGATGGAGGTAAAGAGAGACTTTCAGATGAAGAAATAGATGATTTTGGAATAAGAGGCATTTCCTGGAAATTAGAAGCCTACACTGCAGTGATCAATTAAAGAGAACCAAACTCTAGACAGGTCTAGGAGGAAAAGGTAGGCAGACAGAGTATGCCCACGCTGTTCTTCACGCAAGCAAAATTATTGTTAGCAATAAGGATTTTAAGCCAGAGAACTGACTGAAAGTTCAGAGATGAAAAATCATTAAGTTTATGAGAGAAGCAGTCTAAGAATTTTGATTGGTAGTGTTGGACGATTAAAATGTGGCCTCATGGTAACACAAGGGTGTTTGGTTTGTGAAAAATCAATGAACTATTATACACTGCCAAATAATTAGCATGGCCTTGAGAGTGAAAAATAAACGAAGTAAAACACTTGACTTTCTCTAAAGACAAGGCAAATTTTGGTATGCTTCCATTTGAATATACAAAACCAATTCTTCATATTTATAAATGTAAAGAAACTACACATGTGAAGTCAGTCATAGAATTTTGGTACCTACAATTTTCAATACTACTTAGAAAGATGCTATTGGAAAGGATTTGAATGATTACCTTTTTAAAAGGTCCCCACTAAATATTTAACAAAATGAGCTCTCATCTCTGCCTTTGTTTAGTCTTTGCAGTTCATGAATCCATGGGCCTTCCATGCTGCTTCTCCTGGATAACAGCCTATCTTTCAAGACTCAAGCTTGTAAGCTCCTTCCTCCTTGACATTTTCTGTGTCCGCTTCTCCTCAAGCATATCTAGCAGACTGGTGTGTGTCAACCATAAGTTTTATATCACTATACTACAATTCAGACAGCAGCAAGCTACAGGACAAGGGTTCATGTCTAGTTTTGTAAATAAAATTTGCACTGGAATGCAGCCATGCTCATTTGTTCACAGACTGTCTATCGCTGCTTTCATGCTATGACAGCAGAGCTGAGTAACTGCAACAGAAACCATATGGCCCACAAAGCCTAAAATATTTACTATTTGGCCCTTTTAGAAAAAGTTTGCCAACCCCTGCTGTCACTGACTGTTACTCATTTTCCATCGGCTGTGAATTCCTGAAGGCAGAAGCTATGTTGTAGATCTATGAACTCTAATAATCAATATAAGGCCATGAATTGAGTATATACTCAACAAATAGATTTTGAAGGCAAAAAAAAAAAAAATGGCCTTCATACTTCTGTAATTTTTTAATGTGACATTTCATTTCGAAAGTTAAGCAATTAATTCCTTCCAATGCAAAAAAATTTTTTAAAATCGAAATAAAATACAATGTTTTAGTCTTATATTTTAGAATGGCCTCCCTGGTGGCTCAGATGGTAAAGAATTTGCCTGCAATGCAGGAGATACAGGTTTGATCCCTGGGTTGCCTCTGAAGAAAGAAATGGCTACCCACTCCAGTATTCTTGCCTAGATAATTCCACAGACAGAGAAGCCTGGTGGGCGACATACAGTCCATGGGGTCGCAAAGAATCGGACATGACTAAGAAACTTTCACTTTCAAGATAATTATGCATATGCTTCTTTATAAACCCAGACTTAACAGGTAACAGATGTATGTGCTAAATTAGGTGAAAGGTTATGCTAAAGTGAGCTGAGGTACAAAGGTGAGTTAACACCTCATTAAAGGGTGGAAAATTCTGAAAGAGATGGGAATACCAGACCACCTGACCTGCCTCTTGAGAAACCTATATGCAGGTCAGGAAGCAACAGTTAGAACTGGACATGGAACAACAGACTGGTTCCAAATTGGGAAAGGAGTTCGTCAAGGCTGTATATTGTCATCCTGCTTATTTAACTTATATGCAAAGTACATCATGAGAAACGCTGGGCTGGAAGAAGCACAAGCTGGAATCAAGATTGCCAGAAGAAATATCAATAACCTCAGATATGCAGATGACACCACCTTTATGGCAGAAAGTGAAGAGGAACTAAAAAGCCTCTTAATGAAAGTGAAAGAGGAGAGTGAAAAAATTGGCTTAAAGCTCAACATTCAGAAAACAAAGATCATGGCATCTGGTCCCATCATTTCATGGGAAATAGATGGGGAAACAGTGTTAGACTTTATTTTTCTGGGCTCCAAAATCACTGCAGATGGTGACTGCAGCCATGAAATTAAAAGACGCTTACTCCTTGGAAGGAAAGTTATGACCAACCTAGACAGCATATTGAAAAGCAGAGACATTACTTTGCCAACAAAGGTCCATCTAGTCAAGGCTATGGTTTTTCCTGTGGTCATGTATGGATGTGAGAGTTGGACTGTGAAGAAAGCTGAGCACCGAAGAATTGATGCTTTTGAACTGTGGTGTTGGAGAAGACTCCTGAGAGTCCCTTGGACTGCAAGGAGATCCAACCAGTCCATTCTAAAGGAGATCAGCCCTGGGATTTCTTTGGAAGGAATGATGCTAAAGCTGAAACCCCAGTAGTTTGGCACCTCATGCAAAGAGTTGACTCATTGAAAAAGACTCTAGTGCTGGGAGGGGTGGGGGGCAGGAGGAGAAGGGGACGACCGAGGATGAGATGGCTGGATGGCATCACTGACTCGATGGACGCGAGTCTGAGTGAACTCCGGGAGTTGGTGATGGACAGAGAGGCCTGGAGTGCTGCGATTTGTGGGGTCGCCAAGAGTCGGACACGATTGAGTGACTGAACTGAACTGAACAGAGAGGGTGTTAGTCATACTATTATTTGTGAACAGTTGTATAATAATTTTTAAAGGCAATTACTTTTGGGGTATCCATAGCTCTGAAACTAAATGTCAAGCCTAATTACAACTTTCAAAGGATGACCAACATTATTTCCCTTCACTGTTGTTTAGGCACTAAGTCGTTGTTTAGGCACTGATTCTTTGCAACCCTTGGACTGTAACATGCCAGGCTTTCCTGTCCTCACTACCTCCTGGAGTTTGTTAAAGTTTATGTGCATTGAGTCAGTGATGCCATCTAACTACCTCATCTTCTGCCGCCCTCTTTTTTTGCCCTCAGTCTTTCCCATCATCAGGGTCTCTTCCAATAAGTCGGTTCTTTGCATCAGGTGGCCAAAGTACTGGAGCTTCACCTTTAGTTATCAATCTTTCCAATGAATATTCAGGGTTGATTTCCTTTAGGCCTGACTGGTTTGATCTCCTTGCAGTCCAAGGGACTCTCAAGAATCTTCTCCTGTACCACAATACAAAAGCATCAATTCTTCGGCACTCAGCCTTTTTTATGGTCCAACTTTCACATCCCTTAATAATAAGGTACACCTATATCAGAATTTTTCAATTTAGATGAGTATAAGAACCTCTATCTTATCCTAACAATGCTTTCTTTATCTAAATCATTTTGGAACTCTTGGCATAGCCTTCGGAGTCAAGTTTACGAGTCACAATAAAACTCCTTCTTTCTAATATACCAGCTTCTGATCTAAAATAATACTGAATCAATGGGTCAGCTATGTTATTAAACAGATTCGCGTTGAATAAACTAGATTTCTCCAAACCTAAACTGCTTTCAAGGAAAACTCTGCTGCCACTGATGATTTTCATCTCATACTCTGGAGGTAAATTAAAGAAAGAGTTCTAACATTTTTTGAGCATTCACTAATATAAGTATATAATTTCCTGATGTTAGCACTTTAAAAGAATTAACACTTAATTTTATGCATAAATAAAACTGTGGCAAATAAATGTCAGGAACATTATTATTTATATATATATATATATATATATATAAAACTTGAAGTAAGTGCGCTGTTAATTGAAGCTTTCCATACAAGATCTGAATACTTATAATTAAGTGGAATTTAATTTTATATATAAAAACATAAAATATTTACTGGATTATATAAAATGAATGGTAGGCATTATTGGTTTTATTTGCAAGCATTAACCAAACCAAAACAAAAAAGCTTTTTAAAGTGAGTGATAATCCTATGACTTGTTAGCACATTAACAGTTTAGTAATGGGATCTGGATATTCAGTATTAACACATCCACCCTTCCTCTTCGACTGGAGGACATGAAACTCAACCCAGCAAAACCTGAGATTTCAAAAACCAGCTATTTACTATTTACACTAGCCAAGACATGGAAACAACATAAATGGCCACTGACAGATGAATGGATAAACAAGATGTGGTGTATATATACAATGGAACACTACTCAGCCATACAAAAGAGTGAAATAATGCCATTTGCAGCAAAATGGATGGACCTAGAGACTATACTAGGAGAAGGAAATGGCAACTCACTCCAGTGTTCTTGCCTGGAGAATCCCAGGGACGGGGGAGCCTGGTGGGCTGCCATCTATGGGATCACACAGAGTCGGACACGACTGAAGCGATTTAGCAGCAGAGACTATACTAAGTGAATCAAAAAGACAAATGCCATACGATATCACCTCCATGTGGAATTTAAAATATGACACACATGAACTTATCTATGAAACAGAAACAGAATCACACACATAGAGAAGACTTCTCACTGCCAAGAGGCAGAGGAGTTGGGGAGGGATGGATTGGGAGTTTGGGATGATTAGATGCAAACTATGATAGAATGGAGAAACAACAGGGCCTACTGCATAGCACGGGAACTATATAGTCGATATCCTGTGATAAACCATAATGGAAAAGAATATGAAAAATAATATACATATGTATAACTGAGTCACTTTGCTATACAGTAGAAATGAACACCCATTGTAAATCAACTATACTAAAATAAAATACAAAATTTTAACACCCAGCTATTTAATTAAAATTTGTGTACCTATGCTACTCATTCTTGAAAGAACTTTCAGGTTGTTACTGTTGTGTCTATTTCACTCAGGGCACTGGTTGGTAACGAATAACTGAGACATGTTGCATGTCACAATCCCCACTGCAAAGTATATTAACCCAGTATTATCACTGGATATTGCTTATCAGACATATATTTCTCATGCCACTAACAGAGTGTTCAGCAAATCATTAGGGGCTTAATTCTCTCCCTAGATACTCATACAGGAATCCTTCTAATACGCTCCACCAGTATGGTATATAGCCTTCCTATGTTACAGCCACATATGTTAAATTATTGATAAATAGAATCAATTTACCCTTTGAAGACATTCACTAGAACTCCTTCAGATTAACATTTACAAAGGACAAAGCATTCTAAGAATCAAACCTTCAGGTAATCTGTTTCTTTGGCGGGGGAAGGGTGACCCCCAGCTTTGATGTTTATATTTTTGGTCTTTATTGATTGTTTTAAATTTCTTACCTTCTACTTATATCTTATAACCTTTACAGATTTTTATTATATACTTTTATTTTTTCCTGGGAAAGACAGACAGTTCTTTACACTTGATGTGCTTTCAGTAATAGTCAAAGTGTTAGTCGCTCAGTGGCATCTGGCTCTTTGCAACCCCATAGACTGTAGCCTGCCAGGCTCTTCTTTTTTTTTTTTTTATTTTTTAATTTTTTTTCAGGCTCTTCTGTCCATGGAATTCTTCAGGCAAGAATACTGGAGAGGGTAGCCATTTCCTTCTCCAGGGGCTCTTCCCACCCAGGGACTGAACCTGGGTCTCCCGCACTGCAGGCAGATTCTTTATGGTCTGAGCCACCAGGGAAGCCCAACAGGGTAGAGTAGCTCTTGCTTACTATCCGTTTATCATGTAAAAGAGAAAACTGACTCTAGTCAAATGTATACAACTAATGTTTTAAAGGGATGTTAATGAATCTTTTTTTTTTAAATTAAACTACTACTATTTCTGAAAGAAAAAAAAATCTCATTATAGGGTAGGAAACTTACATTTCTTTAGCAGATAAACAGTGTTTTGGTGATATGAAATTCCTTACAATGTTCACCACATAGCAGAGTGTCATTAAAAGTGTAGACTTCAGACAGAGTGAGACAGCCTGTGTTCAAATCCTGGTCCTGAAACCTACTGGCTGAGTTCCTTGGGCAAATTATTTAACCCCTCAGGGGCTCAAAAGTCTCATCTATAAAGCAGTATCCACCTTAGAGGGTTGTTGTGAATGATTAGGCGATATATTCACACAATACCTGGTATTGTGGTTAAGTGCTCACTAAATGTTCAGGAGGGATTGGGGGCAGGAGGAGAAGGGGACGACAGAGGATGAGATGGCTGGATGGCATCACTGAGTCGATGGACGCGAGTCTGAGTGAACTCCGGGAGTTGGTGATGGACAGGGAGGCCTGGCGTGCTGCGATTCATGGGATCACAAGGAGTCGGACACGACTGAGCGACTGAACTGAAACTGACTGAAATATTCAGGAACATAGTTGTATATTAAATGGAATTAATTCAGGAGATGTACATGAACATGGGAAACATCCGGAGTGAATATCTGGTCAGATACAGTACTGAACAATAAAACAATTTCAGAATCCTGAAAGTAAAGTATAATAAGAGCCTTAAAGAGCTCCATTTTTATTAATGGATGATAGGATAAATGTTAATATAATAGCAGATTTAACCCTCTACTTTGAAAGAATTTTGGTGGTTTCAAACATTAGCTCCAGAGTAAACAAGTACTGCAGTACTCCATAAACTATGTTCCCAAAACTTCTGTTTCTACAGCAAGACTGTTTCCTCACATGAACACAGATAACCATCTAAGTCCAGTGATTTCAGAGCTACAATTGTAGAAGAGTATGTGAGAAGTTCCTTTTCACATTAATATGTATTTAATACTGCTTATTAAAGTGTCAGAGTACTTAGTTAACATGGTATACCGAGTTCTGAAAAAATACCTGCTAATTATCATAATTATAAGGTCCACAGAAGAACTAAACCATAGGCTGTAGTTACATGTACACAAATTCCTTTCTCAAAGTTTGCAGAAAAGTTGGTTTGAACTACAATAACCGAAGAGCGGAAAGGACTTCCCTGGTGGCCCAGTGGCTAAGACTCTACACTCCCAATCCAGGGGGCCCAGGTTTGATGGAACAAGATCCCACATGCTGCAACAAAGATGGGAGATCCCTCATGCTACACCTAAGACTCAACACAATCAAATCAATCAAAACACACAGACATATACAGAGAGACACCACTACCCATCTATTTGGGTGATTCAAATAAAAAACTAAAACAAGAGAGACAACAAAAATGTTTGGAATGGAGTCAACTGGAACTCTCACACATTACAGGGTATGGGTATTAGTCACTCAGTCATGTCCGACTTTTTGTGACCCCATGGACTGTAGCCCACCAGGCTCCTTTGTCCGGGGACTTCTCCAGGCAAGATAAACCACTGATACACCAAACAACAGGATGACTTCTCAACTGTATTAAGCTAACTAAAAGAAGGCAGACCCAAAGACTACAAGGCTGCATATATATGACATTGAGAAAAGACAAAACTATAGACACAGAGGAGATCAGAGGTTGCTCAGGATTGGAAGCCGAGGAAAAGTTTGAGTACAAAAGGAGATGAGGGTGATGGAACTGTTCTGTATTTTGACTTAATGCATTTGACAAAACATAGTCATTCATGCCAGAAAGAGTGAATGCTGTTGTTGTTCACTTGCTCAGTCATGTCCAGCTGTTTGCAACCCCATAGACTGCAGCACACCAGGCTTCCCTGTCCTTTACTACCTCTCGGAATCTGCTCAAACTCATGTCCATTGAGTCGGTGATGCCATCAAACTATCGCATCCTCTGTTGCCACCTTCTCCTCCTGCCTTCTAATCTTTCCCAGCATCAGGGTCTTTTCCAGTGGGTCAGTTCTTCACATCAGGTGGCCAAAATATTGGAGCTTTAGCTTCAGCATCAGTCCTTCCAATGAATATTCAGGACTGATTTCCTTTATTGACTGGTTTGATCTCCTTGCTGTCCAAGGGACTCTCAAGAGTCTTCTCCAGCACAACAGTTTGAAAACATCAATTTTTTGGCACTCAGCTTTCTTTATGGTCCAACTCTCACAACCATAGATGACTACTGGAAAGACCATAGCTTTGACTATGTAGACCTTTGCCGGTTAAGTGATGTCTCTCCTTTTTAACATGCTGTCTAGGTTTGTCATAGCTTTCCTCCCAAGAAGCGTCTTCTAATTTCATGGCTGCTGTCACCATCTGCAGTGATTTTGGAGCCCAAGAAGATAAAGTCTGTCATTGTTTCCAATTTTTCTCTATTTGCCACAAAGTGATGGGATCAAATGCCATAATCTTCGTCTTTTGAATGTTGAGTTTTAAGCCAGTTTTTTCATTCTCCTCTTTCACCTGCATCAAGAAGCTCTTTTGTTCCTATTCTATTTCTGCCATTAGGGTGGTGTCATGTGCATATCTGAGGTTATTGATATTTCTCCTGGGAATCTTGATTCCAGCTTGTGCTTCTTCCAGTCCAGCATTTCTCGTGATGTACTCTGCATAAAAGTTAAATAAGCAGGGTGACAATATACAGCCTTGACCTACTCCTTTCCCAATTTGGAACCAGTCTGTTGTGCCATGTCTGGTTCTGTTACTTCTTGACCTGCATACAGATTTCTCAGGAGGCAGGTAAGGTGGTCTGGTATTCCCATTTCTTTAAGAATTCTCCACAGTTTGTTATGATCCACACAGTCAAAGGCTTTAGTATAGTCAATGAAGCAGAAGTAGATGTTTTTCTGGAATTCCCTTGCTTTTTCTACGGTCCAACAGATGTTGGCAATTTGATCTTTGGTTCCTCTGCCTTTTATAAATCTAACTTGTACATCTGGAAGTTCTCAATTCAAGTACTTCTGAAGCCTAGCTTGAAGGATTTTGAGCATAACCTTGCAAGCATGTGAAATGAACACATTTTTGACATAGTTTGAACATTCTTTGGCATTGCCTTTCTTTGGGGTTGGAATAAAAACCGACCTTTTCCAGTCCAGTCCAGCAATTTGGAAACTGCTGAGTTTTTCAAATTTGCTGGCATATTGAGTGCTGCACTTTAATGGCATCATCTTTTAGGACTTGCGATAGCTCAGCTGGAATTCCATCACCTCCACTAGCTTTGTTTGTAGTAATGCTTCCTGAGGCCCACTTGACTTCACACTCCAGGATGTCTGACTCTAGTTGAGTGATCACACCACTGTGGTTACCTAGATTATTAAGACCTTTTTAGTAAAGTTCTTCTGTGTGTTCTTGACACTTCTTTTTAATATCTTCTGCTTCTGTTAGGTCTGTACCGTTTCTGTCCTTTATTGTGCCCATCTTTGCCTGAAATGTTTCCTTGGTATCTCTAATTTTCTTGAATAGATGTCTAGTCTTTTCCATTATATTGTTTTCTTCTATGTCTTTACATTGTTCACTTGTGAAGGCTTTCTTATCTTTCCATGCTATTCTTTGGAATTCTGCCTTCAGATGGGTTTATCTTTCCTTTTCTCCTTTGCCTTTTGCTTCCCTTCTTTTCTCAGCTATTTTTAAGGCCTCCTCAGATAACCATTTGCCTTTTTCTTGAGGATGGTTTTGATCACAGCCTCCTGTACAATGTCACGAACCTCTGTCCATAGTTCGTCAGGCACTCTAACAGATCTAATCCCTTGAATCTATTTGTCATTTCCATTGTATGATTGTAAGGGATTTGATTTATGTCATACCTGAATGGCCTAGTGGTTTTCCCTACATTCTTCGATTTAAGTCTGAATTTTGCAGTAAGAAGCTAATGATCTGAGCCATAGTCAGCTCCAGGTCTTGTTTTTGCTGACTATATAGAGCTTCTCCATCTTTGGCTGCAAAGAATATAATCAATCTGATTTCGATTTTGACCATCTGGTGATGTCCATGTGTAGAGTTGTCTCCTGTGTTGCTGGAAGAGGGTGTTTTGCTATGACCAGTGCATTCTCTTGGCAAAACTCTGTTAGCCTTTGCCCTGCTTCATTTTGTACTCCAAGGCCAAACTTGTCTGTTACTCCAGGTATCTCTTGACTTCCTACTTTTGTATTCCAGTCCCCTATGACGAAAAGGACATCTTTTTAGTGTTAGTTCTAGAAAGTTTTGTAGATCTTCATAGAACTGGTCAGCTTCAGCTTCTTCATCATTAGTGGTTGGGACATAGATTTGGATTACTGTGATACTGAATGGTTTGCCTTGGAAACGAACTGAGATCATTCTATCGTTTTTGAGATTGCACTCAAGTACTACATCAAATTGTCAACATCTGCTGGATCATCGAAAAAGCAAGAGTTCCAGAAAAATATCTATTTCTGCTTTATCAACTATGCCAAAGCCTTTGACTGTGTGGATCACAAAAAACTGTGGAAAATTCTGAAAGAGATGGGAATACCAGACCACCTGACCTGCCTCTTGAGAAACCTGTATGCAGGTCATGAGGCAACAGTTAGAACTGGACATGGAACAACAGACTGGTTCCAGATAGGAAAAGGAGTCCATCAAGGCTGTATACTGTCACCCTGCTTATTTAACTTCTATGCAGAGTACATCATGAGAAACGCTGGGCTGGAAGAAGCACAAGCTGGAATCAAGACTGCTGGGAGAAACATCAATAACCTCAGATATGCAATGACACCACCCTTATGGCAGAAAGTGAAGAGGAACTAAAGAGCCTCTCTTGATGAAAGTGAAAGAGGAGAGTGAAAAAGTTGGCTTAAAGCTCAGCATTCAGAAAACTAAGATCATGGCATCCGGTCCCATCACTTCATGGCAAATAGATGGGGAAACAGTGGAAACAGACTTTACTTTTGGGGGGCTCCAAAATCACTGCAGATTGTGACTGCAGCCATAAAATTAAAAGATACTCCTTGGAAGGAAAGTTGTGACCAACCTATACAGCATATTAAAAACCAGAGACATTACTTTGCCAACAAAGATCCGTCTAGTTAAGGCTATGGTTTTTCCAGTGGTCATGTATGGATGTGAGAGTTGGACTGTGAAGAAAGCTGAGCGCCAAAGAATTGATGCTTTTAGATGGACAGGGAGGCCTGGCATGCTGCAGTTCATGGGGTCACAAAGAGTCGGACACGACTGAGTGACTGAACTGAACTGCATTTCAGACTCTTTTTGTTGACTATGAGGCCTATTCCATTTCTTCTAAGGGCTTCTTGTCCACAGTAGTAGATATAATGGTCACCTAAATTAAATTTGCCCATTCCTGTCCATTTTAGTTCACTGATTACTAAATGTCGATGTTCACTTTTACCACCTTCTGTTAAATCACTTCCAATTTACCTTGATTCATGGACCTAATATTTCAGGTTCTTATGCAGTATTGTTCTTTACAGCATCGGACTTGACTTTCACCACCAGCCACATCCACAACTGGGCATCGTTTCTGCTTTGGCTCAGCCTCTTTATTCCCTCTGGAGCTATTTCTCCACTCGTCTCCTAGAGCATATTGGGCATCTACTAACCTGAGGCTTCATCTTTCACTGTCATATCTTTTTGCCTTTTGAATATAAAATATGTAAGTGAAAATAGTTGTAAAATATTTCTTTTCTTTTTTTTTTATGAAGGCCAACCAGCATGTGGAATCTTCGTTCCCTGACCAGGGATCAAACCCACAACTTCTGCAGTAAAAGCACAGAGTCTTAACCACTGGATCACTAGGGAAGTCCCTTAAAAGATTTTTTAATGATTGGCTTGGGGCAGGAGAATAATCTGTGATGAAAAGGTTAAAGAGATCAGAATGCTTATTTTTAAAAAAAATAGGTTTATAAAGCACATGTATCTATTTTCAAATGAATCCATAAAGTTATTTTGGGCCAAAACAAGGAAAACTGAAAATAAAGGAAAGCAACCCAACACATAGTAGCTACATTTAACTTTAAAACTATACCTGAAATATGGTATATACATTATTATCTCATAAAACTATCAGCAAAAAAAAGTGTTGGAGAAGATTCTTGCAAGTCCCTTGGACTGCAAGGAGAACCAACCAGTCCATCCTAAAGGAGACCAGTGCTGCGTGTTCACTGGAAGGACTGATGCTGAGGCTGAAACTCCAATACTTTGGCCACCTCATGTGAAGAGTTAACTCACTGGAAAAGACCCTGATGCTGGGAGGGATTGGGGCAGGAGAAGAAGGGGACAACAGAGGATGAGATGGCTGGATGGCATCATCAACTCGACGGACATGAGTTTGGGTGAACTCCGGGAGTTGGTGATGGACAGGGAGGCCTGGCATGCTGCAGTTCATGGGGTCACAAAGAGTCGGACACGACTGAGTGACTGAACTGAACTGCATTTCAGACTCTTTTTGTTGACTATGAGGCCTATTCCATTTCTTCTAAGGGCTTCTTGTCCACAGTAGTAGATATAATGGTCACCTAAATTAAATTTGCCCATTCCTGTCCATTTTAGTTCACTGATTACTAAATGTCGATGTTCACTTTTACCACCTTCTGTTAAATCACTTCCAATTTACCTTGATTCATGGACCTAATATTTCAGGTTCTTATGCAGTATTGTTCTTTACAGCATCGGACTTGACTTTCACCACCAGCCACATCCACAACTGGGCATCGTTTCTGCTTTGGCTCAGCCTCTTTATTCCCTCTGGAGCTATTTCTCCACTCGTCTCCTAGAGCATATTGGGCATCTACTAACCTGAGGCTTCATCTTTCACTGTCATATCTTTTTGCCTTTTGAATATAAAATATGTAAGTGAAAATAGTTGTAAAATATTTCTTTTCTTTTTTTTTTATGAAGGCCAACCAGCATGTGGAATCTTCGTTCCCTGACCAGGGATCAAACCCACAACTTCTGCAGTAAAAGCACAGAGTCTTAACCACTGGATCACTAGGGAAGTCCCTTAAAAGATTTTTTAATGATTGGCTTGGGGCAGGAGAATAATCTGTGATGAAAAGGTTAAAGAAATCAGAATGCTTATTTTAAAAAAAAATAGGTTTATAAAGCACATGTATCTATTTTCAAATGAATCCACAAAGTTATTTTGGGCCAAAACAAGGAAAACTGAAAATAAAGGAAAGCAACCCAACACATAGTAGCTACATTTAACTTTAAAACTATACCTGAAATATGGTATATACATTATTATCTCATAAAACTATCAGCAAAAAAATAAAAATAAAAGCCTAAAGCTGAAGCATTTTCCCCCCTACTCTAGTGTTTCCCAAACTTGTCTAATAAGAATCATTTGACAACTTGTTAAAATTAGATATATCCAAATATCTTCCCTGGAGATTTTGATTAAATAATCTAGGTTGGGGGTCAGAAAACTGAACTTTTAAAATGCACCCCTCCCTCAAGAAACTTTTATTATCAGACAAGTTTAGCAAACAACTACCACCCATAATTCTTAGCACAAAGCCAAGCAAAACAAATTTTAAGTGTCTTTTAATCAATCTGAATGTTTTCAAGCACACCAGCAGAGTAATTTCCACAGTCGAATGAGCACACCCGGGAAAATTCAAGATGATCCACTAGAACATGAAAGGAAATACTGAGCTATACACTGTTACTTTAAATCTTATTTTCCAAAATTTTCTATTTAAGGAGTGTTTTTTATAATATAGAGTATATCAGTGCAATAGCACATGTATTATCTTTTTTTTCTCAATAGAATATATGATCAAAAAAGAGTGGAAACCACTGCTCTAAGGCTCCTCATTTGTTGTTTTTCCTCCTAAGGCTGACCAATCCTCAGCCTCTGTCCTATTCTGCACTAACCCCCATGATCCCCTTTACCACTATGACCATATTCATACCCAAGGCATGTGAGCATCATCCCTCTGAATACAGGACACAGTTTTTTTCCTCTACTAACATCTGGAAAAATATTTATTTTGCTGTGACTAGTAAGAAATTTCAGAGAAGGCAATGGCACCCCACTCTAGTACTCTTGCTTGGAAAATCCCATGGATGGAGGAGCCTGGTAGGCTGCAGTCCATGTGGTTGCGAAGAGTCGGACACGACTGAGTGACTTCACTTTCACTTTTCACTTTCATTCATTGGAGAAGAAACTGGCAACCCACTCCAGTGTTCCTGCCTGGAGAATCCCAGGGACGGGGGAGCCTGGTGGGCTGCTGTCTATGGGGTCGCAACTAGTAAGAAATTTCAGAGAAGGCAATGGCACCCCACTCTAGTACTCTTGCTTGGAAAATCCCATGGATGGAGGAGCCTGGTAGGCTGCAGTCCATGTGGTTGCGAAGAGTCGGACACGACTGAGTGACTTCACTTTCACTTTTCACTTTCATTCATTGGAGAAGAAACTGGCAACCCACTCCAGTGTTCCTGCCTGGAGAATCCCAGGGACGGGGGAGCCTGGTGGGCTGCTGTCTATGGGGTCGCACAGAGTCAGATACGACTGAAGTGACTTAGCAGCAGCAGCAGCAGTATGAAATGTGGAAGGTGTTGACCTCTTTATTTTATTCTTAAAGTCTAGCAGACTCTTGGCATCTGAAGAGTCAGCTCACCAATACAACATTTGTGGTTTCAGTCAAGTGGGAAGTTTCCTGACAGGTGGGAATCTGATTTTGCTGAATCACAAATCTGAATCAAGTATGCCTCCCAGCTGATATAAAGGACCAAGTCATTTAGCAGATGAATAAACCAAGCTGACCGTCCAGCATTTACTCTTCTGTAGCTGTACTGTTCTCTGCTTGTTATTAGGGTCAGGAGCAGTCTCTTTAATTTCTTAGTTATCCTTTACTACAGAAGTCCTCATTATCTACAAGGTTCATTTTAAAGAGTCCTTGAGGAGCTTCCCTGGTGGCTCAGTGGTAACAAATCCGCCCGCCAATGCAAGAAACACGGGTTCCCTCCCTGTTCCAGGAAGATCCCACATGCCTTGGAGCAACTAAGCCTGTGTATCACAACTATTGAGCCTGTGCTCCAGAGCCTGGGAGTTGTAGCTACCGAGCCCATGTGCTGTAGCTACCGAAGCCTGCATGCCCTGGACTCCATGCTCTGCAATGAGAAGCCCCCCAATAAGAAGCCTGTGCACAGCAAGTAGAAAAAGTCAATACAGCAATGAGGACCCAGCACAGCCATAAATAAATGCATAAAATTTAAAAACAAAATGGTTAAAAAAAAATTTTAAAGGAGTCCTTGAATCCAAATGTGTTTATCTATCTATCTATCTATATATATATTTTCTTTTTAATTAAAGAACACTAAAAATACAATCATTGTCATGTAGGAACTTGGAAGTTTTGCATAGGCATTAAAAAGAATGACTGTCATTCTTAGAAAGCCCGCAATTCATGTGTTATTGCAAATAAATCTTAAGTAGTATTCGTGGACTGAGGCATTCAATTCACAAACTGCTACTGACGTGTTTATTGTCAAAGACATCAAAAGATATGCTTTGGCATATATTCTATGGCAAACGTGTGAACTGTTTTCAGAAAAAAATATCACCAAGCTTCTCTTTTGAGCCCTCCACATCAATAACATAGCTCAAAGAAGGCCCATCTCTCTCTCACCCTCAAGAATATCTTCATAAAGTGCGTGCACTCCTTCAGGCACGATGACCGCCAGTGCAGTTCCACAGAGGAGGCCGGCACCCAAAACAGTCACCAGCTTTAGTCGCTCCTGGAAAGAAAACATAAACTGTTGAAAAGATTGATGACTAAACGGGGGAAAAGTTTCGGAAGTATCTGCAATGAAGACGGTGAGCTGCTTATTTGTGAGACCAAACTCTACAATGGCCAGAGAACATGAAAAAGGGTCAGCTTCATCAGTGTGCGCAGTCCCTTCAGTGGTGTCTGACTCTTTGCGCCCCCATGGACTGTGGCCCACCAGACGCCTCTCTCCATGGGATTCTCCAGGCAAGAACACTGGAGTGGGCTGCCATGCCCTCCTCCAGGGGGCCTTCTGACCCAGGGGTCACACCCTTGTCTCCTGCTTCGCCTGTGTTGCAGGTGGATTCTTTACCTGCCGAGCCATCGGGGAAGCCCAAGCTTCATGAATAATAATGCCAATTAGAACAAAGAGATATCATTTTTAAGCTTACCAGATTGGCAGTGATGTGGGAAAACTTGTCTACTACCCACAATAGGGAGAAGTTAGCATACTCATCTTAAACTGGAGGAATTGGGAGCTGCTGCAACCTATCTGGACCCCAATTTGGTAATTTAGATTTAAAGCCTCAAAAAATGTGAATTCTTTGATCCAGCAATTTCATGTCTAGAAATTTTCCTAAGAAAGAAAGAACTATGAAAAGATGGCCACTGTACATATTAAGAATGCAAACCTGAAAATCATCTAAATGTCCAAGAAAGGAGATAAGCTAATAAACTTAAATACTTCACAAGAGCACCAAGTGAAAAGTGAAAATGTTAGTAGCTCAGCAATTAAAAATTATGACAGAGGTCTACTCACGGATACAGAAGGTAATGACACGACTTCCCTGGTGGTCCAGTGGGTGAGAATCCAACTGCCAATGCAGGGCACATGGGTTTCATCACTGATCCGGTAAGATCCCATATGCCATGGGGCAACTTAGCCTGTGTGGCACAACTACAGAGCCCACACTCTGCAGCCTGCGAGCTGCAACTATTGCAACCTGCACGCTTACAGCCTATGCTCCACAACAAGAGTGGCCAACGCAATGAGAAGCCTGTGTACCACAACAAACAGCAGCCCCCACTCACTGCAAGAGAAAGCCCGTGCAGCAACGAAGATCCAGCACAACCAAAAACAAATAAAGTTAATTAATTTTTTAAAAACGCATGATATATTGCTACGAGGAAAAGACTGCTGGCAAAAAATACGTATTGATAATCTCATAGTTCTTTTGAAAAAGTATACACATAAGCAGAACAAGTGTAAAACATTAACAATTTTGTCTTTATAGTTTATAAACATAATATGTAATATATAATTTATAAAACATTTATCTGCAATGAACATATAGTACTCATACAATGAAAAAACATATTTAGTTTAACACTAAAATGTCCTCTAGTTTAAAAAAAAAATGCTCAATTAAGATTGACATACTAGAGCTGTAGAGATGTATACCACTTTATGTATTTGGAAGTACACATCTATGAAATCATCATTAGAATCAATGCCATAAATGATCTATGGCTTTAATCCACTAATACCAGTTTTTACTTTTTACTCAGATTTCCCTAGGACACTGTATCCTGACATAAAGGATATAAAGGATTATGTTTCAAAATTTCCTGAAGCAGCGACGTACCCTTCTTAGAGTCTTCGCAGTATGAAAAATAATCTTTAAAACTACAAGAGGACATTTATGTTGTGTATGAAAAACTTTTAATAATTTTAACAGCATATTACATACTCGCCTTTTCTGTTCTGTTTTACTTTCTTTTATAAGGTTAGCAAAAATAACAATGGCTGTATTAGTTCTGAAATACTACTGAAGCTGCAACTGTGAAGTTGTGGGAATATACACACACCAGTACTGCCTCTAAGGGAGGTTCTTAGCTGAAAAGCTAGTAGAAATATTACCTGCTCCTTGTTTGGGAAGAAAGAAGGGACCTATATCTATTGTGTCTCTATTGAAAATGGGGGAACTATAGTTACAATGTCAGCACCAGCTAATACTTGCCCTATATCAAGAGGGGAATCCCCTTAGCATCTAGGCCAGGTCAGCCCTTCACACACTCTAGATGGCTATTAATGACTTACAAACTGAGAGAGTTCTGAATGCATCCAGTGGTTGCGTTCTAATGGTATACAACTATAAAACTTGTATAAAAATGCTCCAATGGCTGGGGCATTGGCTTGGGAGGCAGAACTAACTCCAGGTTCAAATTAGTTAACAAGTTAGCACCTCAACTTTTCTTCTTTAAAATAATATTTCTACACATCCTATGAAAATATAGGAGGCAACAGGAGAATGTGGTTGAAGCATTTTGGGAAAAGGACATCAAACAGCTGGTGTTCCTATTTTAATGTTTAATATTGAGCTATTCTAAGAGTTTGTCTTTTCCAAGTTACTAAACTCACCAAAGCACTGCTAACGCTATTCACAGCATTCATTTGAGACCAACTGTCAGAGTATGGAGAGCACAAGATGGAAACACAGCTCAGTAATTAGTCTTTTCATCATTCTCTTAAAGAATTCATAAAAGTCACCTTTGCTTAAAACAATCATGAATGTCAAGTTTTACTGCAAAGAAAGGACAAAAATAAGGGTAAAACTGCACTGGACTATCATTTCATTTGAGAGCCTTAGTTTCAGAACTCCACAATTCAAACTAATGAATAAATTACTAGGAAAGAAGACTGTCCTGTCAGCATTTTGACTATGCTCTACTCTGGGAAATGGAAATGAAAGATGCCTCAGCTTTGCAAGGGAAGATGAGAAGAGAAGAAAGGGATGTACCTAAAAGAGAAAGAGCTAATTGCCTTCAAGAATTACTTGGGTGGTAGCTCACATCATATACATGAAAATTAATTCCTGATGGATTATACACCTAAATATAAAACCTACAACTCAACGGCTGTTAGAAAAAAATATAGAAAATCTTGGCAATCTTGGAGTTGGCAAAGATTTCTCACAAGGACACAAAAAACACAAACTATTTTAAGAGAAAAAAAATTCAACATCAGAATTTTAAATGTTTGCTGATCCATTAAGAAATGAATAGGCAAGCTACATACTGGAAGAGAGTACATATACCTATATTGGAAATACATATATTTGTGGTGGGGGTTATGGTAACAATATACACTCAGGCCCCTTTAGGTTGGAGACACCTGTTCCCCCAAGTGCTGGCAATGTTGCCTACTGATGGGTTTCAGCTAAGTTCCTCTGAGATACTGCCCTTGGGCTAAAGGGAACTAACTAACCTAAAAGTTATATTCCCTCCCCTCGAGCAGTCCATATCCAGTGACTAGCCCAAATTGCTGCTATGCAGATACAGGTACAAAGCCTCAAGTCAGAATATCTCAGAAGGGCCATAAAGCTTCAGTGCCTTCTGTGGAGTGATCTGACGCCTCCACTGCAACCAAATTACAGCTCAACTTCTCCATCTGCCTGCTGCTGCTGCTAAGTCGCTTCAGTCGTGTCCGACTCTGTGCGACCCCACAGATGGCAGCCCGTTGGGCTCCGCCATCCCTGGGATTCTCCAGGCAAGAACACTGGAGTGGGTTGCCATTTCCTTCTCCAATGCATGAAAGTGAAAAGTGAAAGTGAAGTCGCTCAGTCGTGTCTGACTCAGCGACCCCATGGACTGCAGCCTACCAGGGTCCTCTGTCCATGGGAGGTTCCAGGCAAGAGTACTGGAGTGGGGTGCCATTGCCTTCTCCGCTCCATCTGCTTAATCCTGCTCATTCTTTCATAGGTGTTATTCCCTGGTGGCTCACGTGGTGGCTTGCAATGCAGGAGACCCAGGTTTGATCCCTGGGTCAGGAAGATTCTCTGGAGAAGGGAATGACTACCCACTCCAGTATTCTTGCCTGGAGAATTCCATGAACAGAGGAGTCTGATGGGCTACAGTCCATGGAGGTACAAAGAATCAGATATGACTGAGCAACTAACACTTGGTTATTCCTAAGAATACCACCCAATAAACTTTCTGTAAATCTTTCTGCAAATCTTCTCAGAGTCTGTATTCTGGGGAACCCAACCTAAGCCACTGACAAAGCACTTGCATTTGAAATATAAAGAATGATTACAACTCAGTAAGAGATAAAATTAAAGCTAAAAATTAAAAATAGGTAAAACACTGAACAGACACTTCACAAAAGATACATGAATGGCCAGTAAGCCCATGAAAGGATAAAAGATGTTCAACATCATTTAGTCATCATCAAAATGCAAACTTATACTATAATGAGATACTTCTTCACACCCACTAGAATGGCTAATATTAAAGAGACCAACCATACTAAATGATGGCAAGGATACGGACCAACTGGAACTCCCATATGTTGTTAGGCAGAGCATAAAATGATACAATCACTTCAGAAAACTGGTAGTCTCTTATAAAGTTAAACCAGTAATTCCACTTTTGGGTATTTACCAAGAGAAATGAAAGCATATGTCTCCCCCCAAAACTTGTATAAAAACGCTCACAGATGCTTTATCAATATTAGCCATAAGAATACCACAGTTTATCCATTCTGCTATTGGTGGACATCTGATTCAGATTATGGCTGATGAGATCTGTTTGTTATTGTTTAGATTTCGCTAAGTCGTGTCTGACTCGTTTGTGACCCCATGGATTGTAGCCCATCAGGCTTCTCTGTCCATGGGATTTCCCAAGCAAGAATACTGGAGTGGGTTGCCATTTCCTTCTCTAGGGAATCTCCCTGACTTGGGGACCAAACTCAGGTCAGCCAATGCGTGTAGATTCTTTACCACTGAGCCATCAGGGAAGCCCAAGACCTGTATTACAATATCATTTTAAAGAGTCAGAAAAAAAAGAATTTGAGAATTTGGAAAAAGATTTCTGAGGTAAACTTGAGTAAATCATCTCACTTTGTAATATTTCCTCAAAGGAAAGGCAGTGTGAGCTAAAATTACTGTATTATGTTTTCAGTCTACTTTGAAATTAGAGTACATACATTTATTTACCAAATGAAGTTAAACCTCCTACTCTTAACTAAGTTATTTAACTAAGTTAGACAAATCTATGTTTGTTCTTGGAACTCCTTACACCAAAATTTTAAGTTCTGTGAAGGCAGAAACTTTTGTTTTTAATTTACTGCTGAATACTTATAGACTAGTATCTTGACACATAATAGATTCTTCCCTAAACATATACAAAGAGAATGAATTAAATACCCAGATTCATACAAGGCACTGGGGACTTGGTACCTGCCATTCAACTGGCCCTTAATATCAACAAATATATAAATGCTCTGGAACCTCTTTAGAACACTTGTGTTGAGAAACAGGCCTAACATGTCCCTTAAAAGTGTAACCATATCTAGAATTTTCAGTGGTTATTTGATTCAGAATTTATCCTTTGGCTCAAGGGGTATTAAAGTACATAAAATAAGGACATAATAGGATTCCACCACAGGAAATGTGAGGCAACGCAGTCATTTGTCTCATTAACGCAAATACCTTAAATGACATCTTTTTTTCCCAAGGAGTTAAAAACCTGTTTCAATCTTCAGCACTGTTTCAATCACTATTTAGTCACTGCTTCAATCTCCAGCAAAGTGATATGAAGATTATTTATTGTATATAACTTTGATCAGCTTGATAAACGTGTAGTAACTTTCTCACAGCCACCTAATTATAGAGGGAACACTTCTGAATGAAACAAAAAATCCAATAGTCAAAAAAATAAGCATAACTGCCATGGGTTATAGTTTCCATTTTTCTTTAAAAAGTTTTTTAAACTACCTAAATCATTTTAGACTCAATTTATTTCAAGCACTTGAGATGTGGCTCCATGTTATTTGTACAGCTGTATTCTTTCACACAACCTCACAACTTGTTATTTAATCTCAGAACAGTGTACATGTCAAAGTCAAAATGCTGACAAGTTATCTCCTTTGCTTATGGAAAATCACTGAAAAGCTATATTTAAATGAAGAAGGATAAATTTCATGTGTGGTTCAAGATGAAAAGAGTTCCCAAAGCAATAATATCTGTTGAACAAGTGAAATATTTGCTTAAGAGAGGCATGAACTGTGCAATGCCATTTGTCTGGTGTTATTTCATTTTACAACTTCACGTCTGTAGCTGACTAAGCCAAAGGACTGACCGGAAGTATTAATCAAAACAGCAGTTTGTACTCAGTGCCATCGAGCAATCAGCGTAGCACAAGCTTTGAAGTCAATTTAGTTTTCTTGGCAGATACCAAGGAAGTTAAATGGTTTTTCTTTCCTTGCTCACAGAAACAGTCAATAAATTGCCTGGTTCAACTAAATACATGCCAATAATTTTAAAAGCTTTTAATACTGAAGACTGTTTATTTCAATCTCCCTTATACCATGCTCAAGTTGTACTGAAAAACATCAACTGCAGTTTCCTAAAAAATGAAAGATGCATTTCTTGTTATAAGACTGACCCCTTCAAAGCAGTAAGCACTGAAGGGATGAAATATCACGGGGCACAAAGAAACTCTTGTTGAAGCCATAAAGGCTTTCTCCATATTCTTACAAATAAACCTGCTTCAAGGAGACACTTCCTGATGTCAGTTTACCTACTACATGATCTGCTGCTAAGTGACAGTAATAGTAACAATAATCAAGAAAACTCAAATATGAAATTGATTCTTCAAGTCCTGACAACTGAGACAAGATGTCTAAAAGCTTCCTGCCTCTAAGCTGTGGCTCTGTGACACTAAGCAAGTTCAATATCCTTCTCTGGAAGACAGGATTGCCGCCACTACTTACTATGTAGGCATATGATGTTAGCACACTTAATACAGAGTAGCTGTCACTAGCACTTACCTCCAACCTCACTGGGAGCATGCCATAAATGCCTCTAAGCCCCTCCTCCACAAGAATCACAATACAAAACCCAGATACTTGGATGGAAGTTCGAGTGAACAATGCTGCGTCCTTACCATTATGCCAGTGGCATACAAGTTTCCTTTTCCTAAATTCATTTGCATAGAGGTAATAACAAGCAATACTCCATTGATGCTACTTCCTTCAATCTCGGAAAACAAGACCAACTTGCTTTTCTTTTTGTATCAGTCCTTTCTAAAAATAAAATGAAATCTCATAAGACTGCTCAATGTGACTACAAAAACACACTGATGCACGGGAAAGACCTGGGAAAACACTAACAACGAATATTATTAACACACAAGAGGTTTGATTGAACTGAGAAAAAAATAATTTTTCTCTATCAAATTCAGTTCAGTTGCTCAGTCATGTCCGACTCTTTGTGACCCCAAGAATTGCAGCAGGCCAGGCCTCCCTGTCCATCACCATCTCATTGTTTTTACAGGAAGCAGAGCCTCTCCAGAGGAAAACTACAGACCACAAACACATAGACCCTAAACTGGTTGAAACCCAAAGGTTGATGATGCTTGAAACTTCACCTTGATGCCAACCAACCCAAGAACTGTCCACGAGCTGATCACATCCTGCTCCTTGAACACTATAAAACTCATGACCCCCACTAGGGTGGGTCACACGGTTTTCAGGGCATTTGCCCACTGTGACCCCCTTTGCCTGGCAAAGCAATAAAAGCTACTCTTTTCTACTTCACCCAAAACTCTGTCTCTGTGTTTCTATTTGGCACCAGAGAATAGAGGCCAGGATTTTGGCAACTCCACCACCAATGATGAGTACCTTCTCATTGGGGGTCTAATTCACCGACACTTAGAACTTCAAGTCAGAAAAGTGACTCACTGTCACTTTCCAAACTCAAACATTCTCCAGCACATTAAAACTCTGTCTCTGTGTTTCTATTTGGCACCAGAGAATAGAGGCCAGGATTTTGGCAACTCCACCACCAATGATGAGTACCTTCTCATTGGGGGTCTAATTCACCGACACTTAGAACTTCAAGTCAGAAAAGTGACTCACTGTCACTTTCCAAACTCAAACATTCTCCAGCACATTAATTTTTCTTTGAAGAAAGGTGGAGTTCTAGCATTCATATCCTTTAAAATACTCCGTAAATCTCACAGTATTTAGGTGACAAGTGACTCAACTCAAAGTGTACCACAATGTTGATAGTTCAAGAGGGACTGCTAGTGTAGTTATTGTTTCTTCCTTCAAACTGTGGCTCTGTGACACTAAGCAAGTTCAATATCCTTCTCTAGAAGACAGGATTGCCGCCACTACTTACTATGTAGGCATATGATGTTAGCACACTTAATACAGAGTAGCTGTCACTAGCACTTACCTCCAACCTCACTGGGAGCATGCCATAAATGCCTCTAAGCCCCTCCTCCACAAGAATCACAATACAAAACCCAGATACTTGGATGGAAGTTCGAGTGAACAATGCTGCGTCCTTACCATTATGCCAGTGGCATACAAGTTTCCTTTTCCTAAATTCATTTGCATAGAGGTAATAACAAGCAATACTCCATTGATGCTACTTCCTTCAATCTCGGAAAACAAGACCAACTTGCTTTTCTTTTTGTATCAGTCCTTTCTAAAAATAAAATGAAATCTCATAAGACTGCTCAATGTGACTACAAAAACACACTGATGCACGGGAAAGACCTGGGAAAACACTAACAACGAATATTATTAACACACAAGAGGTTTGATTGAACTGAGAAAAAAATAATTTTTCTCTATCAAATTCAGTTCAGTTGCTCAGTCATGTCCGACTCTTTGTGACCCCAAGAATTGCAGCAGGCCAGGCCTCCCTGTCCATCACCATCTCCCGGAGTTCACTCAGACTCACATCCATCGAGTCAGTGATGCCATCCAGCCATCTCATCCTCTGTCATCCCCTTCTCCTCCTGCCCCCAATCCCTCCCAGCATCAGAGTCTTTTCCAATGAGTCAACTCTTCGCACGAGGTGGCCAAAGTACTGGAGTTTCAGCTTTAGCATCATTCCTTCCAAAGAACACCCAGGACCGATCTCCTTTAGAATGGACTGGTTGGATCTCCTTGCGGTCCAAGGAACTCTCAAGAGTCTTCTCCAACATCACAGTTCAAAAGCATCAGTTCTTCGGTGCTCAGCTTTCTTTATAGTCCAACTCTCACATCCATACATGACCACTGGAAAAACCATTGCCTTGACTAGATGGACCTTTGTTGGCAAAGTAATGTCTCTGCTTTTGAATATGCTATCTAGGTTGGTCATAACTTTCCTTCCAAGGAGTAAGCGTCTTTTAATTTCATGGCTGCAATCACCATCTGCAGTGATTTTGGATCAAATTAGCAAAGTTTTAAAAATTAAAAATGATGGTACTCAGTGTTTGTGAGAATACAGTGTCATTTGCATTTGCTGGAAAAAATACATTAAGAAAACCTGGTAATATAGACTGAGACTCTTCTTGAGGATATTTATGCTCTTTAATCCTGTCATTCTACCCCTGAGGAAACAATCTGAAGTATGGTCATAGCATTACACACAAAAATATCCATTCAACATTATCATTTAAAAAAACCCAACAGTACCATGGCAAAAACTTGAAAACAAATGCATAATAAGAATTTCTGTATATAAAATAACTGAATGTAATGAAGACATGAAAAAGTGCCTAGAGGGAATTCCCTGGCTGTGTAGTGGTTAGGATTCCATTCTTTAACTGCCCAGGGGCTCTGGTTCAAACTCTGGTTTTCACAAGCCACAAGGTGTGGCCAAATAAGGCCCAAAGTGCCTAGAACATGTTTTTAATGAAAAGAATGCCAGGTAAAAGAAGGGGGAATGCAAATATATATATATGCATATACACACACGCACATACACACTACATAATCAACCATATTAAAAATGCAAACAAACATGCAAAAAAAAATGAATGCAAAGAAACAACGTTACTAGTTACTAACTAGTTACTAACCAATGTTACCAGTGATTCTCCAGTGGGATAATATTTTCCTTTCACACGTTATCATGTTTTACAAATTTTCCACAAAGAGCCTCAATCATACAGCTAGGCTTAAAAAAAATTTTTTAGAGGGTATATAAATAGTGGCTTTGAACTTAATAAAGCTTGAGGCTCTTCCCTTTCAAGATCACTGTTAAAATCATAGCAGAACTTAACACTTAAGTTGATACTGTAGCTATTGTTATTATACTGTGGGATTAGAGAGCACAGTGCCCTTAATATGCAGATAGAGACGTTTTCCCCTTTTCAAAGTGGTTCTAAACAACGGTGCTTTGAGGTTTTGTAGCAATTTGAAATTTTTTCAGTCCCCCACTTGATGTCATGCTGTGACTTGTTTCCTCTACTTGCTGTCTCTCCCCTTTTATTGCTAGTTTGCACTTTACTTCACGGAGAGCTTAGGAATCAGCAGTCCAGCCCAGAAGTTTGAGACTGGCAGCTCATAAACATAGGTGTTTTTGACCCACACAGCAATGTAATAATATTTGAATTAGCAACCAAAGTATAAAATTTAGAAGATTCAATATTTTCAACTTCTGAAAAGCAGGAAGATTTGGCAATGCCAGGGCTGGTGTCATTAAATGACAGCTGCTCTTCTGTGCCACGGCTGACCACAGTTCTCATGACTCCCTGAGACCCCTAGGCACTGACCCTGGAGGTCAAGTGCCACATATCGTGACACGTGGACCATTTTATCTCACTCTAGGGCTGATTTACTGTTCAGTCTCAGTAGTTATATGATTTTATGACCCATTGTGTGTGCGTGCCCAGTTGTGTCCACAACTGAGTTGTGTCTGCAACTCTATGGACTGTAGCCCATCAGGCTCCTCTGTCCATGGGACTTCCTAGGCAAGAATACTGGAGTGGCTTGTCATTTCCTCCCCCAGGGGATCTTCCTGACCCAGGCATCGAACCTCCGTCTCCTGCATAGGCAGGCTGATTCTCTACCACTGAGTCACCTGGGAAGTCCTTATGACCCCATTACCTTAGCTATATTAGGGTTCAATTAAGAAATGAAAAACATAAAGTAATTTGAACCAGAAAAGTTTAACAAAAAGAAGAATAAAAACTTAAATACTGAGAAAAATACTATACAGCAGGGAGACCAGTGGAAAAGCCCTGGCCTCTCCAAAACAAACATTCATGGTGACCTGGAAAGCCAACCCCAAAGCAAGACCTTTAGGATTCCAAATTGCAGAGAAGTTTCATGATTTGGGGTAGGGAAGGGAGGATTTTACCCATTATTAGAAGTCTATTCCAAAAGAAAAGGTTTTAAAATTATAATTTAGAAGACTTCCCTAGTGACTCAGACGGTAAAGCGTCTGCCTACAATGCGGGAGACCTGGGTTCAATCCCCGGGTAGAACAAAGTTTTAAAAATGAAAATCTTTAGAAAGTTTTCACAATCAGTACTGAGAATAATCCTCAATGTTTTCTTAAGTTCTTATGTTCTAGATACATTGTTAAGCCCTGTGCTTATGTTATTTTCTTACATCCTCACAACAATCCTACAAGGCCATTTAACAGAAGAGAATTGGATGTTAAACAGTTTGTGCAACACTGATTTTGAACTACACGGTCTCAGTTCCTTTTGAAATAAGAGGCTGCCATCTATGGGGTCACAAAGAGTCGGACACGACTGAAGTGACTTAGCAGCAGCAGCAGCATTACTAATTACCTTAAAAACTTTATTGAGATAGGAGTAACACTACTTTCATCTGGATATCTATGGATCTATACTGTTTTAACACATGAAAAAATGTGGCATTATAACCCAAAATGGTCTGCAACAAGTATAGGCTGTAGTAAAAAATCCACCTGCCAATGCAGGAGGCAGCCTGAAATGCAGGACCTGCGTTTTGATGCTTGGGTCAGAAAGAGCCTCTGGGGAAGGAAACGGCAACCACTTCAGTATTCTTGCCTGGGAAACCCCACAGGCAGAGAAGCCTGGTGGGCTACAGTCCATGGAGTCACAAAAGGTCAGACATGGCTAAGCGACTAAAACCACCACCACCAGGTACAATATGAGAGAAGTCTTTGAAACATTTTATAGCAGTATTATCTTTACAACTATAGGAGTAGTTATATGTCTGTTAAATCTCACGATACTGCATCTGGGCTTGTATTTTGTATGCCTTTTTTTCCATTTTATTTTCACAAGTATACTGCTCTGCAAAGGAATGGAAGTTAAAGATAAAACTGGTCAAGCAACAGAGTTTGAGGAGTGCTGCCCTAGAGCTCTGGGCAAATGCTCTGCTTTCTGTTACCAGCTCTGTGACAAAGAGGAGACATGCTCAGGTAAATGATAATCCTCAGATCACTGATCTAAAATCTCACTCTAGCCATCTGAACTTCACTCATCAGAGCACCTGATGAGCTGCGGTTATCCTAGGTAATGTTTCACAGGTGGCTCAGCAGTAAATAATCTGCCTGCAATGCACCGGGTGCAGGTGTGATCGCTGGTTCAGGAAGGTCCCCTGGAGAAGGTAACCCACTCCTGTCCATGGGGTCACAAAAAGAGTCAGACACAACTTAGCGACTAAACAATAACAATAAAATATTAAGTTACAGGTTCTCAACCTATTATATAGCATTTTCACTTAGAGCCAAAGAAAACTGCTCAACATCTGAATCTTAAAAACACAATGTAGTTGCTAAACTAGTGTGTCCAATTCCTTTATCCAACAAAACCTCATTTGTATAAAGCATGTTTCAGCTGATTTTACAAATTTAATTTTTCTCCTGCTCATATGCTGAAGAAGAAAATATCTTGATTATCAGTTCCATATAAATGCATTTGAGAATCAGAGATTTTGTTCATTTTAGAAATCAGTTAGGCATACATGTGTGCTGAGACACTTCAGTAGTGTCCAATTTTTTGTGACCCTTTGGACTGTGGCCTGCCAGGCTCCTCTGTCTGTGAGATTCTCCAGGCAAGATTACTGGAGTGAGTTGCCATGCCCTCCTCCAGGGGATCTTCCCAACCCAGGGACCAGACCTGAGTCTCTTATGTCTCCTGCACTGGCAGGTGGGTTCTTTACCATTAGCACCATCTGTGAAGCCCCATTTAGGCATAAGGAAGTTACAAAACATAGTCCCAACTTTTTTCTCACCCACAGGCTATTTTCTTTACCACCAATGCCTTCTCTTCCCTCAGGTTAACTCAAGGCCTACCTCACAGCTCGTCTATACCTTTCCTTTACTTCAGACCATTCTCCACTTCCCTTTTCTTTGAAAGCACTTTCAGGACTGACATTGAAACTATCTTACTGTTGAACATCAAGGTATACTTAAGAAATTCTGAATGCAGTAGTTTTTCTCCCCTAATCTTTGAGCACTGTGCAAGCTGTGAACTCCTTACAACAGCCCAAAGAATCCATCTGCACTTTCATTGAACAATGCTTTCATCTATATTTCTTCCCTGTTAATGTTCGTTCAAGTGATAATAACCAAAGAAATTAAAACAAAATGTCAAACCATACTAACAAAAAAATTCATTTCTAAGCAAGTAGATTTGAAAACAACTTCAAAAACCTATCCAATGTTAATCTGCACTTTCACTGAACAATGCTTTCATCTATATTTCTTCCCTGTTAATGTTCGTTCAAGTGATAATAACCAAAGAAATTAAAACAAAATGTCAAACCATACTAACAAAAAAATTCATTTCTAAGCAAGTAGATTTGAAAACAACTTCAAAAACCTATCCAATGTTCTCCTTTAAAAGGAAGTTTGAATTAAGAACAATCTAGTTTTTTTCCTTACTTCATTCTAATTACAGGTATCCCCCCCCCAAAAAAAACCCACCTTTTCCCAAGAAGCTACGCCTGATTTTCTCAAAAAGAAATTATATTGACTTCAGCTCATATGAACAAACAATATTCTTCATGTATATTTTGACAGCAATCCAGAACCTTGATTCTTTGAAACTTCTGGGTATCAAAATAACATTACGGTGTCTTTCCTGGAAAATGTAGAGTCGCAAATTTTGGTATGCAATTTCAGGAAGTTCAGAGTATCCAAGGATCTTCAGTGGATCCACCACTCCCCGCCCCTACCCCTCTCCGTTAAGAACTCGTGCTAAATAAAAGGTTTTTTTCTATTATTAAATGTTTTGCATCTTCTGAAAAAAGTCATCCTTAAGAAAACCTTTAGCTCTGCTATTAAATGGGAAGCAGCTTCCCTTTCAATTGTCACTACTTCCCAGCTGCCATCCTGACAGCTGATAGAAAATAGAAAATTGAGCGCTTACCTCCGAGAAATTAGCTTACCTCCGAGAAATTAACAGCCAAAGGAATGATTCCAGCCACGTAACATCCCACCAACATAGCCAGAGACAGCAGGCTAATGGAGATGAAATCATCCATTCTGCCTTCTTTATTCATCCAATACCACTAGTCTATAATTTTTCGGGAGCTCAGGTCCTTAAACACGTGTGATTGTTCCAAGAGAACAGGTGGACTTTCCAGTTCTTTCGTCCTCCCCACCGGCAGATGCGTTCACGAGGCACTTCTCTCTTGAACGTATCTGTAAAGAGCCCCCTTTTTGCTGATACTAGAGACAACTTTCAGCAATCTTAGGTCCCAGCCCGTAAGTTTTCATATAGCAGTCACTGGATTCCCATGGGTTAACAGAGATGAGAAGTCAATGGGAAACTATACGAAGGAGCTATTGGTTCAATCGTCGGAATACGGGCAGCACAATGGGCCTATTTCCTCCCCAAGCAATGTTCCCGATGGCAGCAAGAAAAGTACGAAAATCCAAGTGAACTAGTTCGTTCTCCCTGCTCCCTTATCTCCCTGGGGGCACCCTCGCAGGTGATCGCCCCCCCAGCTCCGGGGCCAGCCCACCAACCAAGGCAAACTCTCCTCCGAGTCTAGAGTGAGGCAAGGCGTCCTGCAGGCCGGTAATGGCGGGTCGTGGGGTTCAGCAGTGAAGCTGATACAAAGCTGTCTCTACCCTATACCCAGTGCTGCCCGTGTTACTCCACTCCGAGGGGCCTTGACCCGGAGCCACCGATACTACAGCTGCCATGGCCGCCAAGTGGCACCTCTTCATTACATCCACTTCCGGATTGCCTTCCAGCCCCCTCCTTTAGAAGGGTGCTTCCGGGGTTACAACCGACCTATGCCCCAGGGTTCTTATACAGCCGCCATTTTTGAGTGGGGCCACTGAAAGATGGCTTGTGCCACTGTCTATACCGGTGATCACTTTAGCCGCGCATCTAATAACGCGAGTACCGAAAATCGTGTCTAGAAAAAAGTGCTTCTTTTTCAAGTTCCGATACGTTCCCTGTGTGCTTCCTTTCCCTTATCCAAGATGGCTGATACAGAGTCACTCTCTGCTCTAGCTGCCGGAAATCTGTGAGCCTCTATGGTCCGAGAGGTTCTTTCGCGGTGCGCCTCTGACGACTTCCGGCGGCTCCTCTCGCGGGGATTGGCTGTTAGCGGCGTTGCGGGTAAGCTCGTGTGCGGCGGCGGCGGAGTCGGCATCGGCTGCAGCGGGAGACTTTGGCGCGATGGTGAGAAAGGCCTAACCGGCTCCCCGAACCCCTAACCCGCCCCGGGGCGACCCCCGCCCATACCTCTCCCCACCCCACCCAGCGCGAGCGTGCTGCGGCTCGGCCCTCCAGCTTGTGGGTCGACCCTTCTTCCCGCCGCGGAGACACTGGGCCTGGCGCTAGGCCCTGGGGCCCGGGTCCGCCCCGCGGTTGCGCGCCCGCCTGCTGGCTCGGGTGAGGCGTGCGTTGCGGAGGTTGCTCTTTCTTCCGGTTGCTGCTTGGTAGAGACTGGCGTGGGGGTGCTGCTCTTTCCCTTCAAACGCCCCAGCCTACTGTAGGAACAATGGCCGAGGGATATTTGACAATTCCGTCCCGAAGCTGACAGATTGAATCTACCGCATCCCCCGTGTGGACCGGGAGGGAACATCTTTGCTTTGTAGCGTGCTTTCCCGACCACATTCCCTTTTGTTTTTCTGGGCTCTGCCTTTTTTTGAAAAAATATATTTTCCCTCTTTTCTAAGACCTTTAGGGGCCGATTTGGTGTCCCCCTCCCCCTCCAGCCATCCATCTTGTGCTTATCTTTACTTATAGTCTTCTTGGGTCTGGAAGCTGAAAAGATTCAACTCAGGGTCCACTTTCCTTAGAATCTGAGTGGAATGGGTGGGAAGGGTTGTTTTTTTTTTGGCTTGTGTGTCTGTGTTTTGTAATCTGCAAAAAGGAGATGCTCACGAGGATTCCAAGTCATCGTGATTGGTTCCACACTTCAATTTTCGTTTTCTGGTTGCTGCAGATTAACAGATCATGCAGCTATTGTTAACAAGGAATTTTTTCAGGTCGTAGTTTTCTGGATTGAGATAGGTTAGTGTTTGACCCAGCATAGTCTCCCAAGGAGGACTGGGAATTAGGAGATTGGATTTCCAGTTCCTGTCTTAACTAGCAGTGTGACCTTGAGCAAGTCATTTCACTTCGGAGTTTCCTTCTTTCTCTGCCTTTATTTGGTATTATTTTTAAATGCTTAGATTAAAATCTGGGGATATGACAGCAGTTAATATGAACACCCCATTATCATTGAGCAATTATCAGTGATAATTTTGTATCATTTCGTGTAGAATTGAAAATTGGAATTTGTATTTAAAGTGAATACTGGTTTAAAAGTCTTAAATATTGGTTCAATTTCTTTTCTTTTATTCTTCCTTCTTTTCTTTTTTGGTAGTTTGAGAGATGCATTGTATTGTAGTATTTCTATAACAGTTAAAATGACTGACTATTCTTAGGGTTCATGTTTGTGAGACTTAAAAAACAGATTAACAGATTAACTCTTCATTAGAGTGAATCATAACTGCTTGGTAAACAGAATAGGATATCATTAAGGTAATTCTGCATAACTTTTTTTTAGGTTTCACAATGTTATTTTTTTTTATTGTGGCAAATATCAATAGATATATATATTCCTGTATGTACTTATATTTTTATTGCTTATTTATTTATTACTGGTCATTCCCCTAAGAAAGAGTAGCCTAAGGAATGCTGGACCAAATCTGTTCAGAAGAAGGAAAGATCTGATAATTTTGTTTACAGTTTTGTAAATTTAGCCATTCCTTGTTCCTAATTTTTAAGCCTTGTCTTTGGGCAGTAAGTATTAAGAATAGTAAACTTAGTTCAGTTTCACTTTAAGGGTAAATATAAAAAGCAGCATACTGTATAGCCATTTTCATATCTTAAGTGAATTGGTCCTTGTTTCTTATTAGAATAAGAAGAAAATGTAGTAGCAACTGGTCTGGCTAGTATGTGGGACAGGTCCTTTTGCAGGAATGTCAGTATAGTTACTTTCTTCTCAACATATGAGCCATTGGAACTATTGGTGGTTTTTAAATAACCAGTAATCTAACATTCTATATTCTCTGACTTTTGATCACTGTTTAAGAAAGGCCTCGGCTGTGTCCAGGTCTTTATAGGTGAGCGTTACTTTCCATCTCTTGTCATCAAGGTCTATCTCAGATCCTCACAGACTTTTAATCAGAATGGCAGCTTCTTGGTGGAGAGGGAGGAGTATGAGAAATCCCTTTGTCTGTCACATTGTGTTCAAAGTTCTGTTTGGGCGGGGGCAGTGCTTACTCGCAAACTCTACATAGCTATTTCAGTTGCAGTTTGTTGGTCATTAAAAAGTCTGATCATTTCAGAACATTTGGTTCCTGTCCTTAAGAGGTTTGTTTGTTTTTTATTAAAAACTAGTACAGCAGAAGAGAAGAATTTGTTGTTCAGTCACTCAGTCATGTCCAACTCTGTGACACCAGGCTTCCCTGCCCTTCACCATCTCCTGAAGATTATAAATAGTTTGATTTAGCATTGGGTTTACAATGAGGTTACATCATATTTGAATTTAGTGAACCTTACACACTTGGCAAAAAAAAACAGAAGGGGTTATACTTTCAACAGACCAATGTTCTGGAGATATTTTTAGTTGTCACACATTGGGAGGAGGGCGTGGGAGTGCAGTATTTACTGGGAATAGGCTAGGAATACCGCCGTTCTTCAGTGCACAGGACAGCCTCTGCAACAAGGAATCTTCCAGCCCCTGATGCAATAGTGCCAGAGTCGAGAAACCCTGAAATAGACCCATGAACAAAAGCATGCTCCCCAATGAGGGCGCGATGGAAGACGAAAGGATCTGCTGTTCTTTAGGCATATTCACATTTCCTGTGTCATCATCCTCTAGCTATTTTGTGATTCTAGTGCTTAAAAATACAATATTTTAGTATAACACAGCCTCTTATGGTGAATCACCTACTGGGTGAATAATTTAGTGGATTTTCTAGGGTAACATTAACTGTATATACTAATTTTAGATTGCCAGTTTATCTTATACCTTTAATGTTTGAGTCTAATCTCTGGATAAGATGTGATTTCACTGTAATGCTAAAGTTAGAAAAAACATTAATGAAGTGCTTGTAATCATTATAGTGTTTTTTTTTTCCTTTCATCACCCCATATCTGTTTTCATTAGGAACCTAATGGGATTAGAGTGACCAATGGAGATAGAACACCTAAGCAGGTTTATAATCTGGCTGGGAAGAAAGGTGCAAAAGAGAAAAAACAGTACAAGGTAGTTTATGCTGAGAATTTAACAAGCAGTGAGTGCAATGAGTTTGAGAGAGCAGTTGTTAAGGACTGGGAGACCTTACAGAAAAGCTGCGAACCCAGCTTCTGCCGCAGCGCTTGGGCAGAGGCATCGATACTGCAGAAAGAGCACTCTGATTAATAGTGTTTTAATAACCAATGGAAACTGTGTGATAATGGGAATTTTATCCCATACTGTGAATTTCTCAAATACTGAGTTAGAAACTTACATTGATATCACTTTTCTCTGTGCAGTCTCACACCATCTTGCTGGTACAGCCTACCAAGAGGCCAGAAGGCAGAACTTACGCTGACTATGAATCTGTGAATGAGTGTATGGAAGGTGAGTTTAAACACTAATCAAGGGGTAGAAATCATTGATTTTGTTTTGGGGGTGGTGAGGGCTTGGGGGCTGGAGGTGGGATGGGCTATAGAGGCTCCTGGTCCCCACGCTAGCTGGCGTCCACACCAGCTGGTCCACGCTTGCTCCCAGGGTGAGAGTGGTAAGTGCTGAGACTCTCAGGTGTCTTGAGTTTGTTTACCCTGACATTCACTATTATGTTTACTTTTTAGAATCAAGCTCATATATATAGTGACTTTCCCAGGCCTCTGCTTGTTTTGTAAATATTCTTTGTTATTTTTTACTGTGCTGTGTAAATATTTTACAGGTATCCCTTATATAGTCTAGTTAAACTCAATAGAGTTATTAAAACAGGCTTGAGAAACCTAATAGTGCCTACACAACCTAATAGTCTAATTACTAAACAAACATTAAAAGCTAAGATGTCCATCAGAATGTTAAGAAATAAAAAATTAGCTCAGTGAATAAAGGCAAATGGAACCAAATCAGTATAATTTATTATACGTTTGATAAGCTGGCACCACCCTGAAGGGAGGTATTAACCCTCAATAAACCATTAGATGAGAGCACATAGATTGGATCATCACAGACCAGATTCATCCTGTGTCCTTTCATTACATCGTTAGATCATTACATCCAGTAAACCACTTGTGTACACCCTGCACCCTTGCTAGCAAATTGCACATTCTTCACCTCTTCCTGTAAAGATTTTTATAGGAATATAAAATTTGCTGCTGGCATGTCCTTGGAATTGTTGATTATCTGAAGCTAATTGGATTAGGCTTAAAAATCTCCTTAAAACCAATGATGGGTAGACCTCCAGGGGACAAAAAGCTACTCATAATCAGAAATGGCTCCTCAGATTCTTGAGCAAAGCTTGTGTTCTTTCCTTTTCTCAAGTCCCTTCCTCTGCTGATAGCCTTACTTGCCATTAAGGTAGACTTCGTGCACACACTCTAGATTGTTGCTTTATCTGTATTATCATGTTTGGCCTTTGATTCTGCAATACTCTTTACTAACCTTTGCTGATTTTAGGGAAGGAGTGAACTCCGGGAGTTGGTGATGGACAGGGAGGCTTGGCGTGCTGCGATTCATGGGGTCGCAAAGAGTCGGACACGACTGAGCGACTGAACTGAACTTAAAAAAAAAATTTTAATACGCTTAATTTCTAGAGCAGTTTTAGGCTTAAAGGAAAATTGAACAGAAAGTACAGAGGGTTCCCATGTACTTCTCCCTATCCCCAGTTTCCCCTATTAATGACACCTTCCCTGGTAGTCTAGTGGTTAAGACTGCTTCCCATGCAGAGGGCTCAGGTTCCCCTGGTCAGGGAACTAAGGTCCTGTATGCCACACACACCCCTCCCTGCCCGCCCCCCAAAAAAAGAATATGAGGTATGGTGCATTTGTTACAGTTGATGAAGCAGAGTACAATCCATAGTTTCTTTTGGGATTCATTTTTTGTGCTGTGCAGTACTGTGGGTGTTGCCAAATGTGTAATGTCATGTATTCACCATTACAGTATCTTACTGTAATGTTGAGAATATTCTCACTGCCCTAAAAATCCCCTGTGTTCCCCTAGTCATCCCTCTTCACCTCACTCCCTGGCAACCACTGGTCTCTTTGCTACCTCCATTGTTTTGCTTTTTCCAGAATGTCGTAGATTAGAATCATTGACATGTAGCTCTTTTCAGACCAGCTTCTTTCACTTAGCAAGTTTCTTCTATGCCTTTTTATGGCTTTCTAGCTCTTTTTTTCTTTTTAAATTAGAAATGGTGGTATATTTTCCATTTTAAAAGTTAAAGTGGAAATACTGGAATCAGTTCTCACATGGTGGTTGCCAAATAGTAATTTTCTTACTTTCTTATTTTTCTTTGCTATAGTAGTTAATATTCGTCTGGGATACAGAGCTTTCCCTCCCCTCATCCCTTTTTAAAAAATTAATAGACTTACTTTTTTAGAGTAGTTTTGGGTTTACAGGAAAACTGATTAGAAAGTACGGGTCTGTCGTAACCCCTGCGTTCCCCCTCCCAGGTTCCCCAATTATTTACATCCTGTGTTATTGTGGTACATTTGTTAGAATTGTAGAATCAGTGCTGATACATTATTAGCTAAAGTCTAGTTTGCATTAATGTTCACTCTTTGCTTTGAGCATTGTATGGATTTTGACATGTGCAACGACATGTCTAACATTTAGTACCCTGAAAATCCTTGTGCTCCACCTGCTCACCCATCTCTCCCCTAAACAGCAACCACTAATCTTTTTAATGTCTTTATAGTTTCATCTTTTCCAAAATATTGTATGGTTGAAATTATAGTATGTAGCCTTTTCAGATCAGCTCTTTCACTTCAGTTCAGTCACTCAGTCGTGTTTGACTCTCTGTGACCCCATGGACTGCAGCATACCAGGCCTCCCTGTCCATCACCAACTCCCGGAGCCTACTCACACTCATGTCCATCGCGTTGGTGATGCCATCCAACCATCTCATCCTCTGTTGTATGCTTTTAAGATGTCGCCATGTCTTTCATGGCCTGGTAGCCCATTTCATTTTGTTGTTGAATAATACTCCATTATGTGGGTATAACACAGTTTGGTTATCCATCACCTGTTGAAGGATGTCTTGGTGCTTATGGGTTTTGTCAGTGAATAAGCTGCTATGCACATTCCTGTGTAGGTTTTTGTGTAGACCTAAGCTTTCAGCTCCTTTTGGTAAGTACTGAGGAGTGTGATTGTTGGATCATAGGGTAAGACTGTATTTAGCTTTGTAAGAAACAGACAAGCTGCTTTCGCGTGTGGCTGCATCACTTTGCATCCCCTGCAGTGATGAATGAGAGATCCTGTGGCAGCATTTGGCGTTGTCAGTGTTTTGGATTTTTTGCCATCCTAACAGACGCATGATGATGCCTCATTTCAGTTTGCAGTTTCCTTATGTCATGATGTTGAGCATCTTTTCATAATGCGTATTTTCCTTCTGTATATTTCTCTGTTGAGGTGTCTGTTCACATCTTTTGCCTGTTTTTTAATTGAGTTGTTTGTTTTCCCATTGTTGAGTTTTAGGAATTGTTTGTATATTTTTGATAGTAGTTTTATCTCAGTGGTCCCCAACCATTTTGATACCAGGAACCAGTTTCGTGGAAGACAGTTTTTCCATGGACCGTGGGGGATTGGTGGGGGGTGGGGGTTGTGTATGTGGTTTTGGAATGATTTGAGGGCATTGCATTTATTGTGCACTTTATTTCTATTATTATTGTTATATCAGCTCCATCTCAAATCATCAAGCATTTGATCCCAGAGGTTGGGGACCCCTGTTTTATCAGATACGTGTTTTGCAAGGATTTTCTTTTAGTCTGTGGCTTGTGTTTTCACTTTCTTTGACAGTGTCCTCTGAAGTACAAAAGGCTTAAATTTTGATGAAGTCCAGCCTATCTAAGAAGCTTATCCAAAGTCACAAAGATTTGTGCCTACATTTTCTTCCAAGAGTTTTATAATTTTGACTTAGATTTAAGTCTCTGGGCCATTGTGAGTGACTGTTTATACGTGGCATGAGAGGGGTCCAAGTTTTTTCTTTTGCGTATGATTGCACAGTTGTCCTCGCACCCTTTGTTGATAAAATACTCTTTCTCTATTGATTTGTCTTGGTATCCTTTTGGGAAAGCAGTTGACCATAAATGTGAGGGTTTATTTGTGGACTCCTGTTTCTATTCCGTTAGTCTGTATGCCTGTCTTCATGAATAAGCAGTACCACACTGTCTTGATAACAGTTTTGTAGTTTTGTGATGAGTTCTGGAATGAGGAAATGTGAGTCTTTGTTCCAACTTTGTTCTTTTTCAAGATTGTTGTGGCTGTCTGGACCCCTGTATTTCTGTGTCAAGTTTAGGGTCAGCTTTTCAGTTTCTGCAGAGGTACCTCAGGTTTTGACATGGATTGTTGAATCTAGATCATTGCGGGGAGTATTTAATATTAAGTCGCCCAGTCCATGAACTTGAGATAGCATTCTGTTTATTTAAGTCTTGCCTGTCAGTGACATTTTACAGTTTTCAGTGTGTCTTATGTCTCTTTTATTGAATTTATTTGTAAGAATTCTGGGTTTTTTTTGATGTTGTTCATTTCATTTTCAGTGTTTTTATTGTTAGGGTATAGAAATATAATTGATTTTTGTATATTGATTTTACATCATGCAGCCTTAGCACCCTGATTTATTAGTTCTAGTAGTTGGTGTTTTGTAGTTTCCTTAAGGTATTCTGTATACATTTCTAGAGATAGGTGCACTTTTTCCATTCCAGTGTGAATGCCAGTTAGTTCTTTTCCTTGCCACATCACCCTTACTAGAGCCTCCAGTGCAACGTGGAACATGACTCAAGTGACAAGAGCCGGTGTTGTAGTCTGACTGGGAAAGCATTGTCTTTTGCCACTGTATATGATGGAAGCTGTGGGTTAGTGCCACAATTAGTTAATTTTCCTGGTTTTTATTTCCTTTCCGCTCACCCTTTCTATTCAGGAACTCATAAGTGATATTTTGATCACAGTGTAGTGAACCAAGCTTTATTGAGATAGCTTTTGATAACTCTGTGGTTGGCTATTACTTTTTATTAGGAAATTTATGAAATCAGTTTGGAGGTACACGAAGACCTATATGTACAGGATAGGACAAAGTATTGTGATATAAGCACATAGCACTACTCATACCTAAAGTTCATACAATTGTAAGATCTTGGTTTTCCCCTCTCTTAGGTGTTTGTAAAATGTATGAAGAACATCTGAAGAGAATGAATCCCAACAGCCCCTCTATCACATATGATATCAGTCAGTTGTTTGATTTTATTGATGACCTGGCAGACCTCAGCTGCCTTGTGTAAGTATTAGCCACCATATCTCTTAAATTGTGTTTTTATCTTGTTTGTTTGAGGTGATTTATGCTATTAGGAGCTCACTCTGCATGACACAGATCTTTGTGTTTTGCCTGTGATGTAGTAATTAATATTTCTGCTACACGTGACTCATACATTGTCAACATAAAGCTGAAGGCACGAGAAAACCTTACGGATTTTGCTAATTGATGCAGTTACTGTGCATCCGCCTTGAACCGAGAACTTTGTTCCTTAAACTAAATAATCTTTTACTTATTTTTTTCCCCAATTATAGTCTTTATCCTAAAGCAATTAGCTTTAAATTAAAATTAAGATTATTCTGTTTTCATGATTTTTTAAAATATATGTAGGACTGAAATAGAATTTAATTTTAATTCCTCCTAATGTTGATCATGTGTATTTTGGTATGTTAGAATGAGTTTGTTTGGTTTTTTTGACACTTACCTTTTCTGTTCTCCGTGTTTTGTCAAATTAAATTTTTTCCCCTAACATTATGCTTATTATAATTTATATCAGTGATTACTTATCACCACTGTTACCAAGGAACACGTGAGTCTATAATACTTCATCTTCTCAGCATTGTTGGAGAGACCGAGTGTTAAGTACAGCAGATTTTACAGAGGAAAATGGAAGTGCCTTATAATGAGAGCTTCAGTCACCAGGCATATTTATTATGTGTCAGATACTGTGCTGCAAGAAAAAAATATTTTTCAGTGGTGAAAATCATGTAGGTCCTACTCTGAGGCACTTGCTGTTTCAGCACGGGAACCAAGCCTGGGCTTGCTGTCTCACAAAAGATCCGGGTGAAAAGCATTTCCTTGGAATTTCTGAGTGCAGTTTTCTTCACCTCTTTATTGTGTTTCAGTTATAGTAATTTTACTTTGCTCACTCAGAGTATTTAAGTGATCCAGTTCTGGTCTTTAATGAAATGTGTTTATAATATGTGATAATTTTGTTGATTATTTTGATATAAAAACTCAAAAACCTATTGGGGCCAATAGAGCTGTATATATATCATACTGTGTTGGTTTGTAATATTTATAGTTGATCTGTTTATTGCCTGACACACAGAAAGAGACACATACACGTTCATGTAACATTTATTGAGTGCTGGTTATGTACCATATGTGCTCCAAGGCACTGAGGATTGCACAGTGAATAACTCGGTCTAAAATGAAACCTGTGAAGCTGCAGAAGAATAAATGGAGGGTGAGGAGTGTAGAGGGAGGTGAATTTGGTGGACCAACCCATTCAAAAGTATCGATACTTCATATTTTTGGTAGATCAAATGAATGAGGACTGAGAACTGAAATTTGGTATAGCCCTGTGGAAGTCTTTGATGATTTCCAGAGCAGTTTGGGTAGAGCGAAGTGTAAGTGTGAAAGTATTAGTCGTTCAGTAGTGTCCAGCTCTTTGCAACCCCATGAGCTGTAGCCTATCAGGCTACATAGGATTCTCCAGGCAAGAGTACTGGAGTGGGTTGCCATTCCCTTCTCCGGAGGATCTTTCTGACCCAGGGTTTGAACCCAGGTCTCTCTCATTACAGGCGGATTCTTTACTGTCCGAGCCACCTAGGAAGCCCTAGAGTGACAGGAGTAAAGTCTTTATATGTTCCAGTGAGTTAGTAAGAAGAGAGGAATTGTAGGCTGCCAACACAGACAACTTTTTTGTAGAATTTGGCTCAAAAGGAGAGGAGGGAAATGGGATTATAGCTAGAGAAAAAAATACTTTCTTTCCCCTTTAATTTTGTTTTTAAGGTGAAAAAAATAATGGTATGTTGGCAGGCTAATGTTGTAGTAGAGGGAGAAATTGATGGCTTTAGATAGGATCTTAGACAATCCATTAATAGTAAAGTAGGGAAGGCAGGTGGATGTGATAGAAGCTTGGGGAGGTTTTCTAATTGCTTTAGTTACTTCAGGAAAATAGAAAGGAGGACACCATTTGGAATTAAAGGTGAGGGAGGAAGTGTTGGAGGTTGTGAAAAGAGGTGAGAAATCTAGGAGGGTGAAGGGATTAGGGAATGTGATTTAAGAGGTACTTGATAGTGACTATAAAATTAAAATAGTCATGTAGTAATTGTATTTTCCTGTCACTCTTATAATCTGAAGAGTTACAGTGAGTTTACTTTTTAGATTATTTCTCACTGTAACAAAAGGATGTTAGTAAAAAGCCAAAATGTTCTGTAAAAGTAGAGAGCTTGTGCATTTTACTAAACCCCATCCTGACCTTACCATTCAGGGGAAGACTTTGATAATGGTGTAGAGCATTCCTACTTTGGAGTTTGTTTCTCTTCAAAGATTGGATTGTAGCTCAGTGAGGACCTGGAGGAGTGGGTGAGAGGGAAGGGATATGCATATACATAGAGTGGACTCACTTTGTTGCGCAGCAGAAACTAACACAACATTGTAAAGCAGTTAAACTCCACCCTCTTCCCTCCAAAAAAAATGGATCATAGGTTTCTAGCTCAGTGGTTCACAGACAGTAAGAACTCTGGTCAGGAGTGTTTAAGCTTTTACTCCTTGCCTGAAGTCACTTAGCTAATAAGCTGCTCTTTTGAGCCTTGGTTTCCTCCTTTATTAAAGAGGGATAATAATTGTATCTACTCACAAAGTTGTAAATAGGATTGAGTTTATTAGGATGAATGCCCAAAGCAATACCTAGCAGTTGGCACCTTCTTTATAGGCTTCTCTGGTGGCTCAGGTGGTAAAGAATCTGCCTGCAGTGCTGGAGATGCAGGTTTGATCCCCTAAAGAAGGAAATGGCTTCCCACTCTAGTGCACAGAGGAGCTTGGTGGGCTACAGTCTATGGGGTTGCAAAGAGTCAGACACGACTGAGTGATTAACACTTCTAACACGTAGAGGTATTTACTGTCATTTGTAGTTATATGTATATAATTTTTTTTGCTGAGAACCTAAAAAATGATAGTGCTCATGGCCTTGAAACACTGTGATGTACTTTGTGTTTCTGTGGTCTCTGCTTGCTTATTATCTTCTTTTTTTATACTATAGCTTTGGGTTTTTTTACTCTAAAAAATGAATTTATTGCTTAACCAGCAAGTTAGCTAGTTGTAGTTGTTCAGTTGTAGGTCAGTGGAATATTTCTGTTGTTTGTCCTCTAAACATACTTTGAGTGAGTTGTCTATTAAGTGATACATTGTACTCCAAAAACTCTGGAATCCTGTTAGAGTTTCATTGCTGATGTCACTCCTTATACTCCAGACTCTTTTCAGCCTCTAGCATTGTTCATTAAAAAGCAAATCCTGAAATACTGGATGTATATAAAATTTTCCTTCTGTTAATGCTTTCCAGGGAAGAAATCATTGTGTTAGCAACATATTTTTAAAGGTCTTTTTTTTTAAGCTGATTCAAAGTAAATATAGTAAACTAAAGTTTTTGTTAGTTTTTTAATCTCTGAAGGAACTGTAAGAATAGTTAACTATGTAGGAGAAAGAACACATGGTTTCTGGGCATACTTTGTCAAGAAGTAGATGTGTAACACACTGAGCATTTGACTTAAGATCTCTAGACCTTGGTTTCTTTTTCTGCTGTGAGATTGTACTAGATGATCTAAACTTCATATTGCATAAAATTCAAGAGTTATGTAATCAGCTGTTTTATGTTTTCATTGTATTCCTGTATGAACATGTGCACATCTGTGCCATTCTAGAACAGTTAACAATTTCCAGTTTTAAAAGCTTGACGGTATTTGACCATTGTAACTTTGCTTGTTATTCTGTTCCTCAGTTACCGAGCTGATACCCAGACATACCAGCCTTATAACAAAGATTGGATTAAAGAGAAGATCTACGTGCTTCTTCGTCGACAGGCCCAACAGGCTGGGAAATAGTTGAGTTTGGAAGCATTAGGGGAACGGGGGTGGGCTTGGAACACAGGCGTGTGCAGTGTGCTGTAGTGGAAGTTTTGTATTATAGTTATCCTGTTTCCATTTTGGTATACCCTAGCCAGAATTGAATGTATTAGATAAAATGTGATGATCTTGTTCAATCTGAAAACCCCTTTGCCCCCCCCTTTTTTTTTACTTAAAACATTTTTATGATGATTTAGATGAAAGTTGGTTTTTGTCAGTTAATGTTGGTTCCAGTCCCTCAAACTGTTCATACCTGCTTTATAACATCCACTGTACTAATCCTCCTTCAAATTGGGTGGGGAGTGGAGGCACAGTTTAGTTACGTCGTCAAGATAAAGTCTTGGTGAAAAACAAATAAATGTTCTTTAGTTATATTTTTCCCCCTGAGTGATTTTTTTCCCCCTTTTTTTGTGTCTCTGATCTGAATTGGGTATTCTTGTAAAGCATTATCAGTTTCTAAACCAATAGCCTGCTGCATGATGAAGTTGAAGAAAGCCTATATATGTGCTGAATCTGTTTTCCTGTGGCTATATGAAGCTAAAAGAGTTTTTACCTCATTTTTCCTGGTTTTTCCCTCTTGTAAGTGAATCTCAATTGTATCTCCAAGGTTTACACCTGCTGTTTATGCAAACATGATGAAGCACTTTCTGGTGACATAGTTTATCTACAGCAGCAACCAGGTTAATTCCCTAGCTGTGGTGGTGTCCTTTTTCTGGAAGGTCCTTGTGCCTTCAATAGCCTTCAGCAGTGGAATGCTGATTACTGCTCCTGTACAAGGGTAAGGGAAAGACCACAGAAGAGTACAGGATGATCTTGCTTTTAATGTAAAGATTATGGTCACACTGTGACTTGAACATACACTGCATTCCCATCGTATCTCCAGTCAAAGTATGTGGACATTCCCTGATTCTGCTAGTATCACACTTCACCAGTGGCTAACAATAACTTTACACACTGTAAGATGGGCGGTTTTTTTGGAGGCTTCATGACTGGCCTTATATGCTTGTTTTATGCAGAATGAAATTATATATGTAGCTGTAGTTAATATTTCACTATGAATCAGCCAGTTTTAAAAAATGTTCTCACAGAAAAATAGATCCAAAAGCAAGTCAGATTGTCCTACTTTTCATTTGGCCTGTCTAGTATAGTTTTATTTCTCTTAACAGATACGATCTTGGCTTCATTTCTTTTCTTTTTTTTTTTTAAATACTCTAGAACACATCTGGAGGGAATGGGATCCCTTGAGTCCGATAAAATGTTTCTTAGTGTTGGACTTACAGAGGAAATAAGATTTTCTAAGGAATGTGAAAGAAAACATCTAGGTCCTAGATGTTGGGTGATGAGAGGAAAAAGAAAGTGAGCAGTATTTTGTATTATACTTTATAAAGCTTAAGGAAAAATAGGACTTGAATAAACATGGGGGGATATACATTTAACCCTTTCCATTATTACACAGAAGAGGAACAGAAGTAGGCTTTTTGCATTGTTAAGGTGGAATCTGTGATGAAACTTTTCAGTAGTTTGGTTGAGCTCCAGCCACTGTTCCATGTTCTTTACAGAGATAGAGTACTGACCATGTGGCCTTTCTCTGACTACAAGTTGAACAGGTTTGATTTCTGCTTATAGAGTGATGTTTTATACTGCTGCCTAAAGGTGAAACATACCAGAAAAATTAACAAAGATCCTGATATTCTGTAATCCACCTTATTTTATATACCTGGAAATTTCTAAAATAGTTCTTGACGGTGCTGCTTGCTTCTATTTTTTTAATGTTTGATCTAACACGTCCCAGGATTAGAAAGGGGATATTTTAACAGTCTCACTCAACTTATATTTCTCTGGCTTAAAATATTTCCAGCAACTCACTAAAGTGCCTTGGGTATTTTTGGCACGTATGTGTATGTATATGGCATGTTTGGATAGGTTGCATATCTTACTCCTGTTGTTTGGGGTGAGAATGATGGTAAGCTGTTTGCTTCTAACAGGGGTGAGCAGACCGTTTCTTTCTGTCCTAGAAGTAGACCAGTCTTTGGGTTGGAGGATAGAGGGCAGGGCATTTCTTAGTGTGAAATCAGTTTCATATCAGTATGACCACTTCTTTATCAAATTGTTTTTATTAATTTTTAAGATTGGAATGAAAATCAGAGTTAATATATGAAGTGTTTAGTAAATATTACTACATTAATAGGGATACTTTTAGAATAGGGACTATATATGTGTTAGGATGATCACCACTTAGGCATAGCATTTACTGCTTGGGAAACATTTTTATATATATCTTACTTAATCATCATAGCAACCCTTTGAGATAGGAAATAATTATTCCTTTATTAATGGTGAATTCTTAGTGTGAAATCAGTTTCATATCAGTATGACCACTTCTTTATCAAATTGTTTTTATTAATTTTTAAGATTGGAATGAAAATCAGAGTTAATATATGAAGTGTTTAGTAAATATTACTACATTAATAGGGATACTTTTAGAATAGGGACTATATATGTGTTAGGATGATCACCACTTAGGCATAGCATTTACTGCTTGGGAAACATTTTTATATATATCTTACTTAATCATCATAGCAACCCTTTGAGATAGGAAATAATTATTCCTTTATTAATGGTGAGAAAAAAATAGGTTCACATTGACTCAGGTCACTTTGCTAGGTGAAAAAGACATAGTCTTGGGAGTTCCCTGGTGACCCGAGTGGTTAGGATTTGATGTTTTTGCTGTGGAGGCCCAGGTTTGATCCCTGGCCCTGGAACCATCCTACATGCTGCACAGCACAACCTACATTAATTAACTGAAAAGAAAAAGACATGGTCTTAACCTCAAAGATCTTGAAGGGAATATGAGGCCCTCCCAAAATAAATAACTAGATAATGAATCTCTGGTGACTATCAAAGGAACTTTAAAGATAGAAATATTTGGATTCACAAGACCTGAGTAGGTCACATATATCACCAGTTTACTTGAAAACACAGGACAGAAAACAGCCTGCTGACCCAGCATCATCAAGCGTTCCTCTTCCACGGGAGGGAGTAGCCCTCACGGCAGTTCACACAGCCATCTAAGAATTAGCCTCTGCACATACAGACAAGTGGTAGGTCAGGTGCAAGAGACAAGACAGGTAAGTGCAAGGACTGCCTTGGCTTAGAAGCCTTGTATACAGCAGGAGCCACTGTCCGTAGACAATGCTTGTAGGTTGCTGCAAGAGACGTGTCTCTTACAAGAGTCACCGCATTTAGAAAAACAAACCTGTATCTTACCACCAGTGGAGGCATAAATTACCAATTAGAGGTCATTTTTACCTTCAGCAGTTTTGCCTAGTAATACATTCCACCATTATTTTTCCTTAGGAACAGAGCTAGAAAGTCGCTAAGTCGTGTCTGTTCTTTGTGACCCTATGGACTGCAGCACGCCAGGCTTCCCTGTCCATCACCAACTCCTGGAGCTTGTTCAAACTCGTGTTGAGTCGGTGATGCCGTCCAACCATCTCATCCTCTGTCGTCCACTTCTCCTCCTGCCCTCAATCTTTCCCAGCATCAGGGTCTTTTCCACTGAGTCAGCTCTTCACATCAGGTGGCCAAAGTATTGGAGCTTTAGCATTAGTCCTTCCAGTGAATATTCAGGCTTGATCTCCTTGCAGTCCAAGGGGCTCTCAAGAGTCTTGAACACCACAGTTCGAAAGCATCTGTTGTTCAGTGCTCAGCTGCCTTAATGGTCCAATTCTCACAACCATACATGACTACTGGAAACACCATAGCTTTGACTAGACAGACCTTTGTTGACAAAGTGATGTCTCTGCTTTTTAATATGCTGTCTAGGTTTGTCATAGCTTTTCTTCCAAGGAGCAAGTGTCTTAATTTCATGGCTGCAGTCAACAAGTAAGCCATTGTGGCTGGAGTACAGTAAGTTTTGGAGAGATGGTATATGGCATAAAGGCCAGGAAGGTTGGTATTGGAGTTCCTTGAACTTGAAGCTACAGAGTTTATTTCAAAGGCTATGGATAGTCTAAAGGTTTTTAAAGCATAACCTATCAAATCTTTGCAACATGAGAATTAAATTCACTCTTCTGTGTAGACCAGATTAGAAAACCAGAGAAAATAATGTCTCAGAAACCAAGTCAAGAGAATTTTTCAGTAAACAGGTAAAGTGAAGAATTATATTAGAAGACTTAGGATTTGGAGTTTAGAAAGCCTTTTCACTGGTTTAATATGAAGACAAAAGCCAAATTTGCAGGTAAAGAGTAAGGGAAATAGTGAAATATAAGCAGAGAAGGCAAAGTTCATTGGAAACTTGAAAGAAAAAGGTTGGCAATGTGCAATGATCAGTTGGAAGAACACTTTAAAAGGCAATTTGTTCCTGTATATAAGTAAAGGAAAAGTCTAAGATTAAATATATATATATAGTAATTAAATAATTGATGAAAGATCAGTGCCAGTTGAAATATATGTTTAGGTGTGCTGGTAGAATGGTTAAACTCAGAAATAGAAGGTGCAGAGAGTTTGTGTTAGATGATCTCAATCCATTAAATAGGTAAAATTGGTTACCATCTTGGGGAAAGGAAAGAGTAGATACAAGGGCACTGAAGATGGCGGAAAAAGCTTGTAACAGCTATGGGAGGTGTGGGGAGGTTAACGTATTTTTAGTAGAACAAATCAGCACATTTTGTGACTTTCACCAGAAGCATTCAACCAATGAGCAAAAGGAGAGAGTTAGATATTGAGTGCTTTCCCCCCTCTCCCCAGTAATTTCCTCACCCACAGGCATTTGTTATAGAATATCTAGTCCGTTTCAGGACTCCCAGAACAAAGAACAGGTGGTCAAACATAACAAATAGCAAAATGGTAGATTTAGACCCCCATCCTACTGTTAATTACATTAAATGTAAATAGTCTTAATGCTTCAGTTAAAAGACAGGATCAGTAAAGCAAGACAAAACTACATGTTCAACCCAGTTTAAATTAAAAAAGGGAATTCCCTGGTGGTCCAATGGCTAGGACTCTGCACTACCACTGCTAGAGGCCCAGTTCAATCCCTGATCAGGAAGCTAAGACTCTGCAAGCCATGTGGTGTAGCCAAAACAAACTGTGTGTGTGTGTGTGTGAGAGAGAGAGATGCAAACACTAAGCATAAGAAACTGACATAGTATCAGACAAAGCAAAGCAAGCATCATAATGAGGAAGAGGGCTGTTTTTAAAATTAGGGTAAATTTACCAAGAGACATAATCTCAAACAAGCACTTAATAACTCAAAAATATGAGATAGTTTTTTGGGAGATCCTGCACCTAAATGCACAGCTAAAGTGCAGATTTAGGTCTGAAGTGGACTTTGACATTCCACATTTTTAACAAACTTCCATGTGCCTACATGTTGAGGGGCAAAATATCCTATACCACACTGCTTTCCATGAGATAACGTAGGAACAGTATGAAAAGGCAAAAAGATATGACACTGAAAGATGAACTCCCCAGCTCAGTAGGTGCCCAATATGCTACTGGAGATCAGTGGAGGAATCACTCCAGAAAGAATGAAGAGACAGCGCTGAAGTGAAAACAACACCTGGTTGTGGATGTGACATGATGGAAGTAAACTACGATGCTTTAAAGAGAAATATTGCATAGGAACCTGGAGTGTTAGGTCCACGAATCAAAGCAAATTGGAAGTGGTCAAACAGGAGATGGCAAGAGTAAACATGGACATTTTAGGAATCAGTGAACTAAAATGGACTGGAATGGGCAAATTTAATTCAGATGACCATTACATCTACTACTATGGGCAGGAATCCCTTAAGAAACGGAGTACCACGAATCAAAGCAAATTGGAAGTGGTCAAACAGGAGATGGCAAGAGTAAACATGGACATTTTAGGAATCAGTGAACTAAAATGGACTGGAATGGGCAAATTTAATTCAGATGACCATTACATCTACTACTATGGGCAGGAATCCCTTAAGAAACGGAGTAGCCCTCCTAGTCAACAAAAGAGTCTGAAAGGCAGTAGTTAGAGGCAATCTCAAAAACGACAGAATGATCACTGTTCATTTCCAAGGCAAACCATTCAACATCACAGTAATCCAAGTCTGCCCCAACCACTAGTGCCTATGAAGCTGAAGTTGAATGGTTCTGTGATAAGCTACAAGACCTAGATAAGCTACAAGACCTAGAGCTAACACCAAAAAAAAAGATGTTCATTATAGGGGACTGAAATGCAAAGTAGGAAGTCGAAATACCTGGAGTAACAGTTAATTTGGCCGTGGAGTACAAAATGAAGCAGGGTTTTGCAAGAGAATGCACTGGTAATAGCAAACACCCTCTTCCAACAACACAAGAGATGACTCTCCACATGGACTTCATCATATGGTCAATACTGTGATCAGATAGATTACATTCTTTGCAGCCAAAGATGGAGAAGCTCTATACAGTTAGCAAAAACAAGACAGAGATCTGATTGTGGCTCAGATTATGAACTCCTTATTGCAAAATTCAGATTTAAATTGAAGAAAGTAGGGAAAACCATTAGACCATTCAGGTATGACCTAAATCAAATCCCTTATGATTACATTTCATGCAAAGATGGGCACAATAAAGGACAGAAATGGTATGGACCTAACAGAAGCAGAAGATATTAAGAAAAGGTGCCAAGAATACACAGAAGAACTATACAAAAAGACCAGATCACTGGTCTAGGTGATCACTCACCTAGAGCCAGACATCCTGGAATGTGAAGTCAAGTGATCCTTAGGAGGCATCACGATGAACAAAGCTAGTGGAGGTGATGGAATTCCAGTTGAGTTATTTCAAGTCCTGCTGTTAAAGTGCTGCACTCAATATACCAGCAAATTTGAAAAATTCAGCAGTGGGCACAGGACTGGAAAAGGTCAGTTTTCATTCCAATCCCAAAGAAAGGCAATGCCAATGAATGTTCAAACGACTGCACAATTGCACTCATTTCACATGCCAACAAAGTAATGCTCAAAATTCTCCAAGCTAGGCTTCAACAGTACCTGAACCAAGAACTTCCATATGTTCAACCTGGATTTAGAAAAGGCAGAGATCAAATTACCAACATCCGTTGTATCATAGAAAAAGCAAGGGAGTTCAAGAAAAAATCTACTTCTACTTTATTGACTACACCAAAGCCTTTGACTGTGTGGAAACTGGAAAATTCTTAAATAGATGGGAATACCAGACTGCCTCCTGAGAAATAAAGCAACAGTTAGAACCGGACATGGAACAACAGACTGGTTCTGGATCGGGAAAGGAGTACGTCAAGGCATATGTCACCCTGTTTATTTAACTTATATTCAGAGTACATCATGTGAAATTCTGGGCTGGATGAAGCACAAGCTGGATCAAGATTGCTGGGAGAAATATCAATAACCTCACATATGCAAATAACACCACCCTTATGGCAGATAGCAAAGAGGGACTGAAGAGCCTCTTGATGAAAGTGAAAGAGGAGAGTGAAAAAACTGGCTTAAAATTCAACCTTCAAAAAACTAAAATCATGGCATCTGGTCCCATCACTTCAAGGCAAGTAGATGGGGAAAAAGTGGAAGCAGTGACAGACTTTATTTTCTTGGGCTCCAAAATCATTACAGATGGTAACTGCAGCCATGAAATTAAAAGACGCTGCTTGCTCCTTGGAATAAAAGCTATGACAAGGCTAGATAACATATTAAAAAGCAGAGACATTACTTTGCCGACAGAGGTCTGTCTAGTCAAAGCTATGGTTTTTCCAGTAGTTGTGTATGGATGTGAGAGCTGGACTGTAAAGAAAGCTGAGCGCCGAAGAATTGATGCTTTTGAACTGTGATGGTGGAGAAGACTCTTGAGAGTCCCTTGGACTGCAAGGAGATCCAACCAGTCAATCCTAAAGGATATCAGTCCTGAATACTCATTGGAAGGACTGATGCTGAAGCTGAAATTCCAGTGCTTTGGCCACCTGATGCGAAGAACTGACTCATTGGAAANTGTGATGGTGGAGAAGACTCTTGAGAGTCCCTTGGACTGCAAGGAGATCCAACCAGTCAATCCTAAAGGATATCAGTCCTGAATACTCATTGGAAGGACTGATGCTGAAGCTGAAATTCCAGTGCTTTGGCCACCTGATGCGAAGAACTGACTCATTGGAAAAGACCCTGATGCTGGGAAAGATTGAAGTCTGGAGGATAAGGGGATGACAGAGGATGAGATGGTTGGATGGTATCACTGACTCAATGGAGATGAGTTTGAGCAAGCTCTGGGAGTTGGTGATGGTCATGGAAGCCTGGCATGCTGCAGTCCATGGGATCACAAAGAGTCGGACATGACTGAATGAACTGAACTGAACTGAACATAGGAAAGTGCCTGGTGTGAATTAGATGTACAGTAAATGGCAAATCTGACTAAGCATTGCAAAGTACATAATTGATCTCTGCTGGGAACCAGCATGGAGAATCCCACCCATGGCAAAGGTCATGAGGAAGAGGCCTGACGGGCAAAGGCGAGATCAGGACTCAAGGGACCCCCTGGACTTGCTCGAGCATCTACCCCCAAACCAAAATCTGTCTGTCTTACTATTTTATGTCTTTCACCAACTCTTTTGACATTAACAGGGGGCTGTCCTCGACCACGTTTCTCTGGAAAGAGTTAACTTCGGGCTTTAGTTTATAAATCTCCTGGACAAGATAAGAATGTTTCAAACCCCCTGTTAGCATTCTAGCTTACTTGGCAGGTTTATCCAGACTCTTGCAACATTGTTGAGCCTATGCTTGCTGCCAAGTTCTCACATCCCTTATCCATTGTGTTCCTGGGAGTACCTATAGTTAAGATATAAAAATAACAAGCAACAGCTTTAGTATTAGCAACATTAGACTTTGAGTTAATAAGTTCTTTCTTTGCTGTAACCCACTGAATCTTTGCTCCACAAAAATGTAACTCTGTACTTTAAGGGTGACACAGGCTAGGAATTTAAGAAGAAACACTTTAAGGGAAAATTATTGTTCTGGCTGACCAACATTTATCAAAAAGAGGTCATAGAATATCAACAGGCCTCCGGGACAGAAGATGATGTACAAAAAAATAAGACTCTTGCAGGAAGGAACCTGTTATCAATAAAAGTTATTACTGATGGAATGTTGAGTTGACTGCATTTTCCACCTTGCTGTATGTATAACTCAGGGTATAAAAGCCCTGAGGAAAATAAAGTAAATGGGCCTCGCTCACTGAAGACGCTTGGTCACCCCATGTCATTCTTTCCTTATCTCTTTCTCTATCTTTCTTCATTCGCCGACGTCGTCCATCCTGAGGATATCCCTGGACTCTGCTGAGGCTGTACCCCGGCAGATCTCAAAATGAACAAGAATCATCTTAAGCAGTATAAATCCCACCATCTAATAGAAGGTAGATAAAAGCACAACTTTAGTACAAGAAGCAATATCTAATTGTTACAGGAGGGAATACTAGGATGGGAGAGGAGAGAGTTAAGGTGAGAAGGAATCGTACGTCACAAGCACAATATCAATAGGCTAACCAAGCTCTGGACCGGACAAAAGGCAAGTGAATGATGGACTAAGAGATTAGGAGGGGCCAAGAGACTGAAAACAAGAGGACAGTTGGGAGATGGAGAAGTTGGAAGAAGCTAGTTGATGGTCTGAAGGGAATTTCAGTGAAAGAAGCCTTAGAGGTGATAATTTCTTGTTACTCACTTTCCTTTTTTCTCCACTACGTAGTTTGACTTGTAAGCCTGAGCTAAGAAGATAGTTTACTTTTGGAGACAATAGTAATCCTTTCAGCTACACTTAGAGATCCTGGGTCAGCTTCTCTAGCCCACTCCTTTCTGTTTTGTAATTCAGTGCTTCAATGGGATATTCAGTTTAAGGTATACTGTTGAAAAGCTTGGCTAAAAAGCCTCTTCTGTGCTAAAGGTAATTTCCCTTATGCTTTTCAAGAGAGTGGGGAGAAGGCTAATGAGGACTGATTGCATCATTTAATTGAGACAGACCCCGTGTCAACAGATGTTTGAATTTAAGGTCTCTGGACTATAAGAGAAATGGGATAGATCATGGTTTCTTCCTGGGAAGCATGAGATTGGAGGGGTTGCCATGGTAATGCTAACTCCTACCTTCACTTACTGGCATGTGTTGTGGAGTATCTGCTCTGTTCCAAGACTCCCAAGGCTTGGCCAACTGTATTACCCTCTAGTCTTTAAGGGAAGGAGTATGTTTGAGTCTTTTAGTACTGCTCCAGGGTGAACAGTGTGATGGGCACTGGATCATGCTAGGCCCCTTCTGTCCGAAGGCCTGTCCATTCCAGAGACTACTTTGTCCTTGACATTATACTTGAGCCCCAAAGCCTGTGAGAAGCATGGTCATCCACTTCCTTCTACCTATGAAGCAATTCCAGAAAGGACTGCCATAATATTCTTTCCAATTATTAAGCAAATCCCAATGGGAAGTGGCAGTTGTAGCGGCAAAAGTGAAGTTAGAATCATATTCCCTTCAGAGGAGTCTTATAAAAGGATCTGATGATGCAGACACTAATGAGGGCAGATGCGCTTCAGCATGAAGTCTTGATACATCCCTAAGGAATCTGAGATGGAAAGCCTTGACACCCCAGTATTTTGTGGATATTTCTCTGAGTATTTATGGGTATTTCTCAGTATTTCTCTGAGCCAGGCCCTCTGGGGCTATTAAAGTACTTGGACTGAGAAACTTACTTTCCTTCATGTAAAAGGCTGGTGGTCACTCCTCAAACAGCAGAGCGTTTGAACATGCTGTCCTGTGAGCCCATAGCTAGGAGGATCACTCAGGTGGACAGGTTCTTCACCCCATGGGGCTCTGACAGCCCCTCCCTGGCTACCCTCTGCACAGACATCTCCTACTTAGCTATGATTCCTACCCTAGTCCACCCATGGAGATGCCATCTCATCCTGCAAAGATGAGTTCACCCGGTAGACATTCATATGACTGGCTGCCCTGGGAGCTGTCCAGGTGTTTATGTCCCATTTTTAGTATTTAATTTAATCCTCAAGACAAATGTAGAGCTCGATAAGTAATAGCTTTTTACAAAACGAACTCCTGGAGTTTTGTGAACTTTTCTATACATGTATGTTATACTTTAATAAAATGTATTCCCCAGAAATATTGAATACTGTTATTGAAACAATACTTCCTAGAAGAAGTCTATGAAGTATCCCTGTACCTTAGTGGAGGCCTTGGACCCTGTGGCACGTGGACTTCCCTGGTGGCTCAGAGGTTAAAGCGTCCTCCTGGAATGCAGGAGACCCAGCCTCGATCCCTGGATCAGGAAGATCCCCTGGAGAAGGAAATGGCAACCCACTCCAGTACTCTTGCCTGGAGAATCCCATGGAGGGAGGAGACTGGTGGGCTACAGTCCATGAGGTCACAAAGAGTCGGACACAAGTGATTTCACTTTCACTTTGGGCCCTGTGGCAGCCGGACCACCTGCAGATCAAAGAATCTGGTTAATCTTCCAGCACTTCTTGGTTCTCTTATGGGCTGTCCTTGTAGCTCAGAAATGCCAAAAGGTCTGATAAAAATGTGAGGGCTGCTGTTTTCTTTAGTTTCTGTTTTAGCCTATCTCAAGAAATGTTTTAAAATACTAGAGTTGCTGAAACCTTGGGGATGAGCTTAGCGTGGGCACAGTTTTACCTGACTTTGATCTCTGCCTTTTTTGTTTCTTTGAATTTGACACCTTGCTCGAGGGATGAAGAGTAAAGGAGATGGGAGCGCGGGAGCCTCCTTTGCTCACTAGTGTATAATTCCATGGACTTCCCTGGTGGCTCAGTGTTACAGAATCTGCCTGCAATGCAGGAGCCACAGGAGACATGGGTTTGATCCCTGGGTCAGGAAGATCCCCTGGAGGAGGAAATGGCAACCTACTCCAGTATTCTTGCCTGGAGAATCCCCATGGACAGAGGAACCTGGTGGGCGACCGTCCCTGGGGTTGCAGAGAGTTGGACAGGACTGAAACAACTTAGCCTGGCATGGCACATACAATTCCATCAGAGTTCCTTAGGTATGATAATGGCATTATGCTTTTTTTCTTAAAGTTGTTATATTTTAGAGCATATATGAAGTATTTACAGATAAAGTGATGAAATATCTATGATTTGTTCCAAAATAATCCAACAGAAGGATGTAGAAGAAATAAAGTTAAGTGAAGTTGCTCAGTCGTGTCCGACTCTTTGCAACCCCATGGACTGCAGCCTCCCAGGCTCCGTCCATGGGATTTTCCAGGCAAGAGTACTGGAGTGGGTTGCCATTTTCTTCTCCAGGGGATCTTCCCGACTCAGGGATTGAACCCTGGTCTCCTGCATTGCAGGTGGGTGCTTTACCCTCTAAGCCACCAGGGAAGCCCAGAAAAAAGAAATAAAGTTAGTCATAATCTAATAATTGTTCAGACTAGGAGATGGGCGTTAATCTCTCTGCTTTTTTTTTTAATTTCTTTTTGGCGGCAGTGGGTCTTTGTTCTACGCCCAGACTTTCTCTATTTGTGATACATGGGCTCTAGGGCACACAGGCTTCAGTTTTTATGGCACATGGGTTTAATTGCCCTGAGGCTTGTGGGATCTTCCTGGACCAGGAATCAAACCCATGTCCCCTGCATTGGCAGGCATATTCTTAACCACTGGACCACCAGGGAAGTTGCTCTTGGTTTTCATATGTGCCTGAAGTTTCCCATAATGGTAAGTTTAAAAGAAAATTGATAACGCAGTTACAATCCTGTCCTGACTACTGCTCTTGTGGGTAGAGGTAGCTGTAAGGCTGATCATTTGTGGTGCTGGCATCCAGCACTCTCTCCTCACCCCTCTGTAGTGCCTGGCCATTTACAGGACAGTTTATTCTTGCATTCCACCTGCCCAGCTCCCTCCTTGCAACCTGAGCTCCCAAGAGGGCAAGCCAGTGCATTGGCATTCTCAAAGCAGGACACATTTGGATGACAGAGGAAGACTTTGCTCAGTACCTTGGGGCCACTGGAGCAGGAGGAGCTTACTGGGAAGCCTAGCTAGCTGTACTGTGTCAGGCTGGCATTCCCGAAAAACCAAGAGCAGCTTGGGATGTTTGGAGCCACTGAAGCTGTATTTCTGACACATGCTAATGAGCTTCGCTCAGGGATGTAAACAGAGTCAGCACTTCAAACTAAATTCTGGTGGAATTTAATAACCTTTACTTAAACTATCTCCCTAGACTGCTTCTGGCTGGACATAGTATCAATCTAAGAGGGGGCATTTCCCACCCCTGACAGCTTTCCAATGCCAGTTTTTAAAGAGCTGCCAACTACACCCAACCTGAGTGTGGGTATTTGTGTTGACACATTGTTCCCGTTAGAGAAAAGCAAATGTGTTTTCTGAATACCCAATTTCAAACTTCTCAGCCGATTCTATAATCTCTCCAAGATGGCTGGGAGTAGACTGTCATACAGGGACCGTGAAGAACTGCTGGGAGTCAGATGGACTCAGGCTGGCACTGGACTGCTGATTTTTGTCATGCTAATTTCAGACCATTCCTAATCAAGGACCACCAGTTCCCCAGGCAGTGTGGTCACTGTCTATTTGCCAAATTAGGTCTTTCTTTAGCCCCATAAATAAGACTTTGAGTATGTGTAACTGCATCCCTCAGTTACATGGCCAGAGCTAAGGCAGACAGTGATAGAGAAATCCTCATGTAAACAGGTTAACATCTTTGTTCCCTAAGACTAGCCACTCCTCCTGAAAAGACTTGCCAGTAATTCAAGACCAAACTCATCACCCTTCCGCTTGACTCCCTCCAAGGCAGCATTTCCTGTCTTGAATAGGGCTGCCAGCCAGCCAGTCATTCAAGCCTGAGACCTGAGTACAATTTATTTCTCCCGCTTTCTTATTTTCCATGTCCTGTCAGTCAGCAAGTCCTGCTTTTTCTATGTCTTCCTGCCTTCATTCATTCATTTCAGCTACTTCGTGCCAGACACAGGTTAACCTCTGGGGGTATAATGATGAATAAGATAGTCCTAAATGGTCCCTACCATCAGTGCTCATCTGTTCTCCTGTTTAGACCCTGATCACCCTTCCCAGCACCCCAGATCAGCCCCTCATCAGCTCCCACCAGATTTACTCCATTTCCTCACAGACTCGCCTGCCTCCCCATGTGACTGCGTCAGTGAGTCAGCTGTCATTTTTCTTGTTACAAATAACAAAAACCCATCTGAATTACGTTAGCAAAGCTAGAGGAGGTGTTGTTTATTGATGCATATAACCAGACTACAGGAATGGCCAGAGCACAAGTGGAGCTTAGGATCAAATGCAACCAGAAACGTGGAAAGCCCACTACTGCAATCGGGAAAGTCTATTTCTGGTTTCTGCTTCCCTTTCAGTGTCAGCTTCATTCTTCCCACAGACCAGCTTCTTCCACTTGATGGAGAACACAGCTATCCATAGTCTTCAAGCTTCACCACTTTATTATTTTGTTAATATATATATATACACATATTTTTTATTTAATTATTTTATTTTTTAAATTATGTATATATACATATTTTTAATTTGATTTTTGGCTGCGCTGGGCCTTTGTTGCCACATGTGGGCTTTCTCTAGTTGCAGTGAGCAGGGGCTACTCTCTATTTGTGGCACTTGGGCTTATCATTGCAGTGGCTTCCCTTGCTGCAGGGCATGGACCCTAGGGCATGTCCCTTAGATTGGCAGGAGGATTCTTAACCACTGGACCACCAGGCAGGTCCAAGCTTCACTACTTTAGAAAGATTTCTTCTTTCTGACTGAGTGCACAGATCCCAAGGAAATGTTCTAGTTGGCCCAGCTTGGGTCAGCTGGCCTAATTAATAATGCAGCGGTGTGGGAGGCAGTCCCTAGGATGGTCCCCCATGATGGTCCTCCTGGTAGCTGTGCCCTTGAGTAAAGGCCTGCTCTCACGTGAGGACTTATTGAATCTGCTCTTCTAATAAAAAGATACGGCTGAAATGATGGACTCTCACTTCCTATGCTGCGTTATAAGAAGGCTGTGGCTGCCATTTGAGGCACACTCTCTCTTGGATTATTCACTTGCGGGGCAGCCAGTTGTCATGTTGTGAGACAGCCCAGTAGAGAAACCCTGGTGAGCAGGCTTGGAGGCAGATTATCAGAGCCCTGCCAGAAGTCATGTGAGCGAGCTTTGGGAGTGAATTCTCTGGGTTTGGTTGAGCTTTCAGATGACTGAGTTTGGTTGAATGTCAGCCCTGGCTGACACTCTGACTGCAACCTCGTGACATCCTTGAGCCAGAACCATCCAGCTAATCCATTTCTGGATCCCAGACCCACAGAAACTAAGAGATAACAAATATCAGTTGTTTGCAGTCACCAAATTGTGAGGTAATTTGTTACTGGAAGCTTCTATTCAAACCACAAGAGAAGGAACATTTCCCTGGAAAAGAAGGAGACTGTCCTGGTGATAAAAGAACAGATTCCACCACTCTTCTTTCCTAGGCCACCCTCTTTCTTGCTGTGCAGCAGAGATATTTTCCTATAATAAAAGTCTGATCGTGTCGGTTTCCTGCTTAGTATTCTTAAAGCTCTCTATTACTCTTAAAATAAAAATCCAAGTGTGTAGCTTGATCCCCGAGGCTCTTTATGATCAGCACCTGTCAAACTTAGCTCCCACCCATCCTCTTCCTGCTCCCACCACACTTCTGTCAGCCCCTTGAGTACACCTTATGAGCTCTTGCTTGCCTTTGCACAGGCCCTTCCTTTTATGAGCAGTCTAGTTCTGCAAGGCCCACACACTCTTACCCCTGATCATAGGTTAAGGCTCAACTCAGTATCACCACCTCCAGGAAAACCTCCCCGATCACCTGATCCCTCCACTCGCTCCTCTGTCTTCTAAGCTCTAGTAGCATTCTCTGTCATGACTCTTAATCACACTGTGTGGCATTGTTGGTGTGACTGTCCAGCTCCCTCAGTAAGAAACCCAGTCTTTCATATTGGAATCCCTAATGCCTTCTAAATAATAGAGTCTCAACATGTTTGTTGACTCATTAGTTAATCAATTAGCTAATTAATTGAATTATAGTTTCAAAGAGTTACTCTCACCTGCACTTACCTATTAATCTGGTTTCATTATAAAGTAATGTGGGGCTCGGAGGTCAATTCTCATTTTATTACCTCAAATGAAGTTCATAAATGAATGAAGCAGACATGACCCCAATCCATGATACCTTCATGGTTTCAGTTTCAGTTTAGTCACTCAGTCGTGTCCGACTCTTTGCGACCCCATGAATCGCAGCACGCCAGGCCTCCCTGTTCATCACCATCTC
>SJYT01057235.1:99770-168936 GCA_006410635.1 Cephalophus harveyi
CTAACTGTTGCTTCCTGACCTGCATACAGATTTCTCAAGAGGCAGGTTAGGTGGTCTGGTATTCCCATCTCTTTCAGAATTTTCCACAGTTTATTGTGATCCACACAGTCAAAGGCTTTGGCATAGTCAATAAAGCAGAAGTAGATGTTTTTCTGGAACTCTCTTGCTTTTTCCATGATCCAGCGGATGTTGGCAATTTGATCTCTGGTTCCTCTGCCTTTTCTAAAGCCAGCTTGAACATCAGGGAGTTCACGGTTCACGTATTGCTGAAGCCTGGCTTGGAGGATTTTGAGCATTACTTTATGGTGCTTACAGTCAAAACTAAAAACTAATGTGGCTATTACTATGAAGGAAATCATCGGGGTTTTTTGAGAGAGAATAATATTTCAAGTTACTTGAGCTTGCAGAGGCAGAGACCCCCTTTAAAGCTTGACATTAAGCTGTGATCTGAAAAATGAGCAGGAGCCAGCCAGTCAGAGTGAGGGAAGTAGGTAACAGGCAGAGGATCTGCAGTGCAAAGGCCCTAAGAAGGGAGAAGTTTAGTGCATCTGAGGGATTCAGAGAAGACTGGTGGGCCTCCCTGATGGACTGGCGGTACGGAACCCACCTGCCAAGTCAGGAGACGCGGGTTTGATCCCTGATCTGGAATATCCCACGTGCTGGGGAACAACTAAGGCCATGTGCCGCAATTATTGAGCCTGTGCTCTAAAAGTCCTTGAGCTGCAGCCATTCAGCCCACATGCCGCAACTACAGAAGCCTGCGCATCCTGGACCTCGTGCTCCACAGCAAGAGAAGCCACTGCAATGAGCCCACCACCACAGCTAGAGAGTAGCCCCTGCACACTGTAACTAAAGGAAAACGCTCACAGCAACGAAGACCCAGCACAGTCCAAAAAAAAACCACAAACAGACAGTGGAGTAAAGACGGGCAAAGTGACTGGAAAGGGGGAGCAGAACAAAATGAGACAGACAGGAAGGCAGCAGGCAGAGCTCAAGACTCTAGCTCATCGCACAGGAAACCCCGGTACAGGTGCGTCCCCCTAGTTACGCGGTTCTTTCATTCTGGCCAAGTGAAAGGCCTTGCACTCGCTACCCCCTCTGCCAGAACGCTCCTCCTCAGGCTGCCTCCTAGCATTCACGTCTTGCATCAGTGCCAACTCCTATCCTATTTAATAGAAGCCTTTACCCGTGAGTCTGAGTGAACTCTGGGAGTTGGTGATGGACAGGGAGGCCTGGCGTACTGCGATTCATGGGGTCACCAAGAGTTGGACACGACTGAGCGACTGAACTGAACTGAACCCTCCTAGTAACTCAATCACAGAGGCCTTATTTACTTATGTGTAACACCTATCAGCATCTCTGAATAATCCGATACATCTTGTGGGTTACTTGGTGTTCTCTCCCTCTAGAATGTATGCCCTGGGGGGTCAGGGACCTTGTAAGTATTGCTCACGGCTATATTCCCTGTGCGTAGAGCATGGCTTGGTATGTAGTAGTAGATGAATATTTACTGCATTGCTTCGTTCAGTTAGCCAACAGTCTAAATGTCTGTCATGTGCCAGACTTAATGCCCGGTTCCAAGACAAAACAGACATGTTTCCACCCAGAACCCTGACTCAGGGCCAGCTTTATGGGTGTGCAGTGTGTGCAGTTGTTCAGGGAGCTATGCTTAGAAAGACCCCACACTGCTGTCACTGTTTTTGAGATTCTTAACAGTTTATGCATTAGGTGACTGCCTGGTACATTTAGAGCTCTGTAAAGGGTAAGTGCGGGGAAGGCAATGGCACCCCACCCCAGTACTCTTGCCTGGAAAATCCCATGGATGGAGGAGCCTGGTAGGCTGCAGTCCATGGGGTCGCTGGGAGTCGGATACGACTGAGCGACTTCACTTTCACTTTTCGCTTTCATGCATTGGAGAAGGAAATGGCAACCCACTCCAGTGTTCTTGCCTGGAGAATCCCAGGGATGGGGGAGCCCGGTGGGCTGCCATCTATGGGGTCGCACAGAGTCGGACACGACTGAAGCGACTTAGCAGCAGCAGCAGCAGCAAAGGGTAAGTGATTTACAGAGATAGTATGATTCAAGGATATCATTCTGGAGCCAGTCATTCTTGGAGTCCTGGTCCTGCTGTTTCCTAGCTCTGTGACCTTGAGCACAACTCACATAACATCTCCTAAACTTGATTTCCTCCTTACAAATGGAGATAATGATAAGGTCAACTCCCAAAGAGTTGGCTTTAGAATCAAATGAAATAATACTTAAAACACTTAGGTCTGGGGACTTACCTCGCGGTTCAGTGGTTAAGACTCTTCCTTCCAGTGCGGTGGGTGTGGGTTCATCTCCTGCCTCAAGGCTGAAAAACCAAAAAACATAAAAAACAGAAGCAATAATGTTAACAAGTTCAAGAAGGATTTTTAAATGGTCCATATTAAAAATCTTTTAAAAACAGAACCGCTGAAGTCGCGTCCTGCAGGTTCTATGAAGCAGGTTCCATGGCCAGACCAGCCACGCCTTTCTCTGCTCCACCTTCTCTGGCTCCTCCCACTCCTGTACACTCCCGGGGCGGAAAATCTGGGTCAATGTGAGTGGCTGCTAAGTGAGATGAATACTGAGGAGAAAACCCAAGGAATTATATCCTTCAGGGAAGCAATAATATTTTACTTAAAAGTTGCTTGAGCGAAGACTTTGTAGATGTTTGCAATTTGTATGCAAATAAACTAAGGACTCCAACGCCAGGAGCTGAGACATGGCCCTGAGCAAAAGCTTCAAGAAGACCAGGGCTTTGACCACAGAGAAGCCTTTGTCAGTTTCTCTCTGCTGGCAGTTTAAACTAAAACCTTAATCCCGAAGCTGCAGTTTTCACTGACTTAGCCTTTAATGAATTCATTAGTATGTCAGGCAGTTTTCTAACAAGGTAGGTGATCCCCATCTGAATTTGCTGCATTATCTCTGCTGTATTATCCTTGTTCTCACACTCATTGTCTGTTTAATCAAGCACTGATTTGGCATTAACTTGCAAATACTGGGTCTCCCTGTGCCTGCTGAAGAAGTGTTTTCACTGGTCAAACCTCGCCTGATTCCTTGAAAACCCAAATCAATAACCATATTATATAAGAAAGCTGGGAACAATTGACAGGCCCCAGCCCCAAACCCTGCTAAGACTAGTCTCTCAGAATAGAGAGAACAGCAGCCTTCTTGCTCTTGCTCATTCCTTCAACAAGCGTTTCTTGAGCATCTACCATGTGCTAGGTGCTGTGCTAGGCGCTGTCTTTATCTTCATGCAGTTTGCATTCTAATGGGAATGTAAGAAAATCAGGCGATTCGAATACAACCCAGATTCAAAGTAAGAGGAGGAAATACGGACCCTCAGGAACCTTTAGGAAGGCTCCTCCTCCAGCGGCTAGGGATGGAGGTGGAGAATCTCAGGGAAGTTCCCAGCATTCTTGCCCATGAATTACATCCTTTGTCAATCTCTCAGATCAGTGCCTGCCTGGACTCCTCTGCTTGCAAAGTGTGCAGTTCTGACACATACGTATCTTGAATACATGCGCCCTTTTGGAGTCCTGGGAAACCTGGACCAGGGCTGGGGCTGAGGACGGAATCAAGGGCTTCCCAGGGAGGCTTGTTTGCCTCACACAGAGCTGCACTCATTCATTCATTCATTTACGAACACTTATTGATCACATCCTCTGCATCAAACTTTGGGGGTCCAGCTGCAAACAAGACTAACACTTCTTCCCTCACGGGCTTTGGATGCCCCTGTAAACACCATGCCCCGTTTTCTTTGTTTATTCCGGCCCTTTCACAAATGTCACCTCGTTCAGCTCTCACTACATCCCTCAGAAGCAGGTAGTTTCATCACTGTTTTACCAGGCAGGGGACTGAGGTTCAGAGAGGTGAAGTGACTTGGGGCAGGTTGCCCAGCGAGCCAGAGGAACAGCCAGGCGGCAGCTCTCAGCGTGCTGCCTCACCGGGCAGAGCGGACCCTGGACTGGGAAGCGGCCTCCCAACAGTGACACAGGGGCTTTCTCTGTGTCATCAGTTAGGATCTGTGGGGCCTTCTCAAGGGGTGGCCCTGTTACTCTCCCTCAGGCCTGCTGAGAGTGGTGAGGCCGTGCCCTGTGTGGCTTCCGCAGACAGAGGACCCTGGCCGAGGGCAGTCATCGCAGCCCCCATCTCCTCTGCTCTAAGCGGCATACCCCGCGAGCCCTGGTGCATGTCAGCCAGGGGATGCCGATGAGAGGGGCAGCTCTGCTCTGAGGACCCCAGGTGGAACCCCGCTTCTGCTTCGTAACCCTCCCTCAGGCTTCCCATCCTGCCCACCCCCCACCAGTCTGAAGCTTCTCAAATCCTTGTTGAAACATCAAGTCTGCTGCTGAATTGGCTTTCTGTACTTCTCAAAGGTCAAAGCAAGTGCCACCAGAAAGGTTTTGGAACCATATCAGCAAGGTCCAGCCAGGAACAAAGTGGATGCTGGGATTCTGCTTCTCCTCTTTTCCTGGTCGGCTTCCCTCTCCCACATGCCCCAGCAGATAAGCTGCTAGGTCTTGTCCTGGTGGCTGGAAAATGTCCTTAGCAGCTGGAAAATCCACAGCCTTGGAGTCTGGCCATTCTGGCCTGCCCCAGGGTCAAAAAAACACTCCCCGACCATTCCTGGACGGCTGTACGTGCTTTCTAGTCTGGGACCTGACCACAGACATTTTCGCATTTGACCTTCACCCACATCACCCCTGTTTTTCAGCTGAGGACCCTGAGGCTCAGGAAGCCTAAGCTGCTTGCTGGAGATTACCTGGCTCCTAAAGGGCTGAGCCAGAGCTGGAGTGGTCATTCTCTTCCTGCCAGGCCGGGACGCTCCTCTCCACCCCTGCTGTCGCACAGTATAGCAGCCAAGAAATAACGGGGATGGACACACTTGGTTATAAATTTAAAATAAGCCCAGCTGCTTGATGAGCTTACACAGACCCAGGTGCCTGGTGAAAACTGTGGATGAACCTACTGGGCTCTGCAAAGAACCAAGTCCTCAGCCCAGCTGGACGAAGCCACAGAGTCTGGTGTGCAAAAGGAGGTGCCACCTGGCCAGGCACAGGCCTAGCGTCTAAGGATCAATAATGCAGAACAAAGAACCTTAAGGCCAGGAAAGCACGGGGAGGTAGTCCTGGTCAGGATGCAGGGAGACAGCAGACAGTGTATGTAGCAAGGAGCCCTGGCCTGGGGGGCCAGGTCTTGCAGAGGGTCTCACCTTCCTGACACTTGGCACCAGGCAGAGCCGTCAGCAATTGCCTGTCACTGCGTCACGGACCGTTGTGTTCTCAGGTCTCCTGAGGCTCCTAGTTTCCTACCTTGTGACTCTGGGTGTCTCAGCCTCTCAACCTGTGTCTACATCTGTAGAAGATGATAGTAGAGCCAACCCCAGCCCGCCCTACCTCTTTGGTATCTAAGAATCAGCCGTGAAAGGATGTGGGAGTAGGGGGACAAAATTTGGGATCCGGGTTAAGACTGAGAGCTTTACAAGGGAGCTTACTTTCCTTAACTGCAAGATGGGGAAACAAAAATACAGAAGTTGGTACAAGGATACGAACTAAAATGTGAAAGGCAATGAAGGGCAGGAAGAAGCCTGGACTCTGGGTCAGACTGCATGAGTTCAAGTTCTGGCTCTACCTCTGACTTAGCTGGGTAATCTTGGGCAGGTATATTAACCTCTCTGGGCTTTAATTTCCTAGTTTGTAAATGGGGTGATAATAAAACACTTACCCGATAGAGTTGTTGTTAGGATTAAAGAAGTTGAAATGTGTGACTCAGTCACTGGTGGATAGTATTGGCTATGGAGGGGCTTCGCTGGTGGCTCAGATGGTAAAGAATCTGCCTGTAATGTGGGAGACCCGGGTTCAGTTCCTGGTTTGGGAAGATCCCTTGGAGAAGGGAATGGCAGCCCACTCCAGTATTCTTGGCTGGAGAATTCCTTGAACAGAGGAGCCTGGAGAGCTACCGTCCATGGGGTTTCAAAGAGTCGGACATGATTGAGTGACTAACACACACACACATACACACTGGCTATGAATGTCATCAGTTGGCTGATCCATAAAAGGACTTAATTGTACAACTCATGGTAAAATGTATGCCCATCCTGTAGACTTGGGAGGTATAGCGCTGATTTCCTGATTAATGAATCTTCTGGAGTAGAAACTCTTCTGTAACCAAGTCAGCCATCTGTGGTTGGTACTGGGGAAGAAACTCATAAATCACATAGAGCAAGGTTGGCATGCGGCATCTGGCTCAGCGGCAAGCCATGGCCCAGGCTCGTGCCCACCCACCCTCTGCCCCAGAGTCATCCATCCTCTGCAGTCACCCTCTGCAGCCTGCTCAGCAGAGGCCGGGCCTGCCGCACACAGAGTCAGCTCTCTGACCCTCGGTGCCAGCTGGTAGCCCACGCCCTCCAGGAGGAGACCAGGAACCACCTCAGTCATCAAACCAGTGGCTCTCAAACCCGAGTGTGCATGAGAATGCCCCAGGGGCTTGTTAAACTTAGATGGCTGAACACCACTCCCAGGATTTCTGATTTAATAGGTCTGGGTGGAGTTCAAGAGTCTGCATTTCTAGTAAGTTCCCACACGTTGCAGATGCTGCTCGTCTGTGGGACCACCTGCACTTCTGTGGGACTGAGTTTAAACCTCGCTATTTGTCCTTGGGCAAGTTTCTTCTCCTGACTGAGCCCCCACTGCCTCATCCCTAAAGAGGTCACACCAGAACCTACCTCACGGAAGCGTGGGCACCAAATGAGAAAACTCACATGGTAGCCCTATTCTGTTCTGGGATCCCAGGAAATGCTCGATCATGTGAGCCCCCGGCGTCCTCCATGTTTCATTTTGGGGCTCAGAGACTAATAAGCAGGAAGCATGGAGCTGTGAAGATGCCAAGCTTTTAAAGAAAAGTGAGAGAAAAAATGAACAAATACAGATTGAGTGCTTTCTGAATGCAATGTTCTGATTCTTAAATGCAAAAGCACCTTATCACTCACAACAAAACAAGCAAAACCCAGCTACAATCTTTCATTTCATTCATTCGATAAGCCAGCATTTACCAGGAGTCCAAGAACCAGGCTCTGTGATCCGGCTGTGGGAAGTACGAGGCTGAAGCGGACACAGGTCCTATAGACCCGCTTCAATAGAAGAGAGAAGACAAGTCCACCGGCATAAGGAGGCATAAGGAAGAAGGTGCTCACTGCAGCCAGAGAGGAACATTCAAGATACTGAAGAAACAGGCCAAAGAGATAGTTTCAGGCAGGTGGAAGGTAGGGCAGGTTTCTTTACGGAAGCAGCATTTGTCTGGAAAATGGGTAGCATTCGATCCACGGGGATAAGTAGAGGGTAGAAGAAACACAAAAGTATAAACAAGAGAAGGCAAGCTACAACTTCCAGAAACAGGACGCAGGGCAGTTTGGCTGGATTGCAGGGTGAGGGACAGAGGGTGGGAGCTCCCATTTTCTCACTGTGACCTGATTTCACCTTAACAACTGCCGACACTCCCACCCCTAGGGAGGACAGGCTCTGTAGAGCAGGGTCCGTCGGGGCTAGAGCCACCCTTAACCGGAAGCAGAGGAGCCTGGGGCTCTGCAGCTGCCCTAGAGGGCTGGGGGGCTTCACGCCACATGGGCCCCAGAGAGCCTCCTGGCTTGCTGACAGCCGCTTCTCACCCAGATGGTGGCAGAGGCCCCAGCGAGGCCCCTTGACTCCTCTCCTGGTTCCGGACTCTCCCTCCCAGCTGGGGGCATTTCTCCTTAAGGGGGAGCCGGTTCTGGCTCTGCTCTGGCCCCCAAACCTGGTCTCCACATTCTTCTGGCTCCCAGGGAGCCCAAGGGGCCGCATGCCTCCCCCTTGGCTTCTTCCTCTCGCAGTGAGGTTGGGGGCCAGTGTATTCAGTGTGCACAGTCTGCAGCCAGCTGGCCCGACTCTCCCTGGCACGGCTCCCCCACACACACTCCCCCCGCCCAGAGCAGTACAAACGTGATGAGCATAGTGTCGCCCTGGGCACCCATCATCACACAGATGAAAGCGGGAGTCAGCAGACCTAGGTGGGAGCCTGGACACAAGCACACCAGCAAGCACAGGTGATTCCAGCAGGTTATCTGGATGCACCTGACACTCAAATTATTTGAAAGAAGAATTGTTGAAAGACAGGTCTGATTTTCAGATTGCTTGAGGGGTCAGAGATAATCGGAACCAGGGAGCAAGAGAGCAAGAAGAAATCGAGTCTTTTCTGAACAACTCCCTGGTCATTTGTATTCATTCTCTCCACATAAGGATCACTGAATTTTCCAGGCCATCTCTTCCCACCTTTTCCTTGGCCCTCCCCAGACCGAGAAAACTGAGCCCTGGAGGAATAGTCACTGGCTCAAGAAGACGACGACACATCTGTTTGGGTTTAAACGTCTGCCTGCTGTAGTTCTATTTAGAATCTTCTCTGATTAGTCTGGTCCACAGCATCACTATGCTGCGCGCACTGGGGTAAAAAGTCAAGACCACTGAGTAATTGCCGCTGAGCCTCCTTCGGCTGGGCTAGTATGGCCAGTTGGCTTCATCAGGCCTCACCCAGCCCACGCTTTACCTGGCCCGAGACAGGTAAAACCCAGAAGTCATGTCAATGTAGAGCCCAGCTAATCAGCAAGCATTATGACACCTGGCTCCCAGGCCCATCTGCGGTGCTCCCATAGCTGTCACCTCCCCTGTGGTTTTATCATCTAGTGCCTATGTATCTATCTGTCCAGGCTTCCCTGGTGGCTCAGGTGGTAAAGAATCTGCCTGCAATGCAGGAGACCTGGGTTCTATCCCTGGGTTGGGAAGATCCCCTGGAGAAGGAAATGCAACCCACTCCAATATTCTTACCTGGAGGATTCCACGGACAGAGATGCCTGGCCGGCTACAGTCCATAGTGTCAGAGTCAGACATGACTGAAGAGACAGCACGCACGCATGCCTGTATCTGTCCATCTCCTCTGCTAGAACAACAGTTCTAGACGTTTCTGTCTTGTTTACATTTGTGTCCTCACCCCTGGCAAAGTGCCCGACATGCAGCGGGCACTCAGAAAATGCTTGTTAATAGCAGCAATAACACACACTTACTAAGCAGTAGAAAGGGCCGGGTGCTTTGCGGTCATTAAAGAAACCAGTCCTCACGATACCCTCAAGAGCTATGAGTGAACCCATTTCACAGGTGAGAAAACCAAGGCTGGGAGATGAAGTAACTTTTCAGCTAGCTAGTGGCAGACTGGGATGGCTCCAGGCTGATGGAGTCTCTGGGTCCCCACTCCTGCTACACCCTTCCCAGCCCTCCAAAGCCTCCATCCGGCTCAGCTGCCCACAGCCCAGCTGCCAGGTCAGGACAGAGTGGCCCCTCCCTGCTCCACCGCAAGGTCTTTGTTAAGAGCCTGACTGTGAAGACCTTTTAAGGTGAGAGAAGCTGCCTGGGTCCCCCCTTCCTGTTCTGGAGGAAACAGACCGTCGCAGGGGACTCAGAAATACCACAGACACTGCGAACATTCGCCAGGATAAAGCTGTGGACACCGTGAACTCCTGCCCTTCCTCTCCAGGCCTCCTTTCCTGTTTCTTTGGTGGGAAGAGGACCACACCCCACTGGAAAACATCCTCCGCAGGCAGGCATGGGGGCGCCAGACCCCTGGGAGGACGGAGATGTTGCCTGGGTGATGTTCTCCTAGCTGTGAGTAGAGATACCCAGCCCTGGGGAGGCAGGAGTCTCTCCAGGAGAAGCCTTTGTGAAAGCAAGTCACAGAGGCCAGGGACCGAGGACCCCTTGCTGCTGGCCCCATGCAGACTCCCCGCCCCGCCTCCCCTCCCTGGGCGCTCTGGAAGACTCCTCTTTTCTGATGGGTTCGGGTTACATAAGGCCCAAGCCTTTTCGTGGTTAATGGCCAGCCCTGGGGCTTTACTGAATCCTCCAGGGGCTAGTTAACAGCAGATAGCCTTAGTTCCCAGGGGAAAAAAAGAGAGGGGTGAGAGAGAACAGGCCTCTGGAGAGGCTTAGAGGAGGGCAAGAGAGAGCGCGACTCAGGAGAAGCCAGCACCAGACCCCTCCAAGGGTGGGAGTGAAGCTAGACCCAAGGGGAAGGAGGCCAGGCCGGGAGGGTGGCCCGAGAAGGCTATGGGCCGTGGGCTGAGCTCCTTGAGAGGACGATGGACAGACGGACTCTGTAGCCACGTCTTGTGCTCGGAACCATCACCAGCCAGAGCTTTGCTCCGGGCCCATCGGGCCTGGTGGTCAGTTCTGGAGAATCCCAAATGAGCCACCCTGAGACCAGGTCAGGGTGGGGGCGGGAATGGCTGTGTCCGGGGAGGCTTAGTCATGTGCTGGCCTGCCCACTACAGTTCATCTGTGTGCCGAGGCCGTGCTTATTTTTACCTGAGTAGGTTCAGTTTCTGATCACAGAAACGGTGGGGCTTTCCATTGGTTTCTATGGAAACATTAGACAGAGCATCTGCTACCCGAGCAAACAAGGCTAGGGTGGTAAGACTCATGCTGGAATGACTTCTCTGATTTTACTTAGGAAAATTGCCCCCCCTGCATTTTTACCGCTGCCTTCTTGTGTGGCAGGGGAGAGGAGGGGCAGTTCAGAGGGACCAGCTGGCACCTAGGGAAGGAGAGAGGGCTGGCGAAACCGAAAGACAAGCATTCAGAGCCCCTTGGTTTCCACTTCGAAGCCCCAAGGTAGGGTCCCATGATGAGGTCACAAGAGCCTGGGCTCCCGTCCCAGTTGCCCCATCTCATGGCTTCCCCCAGGGCAGCCAGCCTGTTGTCCAGGAGTCCCTGAGGTCCCACGGAGGGGGACGTAGGTGGAGGAGCAAGCTACCAAGTGCAGGAGGAGGTGAGAGTTGAGCGTGCTGTTTTCTGGAATAGAGGGCAGGAGGGAGGTGCTGAAGGCCTTGGCTCTGGAATCAAAAGGAAGGCGCTGGTGCACGTGCCCATGTGAGAAGTGGTTTTATTCCAGGTGTTTTTCATAAAGACGAGGTCCTCAGGGACAGCGAGTGGCACATGCTTTGGTCAAGAAGAGGAAAAGCAAAAACAGAACAGGGCTGAGTCCCAAAGGAGGCTGACAAGTGCTGAGCCCCCAGGCACAGGGAAGGAGGGGGCCCTCTGAAAGGCTGAATGGCAGTCCTCTTACTTTCAGTAAGAGATGCCCGAGATTCCAGTCCCAAAGGCCACGCTACCTGCCGGGGCAGACACACACACAAGGGAGATGGTGGTGGATAAACATCTCACAGAGGATGGGAAAAGTGTGGCTCTGGGGGCCAAGGGCTCCCTGCTGTGAGTGCAGAGGGTGCAGGCTGAGGCCCAGGAGCACTGCGGAGAGCCAGGAGGTGAAAGGAAACCACTGAGAGCCCTCCAGGGTGGGTGTGGCGGGCCACAGCCCCAAGGCTGTGCAGAGGGAGCGGGACCAAAGCAGTTGAGGCACACTAGGGAGGAGGAGGGGCGCGGCAGCTCCAATCCAGAAAAGGCCAGACCCTCCAGGGACCAGAGGCCTCTGTGTGAACCCGGGACAATCCACGGATCCTCTCCCCAGGACAGTGCATATATGCACACACATGCACTATTTGGGGGACCATTTCGGGAGATTCTTGGGCCCTCCAGAATCTATGAACTCCTTAGGCATTCCGGGCTGATTTGCTTTGGGTGGGAGACAACCCCTCCTCCCCCCTCCCCCGCAGGAATCCTGGTATCATCAGACTTTTGCCTAAGATCACTGGGCCTAAGCCAGTGGGGTGGGAGGAATGTTGGAAATATTAATAGCAGAAGCGGTTTCAAGACCAGGCCCTGGGGGAGGGGGAGAGAGGCCCAGTGGGTGTGAGAAGGAACTGGGAACTCTGTACAAAGTGGGGCCGCCAGCCAGCCTGCTGGCCGCTGCAGTAGGCGAGCCCCGAGGGCCTCCCTCTGGCAGTGGGGAGTCCAGCCTGGATGACAGTCCCCATGGCTTACCGATGCTCCCCGTTCTTACCGCCCTGCGCCCCGACCCCGTAATGATGCTGTATTTACAGAGGCAAGGGCTTTAGAGAAGGCAGGAGTCACAAACTAGCAGGGAGGACGGAGCTGCTCAGTGGCGCCTGTCCTTACGGGGGTCCACCCGGTGGCCCAGGCAGCGCTCAGGGAACCTGCTGGTCTTTAAGGCCCAAGGGAGAGGTCTGATCTTGACACATATCCAAAAAAAAGTGGGATCTGTTTAATGAACTGGGTCCCGAGGCTGCCCCTGGAGGTGCCCCTGCAGCGCCTTGCTGAGAACGTGGGAAGCAGAGCGCGGGCCTGGAGGCACTGGGCCCTGGGAGGAACTAGGTCCCCGGGCGAGACCAATTCTTTTCCGTGCTTTGTGGCTTTTCTGTTCCGTCTTTCTGCAGCTCACCCATCCTTGGCCCTGGCTCCCATCCCTCCTGCCCCCAACCCAGCACCTGTCCGGGACAGACCCCTGAGCGGCTCACTTCTTCCTGTTCCCCACCTGCCCACAGGCTGCCCCTCCCTCTGCCTTCCACCTGCCTCCTGTCCACAGCTGCCCACGCTCTCCTCTTATGCCCGACCCCACAGGCAGGCCCCCGGGACCCAGCAAGACTCGGGGGGACTGCTGTTCTCCTTTTCCCAGCCCATGAGGAGAGGCCTCAAACCACTGTCCAGGCCTTGGGAGGGTGAAGGGCAGTAACAAAGGGCCAGGCTGCCCAGTCGCAGTCCAGTTATCCCCAGGCAAGGCCGGGTGGTGGCCAGGACAGCAAGCAGGGCATTCCCCCTGCGTCCTCCCCGTCCAAGCTTTGGAGCATCGTGTGTCGTGGCAGCGGTGTTGGCTGATGATTCCGGCAGAAATGTGACGAGATGGAGACGGCCCGCTTTACACTTCCCCACCCCAACCCCCTTCTGGTCCCAAAGTCTCATGCAAAAGGTACAGGAGGCCGGGGGCTACGGTCATGTGTGCGGCAACAGCTGCCACTGCTGGGCTGGGATGTCAGCCTGGCACTTGCTGGTCACCAGCTGGGCGGGCTTGGCCTCCAGGCAGAGGCCGCTGACTGAATGCTGGATGAAAGAGGCTTTTCTCCTCCATCTCTGAGGGGAGAGGCAGAAAAGGGGTGGGGGAGAGAAAAACAAGGATTAATAATAATAATAACATCCGTACCCGCATTACACATGGGTGTAAGTGGCCCTAGGACACAGTCCCGTTTAAATAGTCTGTGTCCTTTGCACTAAGGACAAGAAGCACTGCACCCCACATACAAGCTTTAAACCCAGCCCTCCTGATGTGTTCTTGCTTCCATAGGTTGGCAAGAAGTTACTGTCTAGATCAGAGGTCCATGGGCTGCATGTAACCCAGAGGTGGATTTTGTTTGGCCTGCACAGCGCTTATCTAAAGTTTGGCTTAGTCGTCACATAGAAATCTGCATTTCCAGCTTCCCTTTAGACACAGGTGCAGTCTCTTTGGTTGGAACCATCTGGGAGGTGGAAACAAGGTGGAAGGCGTGGGGGCGGTGCTGCAGGGTCTGGATTTCCCGGAGGAGTGCGGGCTGGGGGATACAGATTGCTGAGAACCAGGCTTTCTTGCCCATGCGGTCCCAGCAGAGAGGGATTCCTGGCTTAAAGGTCCTGGGCAGTGGGCAGGACAGGGCCTTTGGTCCCTCTGGAACTCACAGCATCCTACTGCCTGTGGTCTTCTAGTCTCTGACCCCTGGGAGGGGCTGGCCACATTCCCCAGCTGGGCATTGCTGGGCCATGCCATTCTTTCATCCATCTTTCATCTAGTTTTGTTCTATGAAGAATGAATGTAAAGACTGAATCGATCAGTCATGAGGAAGTGCTCCCCAAATCATGGGATTCTCATTTCCTGTTGGTGCCATCAGACACAGTCTTGGGGTCCCTCCCCCAGAGTCTCCTGGTCACTAGGTTCTAGCCTGGCCAGAGAAAAAATACCATCTCACGGTGCCCTTCCATTGCCACAGTCTCAGTTCTTGTAGATTCCTTCCAAGGGAGAGCAGGTGGGGAGCCCTTCACTTTATAAGTGAAGAGATGGAGGCTCAGAGAGGTGAAGAGGGTGATACCGCTCTGCACGGGTATCTCTCCCACAACTGATACCCAGGTGGCCTCAGAAATGGGGTCAACAGAGGACTAGGAACAGAGGCCCAGACTTGAGAAGTCACTGGTAGCGGGACAGTTGCTCACCCTTGTCCTTCTAGAAGAGGGGCTCCGCTGTTGGGGGCCCTGTAGGCCCTGCAGGGCAGAAGGAATGTGGCCAAAGAGATTCCTAGGAGTCCTGGGTCAGCATGAAGGGGAACACAGAGAGGGGTGGCTGCCCTGGGAGCTACTGCCCTTGACTTTGGCCTCAGCGAGGAGCGGGTGGGAGTGGGCTCAAGGCTTGACTCTCACAGAAGCCAGCAGCCCAGGTGAAGGGGAGCCTGGAGACACGCATCCCTGCAGGGGCAGTGAAGGCAGGGGCTGGCAGGACGTGCTGCAGAGTCCCAGCCAGCGAGCAGACCATGGCTCTCAAGCCTCTCTCTCTCTCTCATGCACTCACACGCACATACACAGCGGAGGCTGGAGGGAGAGGGAGGATCTGGTTGCTTTTCCAGAATGAAATAGCAAACTGCCAGTCATCCCTGAACAAAGAGCTGACCCAGGCAACAGAAAAGGGGGAGGTAAGAAAAGCCTGGCGGCTGAATGAGAGGCCAGGCGCCCTCCTGCCCCTTCACTGCCTTGCAAGCTGGCCAGAGAACTGGCCAGGGTCAGGCACAGTGGGGGCTACTGAGACGGGGTGGGCAGAGGAGGGGCTGAAGCAGAACTCTGGCCTTCCGGTCCATTCCCGGGCAGATGAGCAGCCCTCTCAGCCAGGAATGGAGCGGGGCTGACTCTGTCACCGGCTGCTGTGAGCCCTGAGCAAGTGACGGCTCTCTCTGAGCATCCGTTTCTTCCTCAACAGGCAAGCCTGATCTGTCTGCCAGGATTAGTGAAAACGGGGCAAGTGAGAGTTTGACAAGTGGAGAAGGCAGTGTTCACATGAGACCGGCATGCCAGCTTGGAAAGCACCGTGGCTGGGTCTCAGTTTCCCCAACCAGCCATCAGTCAGGAGATTCTTACTGAACACCTACTATGTGCTGGATAAGGACTGTGGCCTTAGGAGTCACACTGGGTTTGAATCTCAGCTCCACCCCTTCACAGCGGTGTGATCTGATACATTTCTTAAACTCAAGGAGCTTCAGTTTTTCACTTTTAAAATGGGGTTAGGACTAGGGCCTGGGGCTTCCCAGGTGGTGCTAGAGGTAAAGAACTTGCCTGCCAATGCGGGAGACTTAAGAGATGCAGATTTAATCTCTGGGTTGGAGAGATCCCCAGGAGGAGGGCATGGCAACCCACTCCAGTATTTTTGCTTGGAGAATCCCATGGACAGAGGAACCTGGCGGGCTACAGTCCATGGGGTCGCAAAGAGTCAGACATGACTGAAGCGACTTAGCATGCATGCGTGCATACACTAAGGCCCAGGTTGCTGGGCTGCTGGGAGGATTAGATGAGATGATCTATGTAAAACCCCTGGCACAGGTTCTCATTAAAACCTCACATTTGTTTTGGCTGTACTGGTTGTCAGGGACTAGGAATACAGTGTTGACAAGATAAAAATAGTGAGCCCGCATGGAGCTCACAGGATGCAGTATGGACATTTAACAACTGTTTACCCAAAGTACTTCCTCATGAGGAAAACAACAGACTTGCTTGGATACTGGCTTAGGCATCCCCAGTCCTCACTCTGGAGGGCTTATTTGAGTCTATATGTCACACCTTCACTATGTTCCCCCGGGCTGCTGGTCAACCTGCGTGGGGGCAAGGAGGCTTACCTGCCTGCCTTCTCTTGGGTTGCACGCCTGCAGTACGACCAGGGACCCTGGGGAGACGGAGGTGGAGGTGGCAGCGAGGCACTTCCCCTGCTGCTGGATGAGATGGTCAGTGAAGAGCCATGCCTGCAAGATAAGGAGCAGAAAGTGAAAGAAAGTGAAGTCGTGTCCGACTCTTTGCGACCCCGTGGACTGTGGCCTACCAGGCTCCTCTGCCCATGGGATTCTCCAGGCAAGAATACTGGAGTGGGTTGCCTGAGCCAAAAAATACAGCAATGAATGGATAGACGGGTAGACAGATGATAAAGCAAATACACTGTGTATTTTGGTAGAATTTTCTACAAATACTAGGGATGGGTGGATGGCTAATCACTGTACAGTTGTTTCAACTTTTCTATATGTTTGAACTTTTTCATAATAAAATATTGGGATGGAGAAGCTTAGCTGGAGCCAGCCAGAGGATGTATAAAAGGATGCTCAAAAATGGGAAGAAAGATAGGACATGGGAGCAGGGCAGCTGGGGTCAGGTCCATGCCGGGGTCTCCACGACCTGTTCTAGTTTGACGTGGGTGCATCAACTCTCATATGTTGGACACGTGTTCACAGGAGTCCTGGACACTCTGATGCCTGTCTATGCAGGCTGCCCACAGCTGCATCCGAGAAGAGTACTGGGTTCTGTTTGGGTGGCATTTCTGCCCCTGCAAGCAGAAAGCAGGTGGTGCTCAGGGGGCAACTGTGTAGACAGGCCACAACGTGGATGGAGTGTGGCAGGAGCAGACCCAAGGAGCAGAGCGCAAGGGGCAGCTGGCAGGGTCCTTGGAAAAGTGGGTTAGTGTAGGGTGTAGACAAGAGAGGATGAGACTGAGCAGATGGAGGCCCCTAACCCCTCTCCTGGGCCTGACCCGGAGGTCCCAAGCAACGTACCTGGGCTGCTGGGGGGTTCTTGGCAGACCCTCTGCAGATCCCCATTCCGAGCTGGAAGTTACCAGCTGTGTCCTGGCCCTGGGATTCTAAACAATTAGTCCCCTGCTTAATGATGCCCGGGAGCACTTCTTTCACGGGGACACTGAAAGAAAAGGCAGCGATCAGGCTTGGCCTCTGCCCTTCCCGGGGTGACCCATGCTTACCCAGAGAGCGAGGCCCCCTACCCTGAGGTGACCCATGCTTAGCCAGAGAGCAGGGCCCAGGCAATCCCATGGTACCCAGGTCTCCATGGGGAGGGACACTGAGGGGCAGGCCTGGCAGCAGGGGAAGGTGAGCAGGGGATGGTGAGGGAGCAGGGGTCCCCCTGGGAAGACTGGGCCTCGCCCCCCTGGGTTCTGGGCAGCTCTGGGAGCCCCAGGGACTGCCCTTCAGACCAGGCCTGAGAGGAGCTGGTGGGAGAGAGCTCAAACCAGAAGCCGGAGCTCCCCAGTCCTGAAAGAGGAAAGGCTGAGGCTCAGATGTGGGCTCAGTGGGCAATCTCGAGAGGACAGGAAGGAGTTGCTTTGAAGAGGCAAATGTACAATGTACAAATATAAAGATGTGCTCAGTCTCACTAATAACTAAGGAAATATGTATTAAAGAGTTACCATTGTTTGTTTGCCACATATGTATATTTATTTATTAATTTAAAAAATATTTATGTATTTGGCCTTGCTGAGTCCTGGTTGCAGCCTGCAGGATCTGTGAGCTTTGCTGTGGCCTGCAGCATCTTCAGTTGCGGCATGCAGTCTCTTATTTGCAGTTTGTAGAATCTAGTTCCCTGACTAGGGATCAAACCCAGGCCCCCTGCATTGGGAGCACGGAGTCAGCCGCTGGACCACCAGGGAAATTTCTATATATTTATATACATAAAATATTTAAGTGTGTGTGTGTGTGTGTGTATATATATATATATAAGTGAAAGTGTTAGTTGCTCAGCTGTGTCCAATTTTTGCGACCCCATGGACAGTAGCTCACTAGGCTCCTCTGTCCATGGGATTTCCCAGGCAAGAAAACTGGAGTGGGTTGCCACTTCCTTCTCCAGGGGATCTTCCTGACCCAGGGATCGAACTTGGGTCTCTCACACTGCAGGCAGATTGTTTACCATCTGAGTCACCAGGGAAGATCATATAATATATAACTAATATACAAATCATATAATATATAACTAATACACAAATTATATATTTAAGTGTATGTGTGTATATATGCATATATCCATATATGTTAAATATTACTACCGAGTGTTGGCAATGGCTGTGGGATTGGATCTTTTCATACCCCACAGATGGGAGCATAAACTGGCCCACCTCTTCTAGAGGACAGTGTGGTATTATGTATCAAAGGCCTTAAAAGTGTGCATACTTTTGACCTAATGACCCCACTTCCCAAAACTTCCTATTCTAGGGCAATAATTATAGATGGGTGCAGAGATTTAGTTTAAATGATACTCATTCAGAGTGACTGGTTATACTGAAAACACTGGAAATTCCTAGATATCCAACAATAGGCACAGGACTAAGTAAATTCTGATTCATCTGTCGAAATCCCTTCAGCCATTAAAAAGGACTCTGAAGAAGAAAATCTGGTAATATAGGGAAGTGTTTATAAGACATTGTTAAGTAAAACAGGTAGGTTTTGAAAAGAGAGCATTATTAGAACATTTTATATGCACAGGAAAGTATATTTAAACACATACACATACCTACGCATACACACACACACACACAAGCTCAAATATAAGACACACTGTCTTACCCCATGGGTAATAAACCCAAACGGGATGCTGGCCCCAGCTGACATGGGCTTGTATTCCTGGGTTTAGAAGGTTATGTATGCGCTTGGATTATGGACCTACAGGTCAGGTGATGGGAAATCAGGGGGCTTATAGTCTGACCGCATGCCTAATTTATCTGCCTCTATCACGTCTGTTGAGAAGAGACCCCCTGCTGGGGGTGCAGGTCAGAACACTGCTGGCAGTCTCTGATGTGGACATCAACCAAACCAGGTCTCCCTTTCTCAGGGCTGACAGGAAGCCCCCGGAGCTCCAGAACCAACCCGCTCCCCTGGAGGCTCGTGGAGAACGTTCCAGTTTCTCTCCGTATTCCTCACAGCAGCGCCCCTTCAGAACCGCTCCCCTGTCTCTTGCAAGAGGTCATATGCAGTTCGAGAACAGAGGCTGCAAACTGTTGGCCCCCAAGCTAAATCAGGCCCTGGACAGGTTTTGTCTGACCTGCACAGTGTGGTGGTTGGTGCTTTTAATTAGTTGGCAGTATTTCAACATTGCACAGAAAAATCCAGCTTCTCTCAAAAATATAGGAAGGTCAGGTCACATCAAACTTGCATTCTGGTTCAGCACTAACACATTGTCATGAGCAGCAGCTGTCCACCCTATGGGTGGGGCTTGCCCATTTCAGGTTGCCTCAGTCCCCTCCACTCCCTATTGTGTCCCCACTCACTTGACTTATTTACATTACCTGTCTGATCACTGTAGGATTTAAGTTTGCAACCTGCTAGGTGCAAGAGTGTTGAGAGGCAAAGCTCCACCCCCACGGCTTCATCCAGGGGCAATGGACTGTATTTCCCCTCTACACAGAGACAAAGTCCTGCGGGGCCCTCTTTGAGAGGCCAAGGTTGTTCCAGACCTTTCTCTTCTCTTCCCCTCCCTACCTGCTGTTGCTTAGGAAGATGTGCAAGACGATCAGCTTGCAGAGATGAGGTGGGCACTGTCCAAGTGTGGCAATGGTCATTGACACCAAAGCTTGCCCACTGATGCTTATGGAGGAAACCTGGGGCTCAGGCAGCAATCTCAAGACCAGATGCAGGGGCTTCCCCAGTGATCTAGTGGCTAAGACTCTGTGCTCCCAATGCAGGGGACCTGGGTTTGCTCCCTGGTCAGGGAACGAGATCCCACATGCCACAACGAAGGCCTGGTGCAGCCAAATAAATTAAAAATAAATAAATAAAGACCAGCCAGATGCAGCTCCCGAGGTGTCTGATGTGGTAGCAGCCCTGGAGCAGCTGGGATGGCCATCACCATCCTTCCCCTGCCTCCTGGCAGAGCCAGGCTAAGCTCTCCTGTTTGCTGGCAGCCCTCTTAAGCCTGTATCTGTTTTCCTCTCTGTGGACCACCTTGAAGCTGGGCTGCCAGGGCTCCCATTAGCCCTTATGACACCTTTCTAGAAATAGAAATAGGCATCCTTTTTTCAAGACACTTTACTTATGTTAGAAAACCATCATAATATACTGATTTTGTTAGAAGACTTTTACTATCATTTTCCAGGAATTGTTTTAATAAAGGTGCAATACTGTGTGACTAGCACCCTTCAAATGTGGTGTTTGTGCAATGCACAGCCTGTACAACTGTTCCTGACCACCCTAATAAAAGTATATATAAGCAGTTGCTGAAGCCAGCCGCAGAACTCTGAACTGGAAAAGCGGCCGAGCCATAGCAGGACTGCAGGCAGGCCTAGGAAAGCACAGGCCTCTCCCTTCAGCCTCCCCAGTCTCCCCACTGACCACATTCAAGTGTGGCCCAACTACTGGGATCCCCTGTGGAGGAAACTCGGTATCATTTGGGCCTGTAGAACTCCTTTCTATCTAACAATCTGGTCTACTCCAGGCCCCCGAAAACCAAGGCAGAATGTGAAGGAACAGACTGGATAATAACCTGGATAAATGAACTGCAGTTTCTACCTTAACAGCAAAAATTCATTTTTTTTTAAGCTTCCACATGGTGACAAAACAAACAGAAGATGACTTATGCTCCTCATTTAGCACGGCTGGTTTCATCCACTCTCCTGTCTTGTGATGGATCCAGACTGATGCTAGTTATAAACTATCAATACTTCTTCCTCTTGGTCCTCAGGGGATGATATGGGGCACTGTATGGGGACTGGGGTGTGGGAGGAGGCATACATCCTCAATCCCCTTCCATAGCTCCCCAACTCCTGCCTGAGGCCCGGAGTCTTTGGCTCCAACCAGATAATATGAACTCTGACAGAACATAAAGACATGACTATGCTTGTTTCGCTCAGAAATGGCACGTCTGAATAAAACTATCCTTTTAAAAGTGGCCACTTGAGGAAGCTGTTCATTTATTATACTTTCATAAACTAATGTTCTTCCCTTCACAGCCATCGTCTGGGGAGTTGGGGTTATCCAGGCCGCCAACTTTCTCCAAGGATGCTGCTTCCACTCAAATGATTTTGGAATTCCTTGAGCATTGCTCACAGAGTCAGTTTATTCTTGTTACTTGTTTCTGTCTTGTCACCCTGTGTTTGGGACCCAGGACTGTAATATCTGGGTTAATCAAGTAAGTTATTCACTGGACTTGTTTATAACCTAACCATGGCTGTTTTCCCCAAATCAAATCTTCCCTCAAAGATTTGCCTCCTTTGAGGATATGCAGGCTCTGAGCAGGAATGTTCTGGAAAATCATGACAGCATCCTTTGGGAGACAGCTGTTCCTGAGATGACAGTTCTAGAAGGGAGAATGCTAATTTCAAAGTTATTACTGAGCCTTATTGACTATGCAATTTATTTAGTTAAAAACACTTAAGAGATTTCCCTGGTGGTCCAGTGATTAGCAATCTGCCTTCCAACGCAGGGGACGCAGGTTCCATCCCTAGGCAAGGAACCAGGATTCCACATGCCATGGGGCAACTAAGCCCTGGAACCACAACTAGTGAGAAACCTGTGCACCAAAACAAGATCTGGCACAGCAAAATCAAATCAAATAAAACCATTTACTGAGTGCCCATTCTGTGACAGGCATTGTTCTAGGGGCTGGAGATAAGGCAGTGAACAAAACAGATAAATTTCTCTCGCCTCATGGAGCTTACTGTCAAATGTGGGAAGATGACAATAACATTAATTGCCCACATAGAAGCTCCATGACAATAAGGGTGACAAGGAAAAGAAGCAGGGAGTGCTGGGGAAGGGTCAGTCTGCAAACGCAGAGCTCAGGGGCGTCTCCTGCAGGCGGGACAGAAGACTCAAGACCTGGAGGGGGTGAGGAATGACACAGGCAAGATGCCGAGAAGGATTCTGAAATAAAAAGAATCAATTCTGCCCACCCTCAGGCCCCCCAGTCATTACAGCTTACTGTCCTATAGCCCACATACATACACCATTTGCATGGTGGCTCCTCGTTTGCTCATTTTACCCTGGGTCGCGAAGATCTCTTGGAGAAGGAAATGGCAACCCACTCCAGTATTCTTGCCTGGAAAATCCCATGGACGGAGGAGCCTGGTAGGCTACAGTCCGTGCGTTCGCAGAGTCAGACACAACTGAGCGACTTCACTTTCACTTTCTTTCCTCATTTGCTGAAGCAAACATTTCCCCATGTTTCACTCACAGTTTATGATTATAATATTAATTGACACATAATATTTGTTTAGGTCGATGGATCATGATTCACTAAACCCAGCCCCTATTGTTAGTTGTGTCTCTATTTTTTTTCACAGCAAAGAAGCCTACAGTGGCCATTTATTTGTCAACAGTTTTTTGGCTCATTTGCTTTATTTCCTTGGGATAAACTCCCAGGAGGGAGAGAAGAGAGTCAAAGGAAGTGTTTCTGCGGCCTTTGCTACATAATGTGCTGTTGCTTTCCTAAGGGGACAACGCTCATTTCCTTTTTTCAAGATTATTTTAATTAATTCATTTTGGCTGTGGGTGGGCTCCTAGTTCCCTTGCCCCCCGCAGTGGAAGTGCAGAGTTTTAACCACTGGTCAGGGAAGTCCCGACAATGCCCATTTTTAGCTCTAAGGCCCAGTCTGTTAAACTCTTCACTCCTACCACACCACACTCTTCACTCCGGGTAACATCCTCCAGGTTCCTCCAGACCCATCACATGAAGACAAACACCAACAGCTAGAAAGAGCCAGACTGCCTGGGCCGGGGAGACATCAGGGTCAAGGGACCCCACACCGCTGGTCCCCACCCAGGCCAGACGCAGGTGGCACTCACGTGAGCTCTGGGTAGACGTTATCCAGGTACCAGCGGAAGGACTTGCAGTTCATCTTCTTCCTCTGCTCGATCCGCGTGGCCACGCTGGAGAAGGAGGAGGAAAGGCTTAGCAGTGGGAAGAAGCCTGGGAGGTCAGCCCCCTCTCTCTACCTCCCCGGGGGGAAGGTCCCTTTTCCCGGAGCTAGCTATCCAAGTCTGTCTTCCAGCCTTACTTCATTCTTTGACCCACAAGCTCGCCCCAGGGCTCCTGGCCATGCCTTATTTCTCTCCTCAAATTGGAGCCAAGCTTTAATCTTGGCTTCTTCCTCCTCGAGACCTCAGTGAGCATACCATGGCCTGGTGCTTATTTTCACAGAGACAGCAGAGCCTTAATGTACTGGTAGTTTTCCTTTCCTGCATTCCAGCTGAGCAGAAAGCGTCTACCGACAAGAAAACCATGTTTCAAACATTTTTCCAAAAATTGAGCAAATAACCGTCTGATGTATCCATGGACATCTTGCTCAGCTCCAGGGATCATAATGGCCACTGACAGAAGGCCAGCACCACCCTCTGAGCCTGTTTGTTCTCAGTAAAGTTGGGGTACAACCATCCACCTCCAAAGGTTTTTATGAGAGTCAAATGAATAGACAAAAGTGCCTAGCACAGGGTATGCCCTCAGCAAATGTTACTTCGACACTAAAACAAAGAGTGACGTAACTTTTTTTCTTTAAGGGATAGATACAAATAAATAGAGGAAAATTCATTGAAGATCACTACTAATGTTTTCAAACATTTCTGACCACAACATTAAGTAAGAAATGCATATATCTTACATTGTGACCCAGTATACCCATGGGCATATATGGACATACAACTAAAATAAGAGTTTCACAAAACAGTATCTATCCTCAACTGCAATCAACTGTTATTTCTGTTGTAATCTGAAATGTTCTAGTTCTTTGTCACTTAAAAAAAAATACTGGTCACATCATACTCAACTGATTTTGAAAATGCTTAATTAGACTGTAGTCATAACAGTCCAGGGCAGAAAAACAAGCTAACAGATCACCGTCAGATTGAAACAGCAGGGAAGCCAAAACCCTCGGTGTTTTCTGCAGACAGCCATCCTTCAGCACTTCCACAGACAGCCATCCTGCAGGCAGCTGGTGGATGGGCAGTGCTTGCATAAGCAAGCCCTCTCTGGTTATTTCTCCCCATGAAGCTGCTGCTTCTTCCAGGACCAGAACCTTGTCTCTGTCTCGCATACCCTACAGTCTCCAAAGAGCCCAGGAGTGCAGGGTTCAGTTGCTCAGGACACCCTGAACGCTTCTCTGGAGTACACACGATTTAGTATTTCACTAAGGTTGTGAGCAAAGGCACAAGGCTAGGGAAGCAGCCCACCTGCCGAAGGCCTTCCCGATGGCCGATGGCCGGGCCTCATAGTAATACTGCTTGTACTCATCCATCCACACCTCTGCGGTACGCTTGGTATTCCTAAAAGGAGAGGAAGAAGCAAAATAAGGTCACCAGGTTGGGGACAGAGTTAGGGTTGGGATCCAGATCAGTTCTGTGCAGTACCAGGCGAGGAGACGTTCAGGAGTGTGTGCAAAATGGCACTGATGTGGGAGTATCCATAAGAACAGTCTTTTTGGAGGATAATCTATCAGCATCCATCAAATCTGCGGGAATGGATACTCTCTGACACTCCACTTAGAGGAATCTGTTCTACTGAAACACCAGCACTTGGGCAAAGGGACATATACAAGAATATTTGTGTCATAAGCATTGGAGACAACCCTAAATGGCCATCAATAGGAGAATAATGAACTACGTCCACGTGGCAGAGTACTAGGCAGCCTTGAAAAAGACCTGAAATGATAGGCTTGAAATCTGTTAACAGTAGTTTCTTTTGGAGAGAATAAGTGGATAGGTGTAAGACTCGGTGAAAGGGACTTTCACTTTTTTCTCTCTATATGATATGAAGAGTAAAAATTATAATATACAGTATATGTACAGATATACATACATATACACACACAATATACATGGGTACAGCTTGAAGTTTTAGTGACCATGTATTACTTTCATAATTATAAAAACAGTAAAATGGAATAAGGGAAGCAAAATAGAAGTCCATTTGATAAGCTAGACTTGAGGAGCCCCCGCTGCCAGCAAGCAAGTCTGACAAGACAAAGACTTGTCCTCGGAGGAGGAGAGTGCTCCCGGCACGCCTCCCACCTCCCCTTGCCTCCGCCATCAGGAGAGCGGGCGAGGGGGTGGTCTCCCAGGACCTGCCCCCTCCCCTTCAAGATGAAGTGCACGCTGTGGCTGGGAACACAGATGGGCAGACGCTGACCCAGTCAGAGTGAGGATGCAACAGCCATGACCGGTACTTGGGACCCAGTGTGTGGAGGGCAGCTCCCAGTTGGTCGTTTCACCAGTTTTCTAAGACCTTCATGAACAAAGACAGTCGAGACAAGACAGGCCTGGAGGAGACGCCTCCAACTTCATCTTTCCAGCTCTGGAAGTACCAGGATCCCAGAACGGAAGGGACAAATGGGGAGACTAAGACTGGGGTAGTTGCTCCAAGCCACAGGCGTCACTGACAGGGCTGGGGTCAGGTGCCTGGCTCCTGGCGTGATGCGCTCTGCACTGTGACCTACCTGATGTAGGTGAGGGCATTGCCCTCGGGGAAGTTGTACGGGTGCCGTTTCCTGAAGACGTGGCCCACCCGGCTGCAGGGCACGATCTCTAAGCTCCCGCCGCACATCCACACCCGGAAGGACAGCTCTGCAGAGACAGCAGCCATCAGGCGGGGCTGGGGACCCTCGGCAAGTCCCCACAGAGTGAAGGGTGTGTGTGTGTGTGGAGGGTATGTGTGTGATGGGTCTGTGTGTGTGGAGGGTATGTGTGTATGGAGGGTATGTGTGTGTGGAGGGTATGTGTGTGGTATGTGTGTGTGACAGATCTGTGTATATGGAAGGTGTATGTGTGTGGAGGGTGTGTGTGTGTGTGGAGGGGGTGTGTGTGGAGGGTGTGTGTGTGTGTGGAGGGGGTGTGTGTGTGGAGGGTGTGTGTGTGGAGGGTGTGTGTGTGTGGAGGGTATGTGTGTGTGTGGTATGTGTGTGTGTGGTGTGTGTGTGGAGGGTATGTGTGTGATGGGTCTGTGTGTGTGGAGGGTATGTGTGTGTGGACGGTATGTGTGTGGTATGTGTGTGTGACAGTTCTGTGTATATGGAAGGTATGTGTGTGTGCAGGGTGTGTGTGTGTGGAGGGTGTGTGTGTGGGGGGTGTGTGTGTGTGTGGAGGGTGTGTGTGTGTGTGGAGGCGGGGTGTGTGTGGAGGGGGTGTTGTGTGGGAAAGAGCTGCCTTCCCTTGCCTTTGGGGTCCTCTTGGGAGCACTTGCTGGGGTTGGAGCTCCTGGGGCGCACCCACTCCTTGCATGTGTTCCTGATTGCTCCCTCCATAAATGTGCACACACACATCCCACAAACCCCCTCCACACACACACATCCTCCATACATATATACCCTCCATATACACAGACCCGTCACACACATACCCTCCACACATACACACCCTCCACACACAGACCACACACACACATATCCTCCACACACACATACCACACACATACATACTCTCCACACACACATACCCTCCACACACACAGACCCATCATACACATACCCTCCACACACATACCACACACATACCGTCCACACACACATACCGTCCACACACACATACCGTCCACACACACATACCCTCCATATACACAGACCCGTCACACACATACCCTCCACACACACAACACACACATACCCTCCACACATACCACACACATACCCTCCACACACACACATATCCTCCATATACACAGAACTGTCACACACATATACCCTCCACACACATACCATACACATACCCTTCACACACACACACCCTTTATGCACATACATTCCACACACATTGCACACACTCCCTCCACACACACACACTCTCCACAGATACTACACACACATACCACACATCTCCTCCACACACATACCCCCTCCACACACATACTCTCCACATATACATCATACATACACACCACATGTACTCTCCACACACACATCCCACATACAGACCCTCTCCACACATACCACACACATTCCCCACACCTAAGCCCTGGCAGAGCAGCAGGAAAAGTTTTGAAGGAACACCCAGATCATGAATAGCAGGAAAACTGAATCAAAGGGCAGCATCAATTCTTTCCAGCCTCTGCCTAGAAAGTCCTATCCAGACATGAGCTAAGGATGAACACATCTGCTTGTCAAAACTGAGAGGCTAGAAAACCAACACCAAGCAAATGAAAGGCTGCTCCGGTTGGCATTTTTCTGGCTGGCCCAGACTGCCCTCTTGGTCCTCATGGTCTCCATTTACAGCTACCACTGGCCCTACTGGGGACTTCCCAGGTGGTCCTAATGGTAAAGAACTCGCCTGCCAATGAAGGAGACGTAAGAGACAGAGGTTTGATCCCTGGGTTGGGAAGGTCCCCTGGAGGAGGGCATGGCAACCCATTCCAGTATTCTTGCCTGGAGAATCCCGGGGACAGAGGAGCCTGGTGGGCTACAGTCCCTAGTGTCACAAAAAGTTAGACACGACTGAAGCGACTTAGCACACACACGCCCATGCGTTGGCCCTCCTGAGACACACTTCCTGTTGGTGGTGGTGGTGATGCTGAAGGAGCTCACAGATGACGACTGGTCCCTAGTAGAGCTAAGAGATGCTAGCGGTGGCCATCCTGCCTCCCAGAAGGGGATGTCACAAGTTTCTCACTCCGTTCTCCACTCAACAGTCCTTCTGTCAACTTCTGGCAAGGATCCACCTTGGTAGCTGGCTGGACCTCGCGTAATCTCCTCTGATTTCTTCCTCTCTTTCATTTTAACCCTACAGTTGGGCATCCTGTGACATTAAATCACCTCTCTCTTGTCCCAGAATATCCACAGCATTGTTTTTTTGTTTTTAATTTTTTGAAAAACGAAAGACCACTTTGCAGGAGTTGCAGCCTTGGTCCCTCTTCCTACTCCCCAGGGGGCTGTAAGGACACTCGTGGCCCCTGGTCAGGACTGGGGGCTCTCGCCTGGCACAGCTGCTTGCAGCCCTCCCAGTGACTAGCAGAGCAGGGAGCAGAGGACTCAGGACTACCTCCTGGCCAGCCTGTGTGCACCAGGCAACTTCCCGATGTGGTCCTGGGACCAGGACTGGACATTTGGCATATCTGGACCGCCTTCAGGGTTGGCTATATTAATGGGCTTCTCTAGGTCTACTTGCTAACTGCCAGGCCGCTCTCTCTCTTCTCCTGGTCAGAGCTCTGCAACTGGTTCAGCAACTGAGATTCAGAACTGGGGACAGAAGATCTGCATTCTAGTCCCATTTCTGCATTCTAGTCCCATTTCTGCCAGGCTAACTTTGTTACGCTATTAACAGTTAGGGCTTCCTTGATAGCTCAGTTGGTAAAGAATCTGCCTGCAATGCAGGGACTCCGGTTCAATTCCTGGATCTGGAAGATCCACTGGAGAAGGGATGGGTTACCCACTCCAATATTCTTGGGCTTCCCTTGTGGCTCAGCTGGTAAAGAATCCACCTGCAGTGCGGGAGACCTGGGTTTGATCCCTGGGTTGGGAAGATCCCCTGGAGAAGGGAAAGGCTACCCACTCCAGTATTCCAGCCTAGAAAATTCCATGAACTGTATAGTCCATGGGGTTGCAAGGTGTTGGACACGACTGAGCGACTTTCACTTTTATCCCACATACCCCATATTGTCATATTATTGTTTACTTATTGTCATTACTAGCAACCATGGCAATAACAAAAGCAGTTAACCATCATGCATTTACTGAGCACTTTGTGCTCTTTATGGCTGATGTCTAATTCTCACAGTTACCATATGACATTGGTGTTATGATCCTTGTGTTTTTAATAAGGACTGTGATGGACAGGGAGGTCTGGCGTGCTGTGATTCATGGGGTTGCAAAGAGTTGGACACGACTGAGCAACTGAACTGAACTGATGAAGCTCAAAGATGTTAAATAACCTCTCCAAGGTCACCCCCACACTCAGTTGCAGAGCCGTAATGTAAAGTCCATACTTTGTTCAGCAAGTCCCATTATTTGAACCAGATTCTTTAGTATATTCAGCAGATTTTTACTAAAGACCTATTTACGACCTATCAGATACTTTTCTAGAAGCCCTCACACTCTAGTGAGAACAGACAAGAACTCAGTAAAATAAGAAACAAAAATGCAGGTAGACAAGAAAATGTGTAGAATACATGGTCTAGTTGTGTCCGACTCTTTGCAGCCCCATAGACTATAACCCTCCAGGCTCTTCTGTCCATGGGATTTCCCAGGTAAGAATACTGGGATGGGTTGCCATTTCCTCCTCCAGGGGATCTTCCTGATCCAGGGATCAAACACTGGCTCCTGTGTGTCTCTTGCGCTGGCAGATTCCTTACCACTGAGCCCATAATATCTGTCTGATGGTAATAAGCTCAATGAAGAGGACAGGGCAGGCAGGAAAGCTGAGGACAATGGGTGGAGTTGGGGGTGGGGCCACAGTTGTAGTGAGGCTGATTAGGGATGTTTTCCGTGAGAGGAGACAGCTGAGTTGAGGCCTGAGGAGGGGAGGAAGAGTCACGGGGCTCCTGGGGATAAGCACTGCAGGCAGAGGGACCAGCAAGGGCACAGATCTAGAGACGAGTGAGTGAGGGAGAGGTTGGTGGGGTGTCTTGTGGGGGAAGTGTTAGGGGAAGCACACCGATCGAAACCGCCCGGCCAGGCACCATAATAACCATCTGCATGAGCTGTTTCATGACAGGAGATCCTGATAAGGAATACGGGACTAATAAGCCACCACCAACCGGAAGAGTTCAGGAAAGGTCTAAAGGAGACACTGCGTGTCCATCCACTTCCCGGAATCCCTCTTGCTAGCATCCATCTTGGCTGAGCAATGCGTGCACCACCAGGAAAGACTCTGAATTAGAATGATTGGCCAAAGACCACCCGGAAACTAACCCCATCACCATAAAACCCGAGACTGCGAGCCACGTGGCAGAGTAGTTCTCCTGGGTTCCCTTCCCCTACTGCTCTCCACCCGGGTGCCCCTTCCCAATAAAATCTCTTGCTTTGTCAGCACATGTGTCTCCTCGGACAATTCATTTCCGAGTGTTAGACAAGAGCCCAGTTTCGGGCCCTGGAAGGGGTCTGCCTTCCTGCAACAGAAGGGCAGATGGTCTGAAGACTTTGGGTTTTGCTCTGAGTGACATGGGGGCCCTTGTGGGGTCTTGAGCAGCAGAGTAACATGATCTGATGCAACTTTAAAAGAATGCCTAATGAGAATCCCAAGGTTTTCACATTTGCCACCCCCGCTCAGGACGGCCTCTGAGCGCCTGCCTGCGTTTGGCTGTCTCAGGGGAAACAGGAAGGAGTCTCTGTTTAGGCACCTCCCATCCTTCCACAAAGGAAGAGAACAAAAGGCCCCAACCCACCAGCGGTGGAGTCTCCTGGCTCAAAACTGGTCCCAGCAGTTGAATGTCTGAGCTACAGGCTAGCCTGGGAATTTCTTTGAATTTCTTCGAAGAAACAAAACCTTCCCTAGAACCACTGTATGGTCACCTTTCAAGTTCCCCCAACCACTGAGCCCTGGCCTCAGGCAGAGTTTAAAGTTAGCTATTTGATCGTTGACTTGTTTCTCAATCAGGCCCCAGCCTTTAAAAAAAAAAAAGGAAGGGAAAAAGAAAAAGGCCTCTGGACGCAGCAGAGATCCTTAGTTTTGCAGCTCTCTGAGACAGGAAACTGGCTTTGCCAAAGCTCCCTTCTGGCTGAGACCGAGGACACAAAAGAGGTCACTTTGGCCCAAAATACATGAAAGGAGGTCAGAATGGAAGGGTCACTGCACCCCAGTTCCCAGCGTTGACTCCTCCGAATGCCTGCCTAGAAACCATTTCCAAGAGTAAGTTACAAAGGGGAGAAAATTCCATGCCTGTTTCCACTCCAGCTAGTTCTGAGTCAAAGCCCCAGTGCCCGTCTGCCCCACTGTCCCAGTCCAAGAGGGAAGAAAGACCTGGTCCTCCCAGCCCAGAAGCACAGACCGTGACTTGGATCACACCTCACCACACTGAAGTGATCCCTCCAGTAAAGATGCTTATCCTACACCTGTCAGATGTGGAGTTTGCTGACTGAGATCTGGAAGGTGGTGTCCACCTGTTTCCCCACTTGTCAGATGGGTGAGATACTGGCCTGTTTACTTCTTAAGAAACCGGGTCAGGATGAAAAGGGAAGCAGTGGGAAAGGCTCTGCAAAGGACTGAGTGGGTCCAGGAACAGCAAGGACGGGCCTTTGTCTTTTACGGGCTTCTTGGTATCTCTTCCCCCCAGCTCCTGGAGAACCTCTGGGATTGTTTGTTCTCTGCCCTATTCCACCCTGCTCTTCATCTGGGAGGCTACTGTGTGGGCCACACCCCTTGGCTTCCTTCCTGAGTTAGGACAGGTTCAGCCTGCAGTCAGGGGGAGTGTGAGGGTGGATGTTCATCCCCTGACAACTTTCACCTGGTGCGTGGGCTGACTGCAGGCACCCCAAGACCATAGCTTGTACTGGGGAGTGCTCTGTCCCCATCTTCCAGACTTAGGGGTGGCTGCACCTCCCTACCCTGTCCCTCGTGGTTCCCTATAACTTGTCCACACCATGCAAACAGCCCCTTTCATAAACCCCTACATCAAGTGTTCCATCTGTATCCAGCCTTTGTCTCATGAACCTCACCAGCAACTCTTGAGGTTCACTGACTCTTCTCTTTCCTTGTGGGGCTAAAGGGTTCCTATGGTATCGTGTATGTGTGTGTGTGTGTGTGTGCACGTGCGCACTCAGTCATTTCCAACTCTTCCTGACTCCATGAACTGTAACCCACCAGGCTCTTCTGTCCACGGGATTCTCCAGGCAAGAATGGAGTGGGTGGCCATTTCCTGCTCCAGGGGATCTTCCCAACACAGGGATCGAACCTTAGTTTCTTAGCATCTCCTGCATTGCAGGCGGATTCTTCACCACTGAGCCACCTGGGAAGCCCCATGGCTTCATAAGTAATAATAATGGCCACCAGTATCTTCATCCGTCCTCTTTCTTAGTGCTCATGACAGCCTCTTGGGGAAACTGAGGCTCGGAGAGAATTTCACTTACCAAGAGCCAAACAGCGTGTAGGTGGTAGGGCCAGGGTTTGCACCCAGTAATAGGGTCTGACTCTATTACTTATGCTGAACCATCACCGTCTACTGCACACCACCTCTCCTTCAGCGTTTCTGGTAGGGGAGCAGCCACGTAGTTCCTCCACACATGTCTAGCCAAGTGGCCACAGGTTCTCCCTGACCACTCCATCTCTTTGTTTACTAGATACGTGGCTCTGGACAAATTACTTAACCTCTCTGTGCCTCAGTTTACCAGTAGAATGGTACTTCAGAGATTCGTTGTGAGAATTTAAGTAGTCAATGTGTATAAAGTCCCTAGGGCCTTACACATGAAAACACTCAATCTGGGTTTGCCTACTATTGTTACTGTGGTTATTCCCCAACTTACCGAAATTTTCTCCCCCCCAGATGTCCATCTGAGCATCATACTTTCCCAAATGGTTAAACCAGGACTTGTCAATCACGAAGATTCCTCCAGCTATGACAGGCGTCCTGGGAGCAAGGAGAGGAAAGAGGGAATATATTAGCTAGAGAATCTGAGCCCCTCTAGATGGCCCCAGGGCTCAGGCCATTTACCCTACAATCACCCACTTGCAGAGTCACTGGGGCTGGATGTCTGGCCTGTCGTTTGGTCTCTGATCTCTCTCCCCAGGGCTCAGAACAGAGTCAGCCCTTAGACTGTGCATCTCTAGGAGCCCTGGTGACTGAACCGGCCCCAGCAGCCTCCAAAGCCTCTGACTCAGGGAAGGGACGGGTCTCCCCAGAACCCACAGTAGGTCTGACCTTATGGGCTTGGTGGGGTCTGTCCGGGCAATCTTCTGCTCCAGGGGGATCTGCTCCCACTTGAAATGCAGGCTCCAGTCGAATCCTAAGGGTCAGAGTCGGGTGAGGATGAGGCTTAGGGCTCCTGTCCCCTCATTCTGCCCCCTGAGAGTCTCTCTTGATCAGAACCCTGCTTGCAGAGGGCCCTGGGTGATTGGTGTAGTCATTCCTTCATTCAGAATGAGACAGATCCCTGTCCTCATGGAGTTTCAATCTAATGGGTAAGACAAAGACTTACAAAGATAAATCAATAAGTGGATAATCTGTCAGTTGGGGTGAAAGTGCTAAAAAAAAAAAAACGAAAGAAAGGAAAGAGGAGACATGTGCATGCTGTTCTAATAAGGGCACCCAGGAAAGACTCTCTGAGGAGGTGACATTTGAGTAGAAACCTGAATGAAGGACTGATCCATGCAGACTGATGGGAAAAGGGAATTCTAGGAGGGAGAACAGCAAGTGCCAAGGTCCTGAGGTGATTTCCCAAAGGAGAAATGCCTGGCTCCCTCCCATTCATCCTCAACATCTAACTAATGACTGTGTTCACTGGAAATCTGAGCCCCAGAGAGGAACTCCACTCTGCTCATCAGCTCCTGGCCACAGATTCTCTGGAGCCGCTTGCCCAGTAGAACTTGCTGCATTGATGGAAGTGTCCTACATCTGCCCTGTCCAACATGGTAGACTCAAGTCACATGTGGTTACTGAGCACTCAATGTGCTGCTGGGGCAACTTAGGAACTGAGTTTTGAATTTTACTTAATTTTAATTAACTTAAATGTACATAGCCCCAAGTAGCTACTGTCTACTGTATTGTACAGCATGGTCTAAAGCCTAGATCAGAGCTGTCCAAAAGAAATACTTTGCAAGCTGGAGATGCAAGCCACATATGCAATTTAAATTTTTCTAGTAGCCATATCTAAAAGTAAGGACATATGAAATTAATTTGAATAATGTATTTTTAATGCAAGATCATCAAAAATACTATCATTTCAAACTGATGATCATATTCATAATGAATACAAAAAATTACTAATGAGATTTTTTTACATTCTTTCAAACTAAGTCTTCAAAACCTGGTGTGTATTTTATCTTACCACATATCTCAATTCACACTGAAAATGGAGTCACATTTCAAGAGCTCAATAGCTAAATGTGGTTAATAGCTACTGTATTCATCCAGGTCTACACCATTTTGGGGTGTACAAGTCAGGAATCCATGCAAAGTTGAGGATTCCCCCTTCCCTACTCCCAAGATAGCTGTCATATCATGTTCTTCTGCCAGGAGTTGTGCCCATCCTCTCTGGGCCAGCTGTATTTGAGAAGGATGTGTCAAAGTTTGGGGGCAGGGAAAGATTGGAAACTAACTTGACTCTGCCCGCATCATGCCAGGAGCCTCCAACTGCCAGCTCTGGTCCTTCATCCCCAGCTCCACAGCTCTATACAATCTCCTTTCACTTTCCGGAGGTAAGGGCAGGGAGATGCTGTCTCGTTTTCTGGAGATGCTCTGGACCTACCTCCGCGAAGGTCAGCAGATGCAGCAAGGTAAGCGAAATTATCTAGGCTGATGACATCAATGATGGGGCTCACCACGCGGGTGTGGTCCTAGGGGAGGACACATGAGGTGGCGTGAGGTCAGGGACTCTGTGAAAAAAGCCCCAACTGCCTGTTTGGTGAAGTTCTCTCAAGGCATGAGGTACTCAGCACCTCCTGAAGGACATGTCAGGCTCCCAGGAGCTGTCCTGCATCACCACACCGGGCTCACAGAAGGTTCCACTTGGGTATCACCGGCACAATGCTCTCCCAGCCTCTCCCTCTAACACCATGCTGAGCCCTGCTGGGATCTCACCTCCTCAGTGAAGCCCTCCCTGATTGCTGCAGGCGGAGGATTTCTTCCTCTTTTTAAGCTGCTCTCGCAATTATAGTCCAGACAATTCCTGGGACAACGAATCAGATGTTGCCTGAGGTGGCTTTTCGGTTGCTGGTTTGAACTGTTGTTTTACTAATTGTCATCCACCTTTGCACATGTTGGGGTTGAGTCTTCCCAACTGGACCACCAGCAGCCTGAGGGTAGTGACCCTGTGGCAGTCCCTGGGGAACCTGGGTGGCACTCCTCTCATGCCACCTCCCCTTCAAGGTCAGACTCATACTCCCTCCATCACCTCCTAGACACAAATCCACCTCCACCCTCCATTGGTGGGTAATGCCAGTTTTACTAAAGGGTTTTCTTCCTGAGGTGGGGGATGTGGAGAGAGTGGTGGTGGTGGACTTTTATCATATACCACGTGCAAAACTTAATCGCCCTTCATCAGCAGGATGTCTGCTCTCTTCTCTTCTCCCTCCATGGAGGGACAAGGAACAGAGCCTCTTCTTTCTTCTCCATCTGCACTGACCCGCAAATTGCTCTTGTCTGCAACTTTGAATCTAGCTCTGTCCCTCAGTTCACACCCCGTCTTAGGATGACAAAAATGTGGGACGTGGCAGATCAGAGGAGACCATCATGGTCTCACAGTGTTCTGTGGGGGCCTCACTTTATCCTTCTATAGACTTGTTTTTGTATTGAGATATAATTCACACTATATAATAATTTTATTAGATATAATAGATATACTATAAAATTCACCATTTAAAAGTGTACAGTTCTGTGGTTTGTAGTGTATTCACAGGGTCATATCACCATCACCACTATCTAAATCCAGAATACTTTAATCACCCCAGTAAGAAACCCTGTACCCACTAGCAGTTACTCCCCCATTCCCCTCCCTCCAGCTCCTGACAACCACTAATCCACTTGATATTTCCTCAGATTTGTTTACTCTGGACATCTCATACAAAGGAAATAATATAATTAATAGCTTTTTGTGACTGGCTTCTTTCACTGAGCATAGTTTTCAAAGTTCATCCATACTATAACATGTATCAGTACTTTAATCCTTTCTTATGCCTGAATAGCATTCCACTGTATGGCTATATCACATTCTGTTTACCCATTCATGAGTTGATAGACATTAATTTGTTTCATGTTTTGCCTATTTGGAATAACACTGTTCTGAACACTTGGATACAAGTTTGTGTATGGGGTATGTTTTCATTTCTCTTGAGTATATATCTAAGAGAGGAATTGCTGGGTATTATGGTAACTCTATGTTTAAACGTCTGTTTTTCATAGTGGCTGCCATTTGACATTCCCACCAGCAATGCACAAAGGCCCCTATTTATCCAAATCCTCACCAGCAGTTGTACTATCCGTCCTTTGGTGAGCCCTCCTAGGAGGTATCAAGTAGTATCTCTTGGTGGTTTTAACTCGCATTTCCCTAATGACTTAATGCTGAGCATCTCTTCATGTGCTTGTTGACCATTTGTCTACCTTCCTTGAAGAAACATCCATTCAAATCCTTTGCCCGTTTTAAATTTGGGTTCTCCGTCTTTGATGGTTGAGCTGTAATCACTTCCTCCTTGGTTCCATGTGTCCAAATCCTCCCCATTCCAAAGAACAGTGGGCACATGGGAAGGCCCTCTGCTTGAGAGCAATGTCCTCTCCTCCCTCCTTCGCAGGCTTCCCAGTCTGACCCCCCACCCTCCACTCCTCATCACTCACCCAGGAGGAAAACACCACCACCCATTCGCAGAAGGAGCTCCATGGCTCACCCACAAATGAAGTCACTCAGGAGGGAGCAGATCACTTAGTTTCTAACTCTGCCTGTCCAGCTCTCAGAGACAGTTCATACCCTCCCCACCCACAATGCCAAGAACATGGTGGGCGTGTCCTGAGGGACAGAGCTCCCCCAGGGACAGAGAGACTCACCTCCTTCACTCGCTGCAGCATGGGCTGCAGCCACTCCGTGTTCACTTCGCAGTGGCTGTCCAGAAAAGTGAGGACGGCAGCCGCCGCCACGTCTGCCCCACGAACCCGGGAGCGGATCAGCCCTGGAGTGGGAGGGACATGGTGCTGCTGGGTGGGACTCAGCCAGTTTGCTCAGCCGTCCCCTCAAAGGCTCAGGGCTCTCTGCCCCTTAGGGCTCAGGTTTCCTCTGAGTTACTGTGATTTAACTTCTCTTCATATTTGCTGATTTCTTCCCTCTTCCTTTCTCTTATCCACCCATCCATCAACCTCTGAATGCCACCCCCCGCCCCCATGTAGAGGCCAGGCACTGGGCTCTGGGGACACACTGATGAACAGGCAAGAGTTTAGTGAACAGACGTGGCAATAAAGTGTGGTTTGCTACCTAAGGGGAACTAGACACCAAAAGCCTTTCCCCTTCAACATGGAGGAACCTCAGGGTGCTCCCCTCTGCCTGCACTATGCTGTAAGACTTGCAGAGAGTCTTCCAGACCAAGACAGGCTGGAGTCAGTGCTCTCTGCTCTATCAAATCTAAATGCCTTTCTCTGGCTTCGAGGCCCTCCGTCATCTGTCCTCACCCCACTTATTTCCTGTGCTGACCAGGTCTGATTCTCCCAGGAAGGGAGACTAAGAAAAGGAAGGTTAAGAGGCTGGGCTCTGAGTGTGGGCCCCCTGGCTGGGGGTGGAATCCTGGCTCCTCGGTTCATCACTCCAGGCAAATAACTGAACCTTCTTACACCCTAGTTCCTTAATCTGTAAAACAGGATGAAGGGCTGTTAAGAGGACTGAGTGTGAGAATGTGAGCAGAGACGAGAAGGTAGGAAAGGCAGGAAGAGGCTGGTAGTACTACATGTACCCAGGCCTGACTGATGCCTTTGCTCAGAGTCTCTGGGCCTAGAATGCTCTCTGTTGCTCCCCATTCATCTCCCCATCCCTCAACTCCCTCACCCAGTCCAGGCTCCCTCCCAGATCACTCCCTTCTCCTTTAGCTCCCTACCCCCACATAATTACAGCAGCCTTGGAATCCATAATAAGCTCTCTGAGGACAGGGACCACATGTAAACTTCTTTTGTGTTCCCTAGAATGTCATGCACAATCCTATGCCATAGTTGATGCTCCAAGTACATCTGCTCTATATTGCCCTATACTTTTCTCAAAGCATTTAATCCTTACAATAACTGTGCAGGGCAGAAAGAATATATTATTAGTCCCATTTCTCAGAAGAGATAACTAAGGCAGCCAGAAGTAGAGCTACTTGCCTACAGTCATGCTGTGATAAGGGCTGCTCCGAGACAGCAGGAGGGTCTTTCCCCAGACCATGGTCTTGCCACTAGGAATGCAGCAAGACTACATTTGGTTGGTATAATATGGCATCAAAAGGGAGCAGAAGTCTAGACCAAAATGGGTCTACAGTAGCACCCAGGATTCAAGGACATACCTTCCCTCCGGTCATTGCGTAGGCACTTGACCTTGGGGATCCTGGTTAGCAGCAGACAGTCTTCGGCTGAGGGTGGAGAGAAGGAAGCAAGATTGTTTAGATATGGACATCAGACCACATATAGTTTGACCAGGCCCAGAGAAAGGGCTGCGAAGGCGAGGTGTGGTCCTTTCCACTGGGGGACAGGTCATCTCCCCATCCCCAACTCCCAGGACAGACGGAGGAATGCCTGTACTTGTGGCATAACCCCCAGGGGTGCCACGGAGTACCAACAACCTCTCCAGTCCAACACCCTCTGAGCTAGATTGTGTGTAAAGTTGCTTCACTCGTGTCAGACTCTTTACAACTCTATGAACCGAGGTCCACCAGGCTCCTCTATCCGTGGGATTCTCCAGGCAAGAATACTGGAATGGTTTGCCCTGCTCTCCTCCAGGGGATCTTCCCAACCCAGGGATCAAACCCACTTCTCTTGCGTCTTCTGCATTGGCAGGTGGATTCTTTACCACCAGCACCACCTGGGAAGCCCATTTTGTGGGGACAATATTCTGCACACGGCAGCTGGATAATGAAGGATGCTGCGGATGTTTTATTTTATTAAATGTTATCTCACTGGTGTCCCATCAAAGCAACATCACTCCTTTGGCACCAAGGAGCAGAGCCAGGGAAGGCACTTAGTAAAGACTGAAGATCCCGGTAACGAGCAGACGTCAACCTGTGGTGGCCAGGACTGTTTCAAGAGGGTCTCCCTCAGCATTCTGGAGAAATGGGGTGTGAAGTGGTACAAGAAAAGAAGATGGATACTTACGATCTGAACTGAAGTCATCCACTAGAATGATCTCCTGGATCAGGCTGGCAGGAGTTCGGTTCAGGACGCTGGAGTAGTGACCAAGATAGATGAGCCCAGGTTCAGGGGCCGCCTTCTACTTCCTTCTTCCTGTCATCAACTCCCTTACCCCCCACCTCGGGGGCCAGCACACTGGCCATGGGCAGCTGCCAGCAAACCCTTCTTGCCCTGGTCAGTGACTGAGGGGCAGGATGTTCCTCAGGCTCCTCCAAGCACCTGCTGACCCTGCTGCACGGACCCTTGGGCACTTGAGATTCACCCCAGGTGGTGGGTGGGGACTGTCCTGGTTTAGTTGAGGCAGGACCCATAGCTGCTGTAGCTGCCTGGGCTTAACAATGGCAACATGGCCAGAGGGCAACCCCTGCTGGCCCGGATGTTGCCTGCTTGGAAAGCTGGCGAGGCTCCTTCTGACCTGATGGGTCAGGATGGGTGTTCTCAGAAAGCACCCCCACCCCAGCTTTTCCCTCCCGACATGTCTCCTTTTCCTTCACTCCCCATGAAGAAAGCCCAAGCTTCTTTAATCCTTGGAATATCACTGGGTACTCCATTCCGAATCCTGTTCTTATCTATGTTCATTAAAGACACAAGGTGATTAGAAGTCAAACTTGACCACAGGGCCAACCTTAGGAGGACAGAAGGGGTATCTCTCTCTGAATTGCTCTCAGGTGCCCACTGGGCCGGTACCCATCCACCTGAGGCCTCACTTCCATCCTTGCCTCCATCGGCTCCTGGCCCCTGCGTTTCTGCTCATGTCTTGGGGACCTGACCTTGTGTTCGTGCATCTCACTAACAGTTGGACTTCTTGGGTCCTGACCCTGATTCACTAACCCCAGCTTCTCAAAAGGGCAGAAACCCCCTCCCAAGTGCCCACCGGTCTTCATGCTGTCTGGCCACAATGCCCAGTCTCAGTGTCCGGCCTTGCCAGGGCCCAGCAGGTCCCCGAGGCCTGGGGAAGCAGCACCACTGAGATGAGGGATGAGGCAGGGCTTACCTCTTTACTGTGCGCAGGAGCGTAGAGCGGGCTTCGTTGTGGAAGGTGATGATGACGCTGGTGGCCGGCAGGTCCGAGGAGTAGGACATGGACGGACAACTGAGACGAGAGCAGAGAGCGCAGAGGGCAGCTGTGGGCCATCCTGGGGGCATCTAGGCTTGAGGCTGCTCTCTGTCCAGTCTGCTGCCCCTGAGGCTGGGCGCAGGCCCTGCCCCCCAGACCCACGCCCACCCCACTCAGGCTGCCCAGCCTGGAGTCCCCGGAGGGAAAGCACAGGCTGGGGGAACTTTCCAGGCCCAGGGGCTCTTCACCCCAGTCCTAAGATCACTCAGAGCCCCAAGGTCACTGAAGTGCTGAGGGAGGCTCTGACGTGTGTAGGCACACAGACAGAACCAACCTGGACCAACCCACAGAACTCCCTGCCCGATGCAGCAGCCAAGACAGAAAAAATGGCAGAGGGGGGAAGAGGGAAAATGGCCTTTCTCTGTAGCTTTTTCCTTCTCGTCGCCTGTCTCCTGACATCTGGTGGGATCTAGGGAGGAATTGCCCCCATCCTGCCCTCCCGTGAATCTCTCCCTCTCACTGCCAACGTGAACAGCCAGGCTGGCGACAGCAGGTAGGTGCCCCCGCTCTTCTCATGGGCCCTGGGGCATCTAGGGGGTAAACTGAAGTCTCTGAGGAGACACCAAAGGCAGTCCCCCCCAGCCCACTCCCTCCCCCAGCAGCTCTGTGCTCCCACCTTCTCCAGACACCACATTTTGGGCCCCCTGGCTCCCCTGTCTTCTGGAAAGGGAATTAAAACGATCCATCCCCGCCAGCCTTCAACGCTGTCATTTCTGAGAATGCTTCTGTGAATGCATTTACTCGTGCTCCTGGGGCCGGCGGGAAGGCAGCCACAGAGCTGGTTTTCATAGCAATCTTCTTTATTACAATTGCTCCCTGACTATTCCAGCCGCGACCATTTTTTCATTACGGCATTCATTCCACTGACAGCGGCTTACGGCCAAATTCCCAGGCCCATTTCCTGTCCAGCAGAGCAGACAGGGTCAGACAGGCAGGAGTTCCACTAGCCTGGGACCCCCACAGGAGAAGTGGTGAGAGGCCTTAAAATAATTCTCCGCGAGAGGGGATGTAGGGGAGGAGGAGGGGTGGAGAAGTTCACCTCTGCCCAGGAAGCCAGGCGTTCCAAGCGCCTCTCCTCCCAGAGGCTTGTGGATTTGGGGGCTGGAAGGGGCTTGGTCTGCTGAGATGGGGAGCCCTGGAAGAAGGGGTCAGCCCCCTGCACTGACCTCTAGGGCCCCAGTTCTGTGTCTCTGAATCCTAAGTGCCCAAGAAGGAGGGAATGTGGACAGTGATGCCCATTCTCCACCTCAAGGTGGCCAACCTGCCCACACCCCATCTGGACAGTGGACTTAACCTTCTCCCACCCGCCCCCTTCAACCTTCTCCACCCTGCATTTCTCTGCGATTTGTATCTGTGATGATAGGAATTTATGGCTCCTAGGGACCAGGAGCCTCTGAAAATCTTTGTCTCACATCTGTGCTTTGAGTTTGGGGCTGGTGGGGTCTTCTCTGTGATGCTGGTAGGTCTGTCTCACACAGTTTAGGTGTCGCTGGAAGACCTCCCTCAAGGGGGCTCCCTGGATTCAGGGCTGCATCAGGACCTGGCCTGACAGTCTTGGGGGCAGCCTGGAAGGGGAAGAGCATGGCTCACCCCACACCTCAGGCTCCGCCAGGGGAGGCCCTGCCCACCATCGCCAACACCTTCTTTGTTGACCCTACAGATATGCGTGTGCAAACACACACACACACACACACACACACAAACACATGCACCCCCTGATCCATCTCAGGCTTCTGAGAAGGCTGGGCAGAAGCACTGGGGCAAGAGGAGAAGCCTTCCTCACCAACCACCACAGGCCTGGATTTGAGGAGTCTCGTTTTAAAATGTGTGTAGCCCCAAGAGGAATTCCGCCTTTAAGTTTCCTGGTGAACACCCGAGAAAGTTCAGAGTGGGGGAGGGTGGGGGGAAGGGCAGAGGGGATCCAGGCCAACCCCTCAGTGCCCAGATATGGGTCAGCGGAGCCTCCAGGCCCTGGGGTCCTGGTCTAGGGCCTCTCCCAGCTACCACGCCAGGAGAACAAAGAGCAAGACCGGGAAGCATTTCACACCGGAGAACAAAGAGCAAAACCGGGAAGCATTTCACACGGGAGAACAAAGAGCAAAACCGGGAAGCATTTCACACCAGAGAACAAAGAGCAAGACCAGGATGCATTTCTGGGAGTCGCTGAGGAAGGGTGGGAGGCAGTGGGGCAGGCAGAGAGCAAGGAAAGGGATGCCCGTGGGGGCGGTGCACAGCACTCCACTGTTTACACGGGGCAGGCAGGGCTGGCCCCGTGGGCACCACCAGCCAGGCACCAGGAAGGCCAGGCTCACCCGCCTGCTGTGGACCTCCCCTGGTCTCCTGGAGGCCACTCTCGCTTGGACTCCGGACTGAGGGTCCTCTGTGGCCTGGCTGGGAGGTCTCCTTGGGCCTCTCAGACCCTCAGGAGGTCAGTGAAACTAAGAGGAGCCAGGAAAACAATTAGGAAGGGTTTGTATGTCTCAGGAGCTGGACTGAGTCTGAGGAAATTTTCCTCATTTCTTAAACCTATGTGACTGAAAGAAAAGCCAACTGGGGTCGGCCCTTCCCGCCACCTTTCTCCACCAGCACAACAGAGGCCACACCTGTAATGGCGGGTGTCCCGGATGGGCCGGTCAGGGCTCAGCTTGTCGCTCTCCAGCTGGTTGAAGGCGTGCTGCCTGTAGGGGTCCTCTCCAGGCTTCAGCTGCTTGGCGGCCAGGTACGCCTTCTCATCGAAGCCTCTGGAGGGCGTTCCTGTCACCTGAGACAAAGGTCAGCATCAGAAGGGCCACAGGCAAGAGGACAAAGGAGCCGCTGTGTGGCAAGTACTTATGACAAGGCGGGAGCCAAGCAGCACCTCACTGGTACCTGAGCAGATTATTATTTCCCCCAGTGCACAGATGAGGAAACTGAGGCTCGAGACGGTACCCCCACATGTGGGGGCAGGGAGTATCTGGGACTCTCTGTACTTTCCACTCACTTTTGTGTGCCTAAAACTGTTCTTAGAAAGTAAAGCCTATCGGACTTCCCTGGTGGTCCAGTAGTTAAGAGTTTGCCTGCCAATGCAGGGGACACAGGTTTGATCCCTGGTCCAGGAGGATCCCACTTGCTGTACATCAGCTAAGCCCGTGCACCACAACCTCTGAGTCCATGTGCTGCCGCTACTGAAGCTCGGGCACCTAGAGCCCACGCCAGCAACAGGGGAAGCCACTAAAATGAGAAGCCCCAGCACTGCAAGGAAGTGTGGCTAAGAGACTCCACTTGCCGCAATTAGAGAAAGCCCACGTGCAGCAATGGAGACCCAGTGCAACCAAAAATAGTAAATACATCAATATTAAAAAATAAAAAAACCTATTAATAAAAAAGCTCAAGGTCAGAGCTAGTAAGTTCCAGGTTTCTGGAGTCGAACTGGTCATTCTGACTCGGAAGCCCACACTCTTGACCAATGCTCTTTGCTGGATGTGGAGATGGTGACACTTTGGAGGGCACCAGATCTGCCAAGATAAGGGGATCACCTGAGGGGACCACCAACCAGGCTGGAGGTCACCAAGCAACCGTCAGATGGACAGTCTCCTAGGTATGAACTTGGGCCTGGCACTGGGGCTAGGCAGATAGGAGGTGCCTGATCAGCGAAACACCCAGGTCTTGGACAAGGTTCTGCCCAGAGGAAGCCTCTTCTCCGGGACTCGTGCTTGCTGCTGAAATGGCCGTCAGACCTCCGGGGCCCCGGGCGCTAAGTGCTGGGAAGTGATGGATGGCGGTTGCTGTGGCCCAGCCCCCCTCCTCTTAGCCACACCCTGCTCTGTGCTCCCAAAGTACCCCCATGAAAGACACCAGGGAAAGACACTTCTGAGATGAACGGATGGGTAGATGATCCTGACATCTCATTATTTGAGCCACACTGCTGGCCGATAGCCCCTAGAGTGCCTGGAAATATCAAATGTGAGTGCATCTCGACTCTATCAGGCAGGAGCTGTGGGCCCGCAGGGCCAGCAGGAAGGTGGGTGAGAGCTGTCCAGGGACAGAACCCCTATATGAGAATCCCCCACAGGCCTAGGCTCTAGAGGGATGGTCCCAGGAAGGCAGCTTGGCCTGCCGAGAGGAGACCAATGTGTTAGGTGATGCTGGGGGCTTCCACCGGCAGCCCAGGGCTTCCACGTTCCCCTGAGGACCCAGAGCTCCAGGGAGTGCCTGCCTCTTTTAGGGCGGCCTCACTGCAGTGTTCCTGCCTCCTAGGAGCCAGTCCTGAGCTCCTTGAGGTCAGAGCCAGTGAGGGAGATTTCCTCGGGTCCACTGGGCCCAGCCTCATGCCACACACATGCTTCAGGTGGTGACGACGGCTGTAGCAGCCGCGCTGTGGTGCTCTGATGTGGTGCCATGCCAGGGGCTGGGCAGATGGGGTGGAGTCCTCACGGACTCAAAATCCATTTCAGGAAAGAGAGAAGGAGGGAAAGAAGGAGGAAGAGGGAAGGGGAGAGAGGGGGAGAAGTTTCTGGCTTGAACCTTGAATTGCTAGAAGGACCCAAGCGGTCAACTGTGAGAGTGAGAATGAGGGTTCTTTTGTGTCCTTCCCACCCGGGGAAAGAATGGGTGCTAACTCTGCCCCCCACTTCCTCTCAGCCTGGGGGTCAGGGAAATGGAAATCAGCCTCCAGTTGATGGTGGAGGAGCTAAAATAAGAAAAAAATAATTTGCAGAAGCTCCCAAGGGGAGAGCATGTTACTGAATTATCCTGCAAGTCAACTGAGAGAAATAACCATGCCATGCTTATTTATTTGGGACTTGAGGCCACTCTGGGGGCTCAGGAAACCCCCAAGCCCTCATCCCACACTCACTCATCACCCAAAAAATATTGATCAAAAGCCACCCATCTACTGGGCACTGGGACACACTTATAGAAGTTCCAAACATCACCTGATCATTCATTGATTATATGGATGCTTGAATCCGCGCACTCCTTCATCCATCCACCCATTTATTCAGAAAAGCTCCACTGAGCACTTCTTTGTGCCAGAAAGAAGAAGGACTGCTTCTGACACTGTCCTCTGCCGCCTTCCTCGCCTCATTCAAAGCTTCCTTGGGGCCTCAGAGAATTCTGTAGAAGAGCATCTCTAGGGAAGTTCCTCTCGAGGCCTCAAAACTGAGCTGCTGCTGCTGCTGCTGCTAAGTCGCTTCAGTCGTGTCCGACTCGCTGTGACCCCACAGACGGCAGCCCACCAGGCTCCTCTGTCTTTGGGACTCTCCAGGCAAGAACACTGGAGTGGGTTGCCATTTCCTTCTCCAATGCACGCATGCATGCTAAGTTGCTTCAGTTGTGTCTGACTCTGTGTGACCCTATGGACAACAGCAGCCCAACAGCCTCCTCTGTCCATAGGATTCTCCAGACAAGAATGCTGGAGTGGGGTGCCATTGCCTTCTCCAAAACTGAGCTACACATCCTCAAAGATGCATCTACTGCTCCCTTCCTCAGACCATCGCCTCTGATGGTCCAACCCTCCTCGGAGGTTAGACCCTTCCCCCGTGACACACCTTTGTGAAGAAGGGCGCCAAGGAAACACAGGCCTGCTCCCTCCAGAGGTCTCAGCTCTGCTTTCCCATTGACCCAGCATCCACGGGGTCTGGAGCTGAAACATCAGTGGCCCTGAGTCATCTGAGTGGTGGGGAGACTGGGGAAGGGTAAGATGGGAACTCTCCATCCAGCCCCTCCCTGGCCTCAGCCCAGTTACCACCCGGAGCCCTTCTACTGGGTATCTAAGCAGTACACACACCCACCCCACGACTCATTTCCCTCCAGCTCCTGAACTCGCCTCTCCCTCTGGCCCTGGCCTTTGATCCTGAGACTTCCAGGCCATGACCACCCCTAACTCCATGCCTCAAAATGAATTCTTCATCAGTCCCCAGAGCAGCTGTTTCTGCTGTGTTGCCTGAGGCGGACATGGGCAGTCCCACCCTCTGAGTCCTCCAGGTGATAAGTCCAGGGGTCACCCCTGGTACCCTCCTGCCCCCAGGCTCCACAGTGATGCAGACCCCAGCCCTGGGTCCCACAGGCAGTGGCTGATGCACATCCCACTGGTGTTAAAGCAACAGGTTATTCACTGAGAGTCTAGTTTGTGTTAACACTGTGCAAGAAGCTGGGAGGATGGAAATCAAAAGGTCAGCTCCCAGAAGAGAAATCTAGGGATCTAGATTATCCGCTTCTCTTCTCCCATCCCACACAGGGCATGGCCTTGCAGGATCATGAAGAAGCCTCCACCCTCAAACTTAGATCATGGGTGGCTGGAGAACTGGCCATGAGACCTCACCCAGCCTATCTCAGCTGGGGCAAGAGTCCCGCGATGGCACAGGCACCAGGCCCTGGTGAGCAGTGCGCTGTGGTCTCCGTTTTCCCAGCCACACTGCCTACAAAGCACACTGGCGAGGAGCAAAGCATCCTTCGGCTCTAGGCTGCTGAACCATAAGGAGCTATATCTCGATCAGCCTGAGGGACCCGAGATGCTGAACTCAGAGCCAGCGGGAGCCACTGGATGGGACTGGCACTGCTGCCCTTTCTGGATGAGGGCACAGGGGCTGTCTGTGGAATTCTTATACCACAAGGCACTGACATCTTGCTTTATGTCTCTTTCTTTTGCACTAAGTTGTGAACTCCTAGCACCTGGCACATAGTAGGTATTAAGCAGATGTTTACTGAATAAGAGGATGAATGAGTGAGTGAGTAAATGAATGAATGAGTGAATGGGTACCTAGACAGTGTCCCTGCTCTCACCTTACTTAAAATCATCTGGGGAGAAAACTACAGTGAGCCGATGGGATCCTCTGACATAGCACAGGGCCTCCAGTGGCTTTTGCCCTCCCTGAGGACGAGCCCCAGAGCTCACAGTGGCCCAGGAGACTCTGGGAGCCAATGCCCTCTCCCCTTGTTGGCATCAGCTTCTACTGTTGTTCCTCTCTGGCTCTGCTCCAGTCACACTGGCCTCCTGACGTTCCCTGAGTCTGCCGGTACCCTTTCCCTCCGCCCCTTTGTTCATTCTACCTTCTTTCCAGAAGGCTCTTCTCCCAGACGTCTGCATAGCTCGCACCTTCACCCCTTGCAGGGCTCTGCTCAAACCTCACCTCCTTGGTGAGCCTTCCCCAACCACCATCTGTAAAACCCCAGTTCCACGCTTGCCTTCCATCCTTCCACCTGCTGTTTCTCCTTATAGTGCTTAGCACCATCGGACGTTCTACGTGCATTTTGCTTATCAATGTTATATTGTTGACTGCTTCTTCCCACAAAAATAAAACCTTCACCAGGGCAGGGATTGTCTGTTTCAGCTAAAGCTGGATCCTGAAGCCCAGAACAGTACCCAGTGGGACTCGAAGACAATGGCTAATGAGTATGTGAGTGATGGAATGATGAGCTGTCACGACCGGAAGCATCTCCTGTCCCCACACCATACCCCTCACACTCAGCTAACACAACACTTGGAACTGTAATGGACCAAGACGGTGGCAGGGTAGTTTTTGCCCATTTTAGGGATCTCCTCACTCACATGCTTCTGGCAGGGCTGCTAATCACTTCCCTCCCACCTGACCAATACCTCAGTCACCACCATGAGGTGGGCACAAGACCCAGGCTAAGCTGACCTTGTCACCGCACTCCCAGACACAGGGGACTGGTTCAGAACAGTCATTTGACTTAATCTGGGCTGATCAGAATTAAGACTGAGTGCTGAAGAATTGATGCTTTTGAACCAGATCAAACCAATCAATTCTAAAGGAAATCAACCCTGAATATTCATCGGAAGGACTGATGTTGAAGCTTAAACTACAAGACTTTGGCCACATATGCGAAAAGCCAACTTATTGGAAAAGACTCTGATGCTGGGAAAGATTGAAGGCAGGAGGAGAAAGGGGCGGCAGAGGATGAGCTGGTTGGATGGCATCACTGACTTGATGGACTTGAGTTTGAGCAAACTCCGGAAGATAACGAAGGACAGGGAAGACTGGCATGCTGAAGCCCATGGGGGTGCAAAGATTTGGACATGACTTAGCAACTGAATAACAACAATCAGAATCCACCCTGAGACTTTTCTATACAATCAACTCTTCGTTAGCACTGCTAAGCCTAGGAAGTGGGAGTCTTCCAGCCCACAGAAATCTTATCTGGAGAATAAAACCAAGAACAATCAATCAGACCCAAGACATGGAAAGAAAGAGCTCCAGTGATATTCTTTAGGGTCCCTGAAGCCAATTATTTCTGATCCAAATTCAGTTTGATTTTTTTTTTTTATCTTTCTATATCTACCTGCCTACCTACTTTTTTTTTTTTTGAACTAGTTTGAGTTGGCTATTCGCTCATAAACAAACCTTGAGAGATATCAGTCCTTTGGTCCTTTCAGTGAAAAGAAAACCACTCTCCAAAAGTAAGAAACAAAAGTCAAAACAAAAACCAACAAATGGGCCACCAGTGGCAATGACACAGTTTGGGTGAAAGCCATCCATTTCAAGATTTTCAAGCTAGTCTCTGCAATCTGGCCCAGGGACTTGAGCCCAGAGCTGGGTGAGGCATTAGTAGCCTTGTGGAGGAGGCAGGGCTGTGGTCAGACTTCAGGAAGGGTGGGGGTTGGGGGGAGTTCCCATCTGGACGGTGACTTAAGAGGCCCTTGAGCAGCCACGGTAAGGAACAAGTGTTGAGGAGATTAGTGAGCGACAGGCTGATGAGCCTCCCACAGCCCTCCAGCCTCCTGCTGAGAGTTCTTGGTGCTGTTTAAGCAACAGCCTCCCTGCTAGTCTTGTTTTCAGGAAGTGGATAATCCAGCACTTCCACGTCCAATGTCAATCATATCTTGAAATTGTTTACGCTGAAAGAACGACTCTGCTCTATAAACTGGGGAGAATTATTTCTCATTTTTGGAGACTTTTATTTTCAGTCCCTTACTTCAATTAAACTTTGAAAACCTGCCTGACTTGCATCAGTTTGTTCTTTTTTTCCACCTAGATTTGCTTATTTCTTCTTGACTGCTAAATTTAGGAAACAAACAGCCAAGGGGAAGTTTTAAAATAAGAAAGGAAAATATTTTCCATGTCATTTTCATCAGAAACAGTTCAACCCAAATCTCCAAGCCTTGTAAATTTTCCTTTAAAACATACACGTATCCCTAAATTTTAGATTTAAACAACTCTAACTCCTTTGGAATAACTGCTGCCCAATTTCCTTTTATGACCAGTAAAACAGGTACCTGCTGGGTTTGCCTTTCACTAAATTCACTGGAACTGCAAATAAAAAGACTCTGGTCCTTTTTAATGGATGACTCTTGACTTTTTTTTTTTTTTTCCCTGAGGCTGCTTTAAACCCCAAACACCTGGTGAACAAAATATAATTCCCAACCACTCCCGACTGCCCTGGGAACAAAAGTCTCATCTGATGCTGTGTCTCACATTAAAAGACTGCCGTTCATTAGGAGAGCTGGGGAATAGTGCATGAGTCACCATCTCTGAGAACACGGTCTCGGGTTCCACCTCTCCCAAATGAAAAGGCGGGCCCCCGGAGTGTCTCCGCACACTGCTGGGTTCTGGGGAAGCAGCCAACTCCGCTTGGACTGCCAGGGCTCCTGCTCAACCAGACAGGATGCCGAGGGCGGCACCAGGCTGGCAATCTCAGCTTGGGCACAGGGGAAACTTGCCTGGGTTACTGAGCGCCTGCCCCAGACGTGTCCCCATCTTCCCTTTCAAATTGCATGTATACAAGTCGTGTCCGACTCTGTGTGACCCTGAGGACTGTAGCCCACCAGGCTCCTCTGTCCATGGGATTCTCCAGGTAAGAATACTGGAGTGGGTTGCCATTTCCTTATCCAGAGGATCTTCCTGACCCAGGGACCGACCCCATGTCTCTTACATCTCTTGCATTCACAGGCGAGTTCTTAACCAATGGGGCTACCTAGGATGTCCTTTTCAAAAGTAGTCCTTTATTATAGGGTTACCAGCCTGGGCTTCGAAATCTGATGGCCCGGGGATAGAATGCCAAGTGCTTACTGTTCTCTGGCCTTGGAAAGTCACCTAGCCTTTCTGAGCGTGCTTCTTTATCTTGAAAATGGGGATTACGGTGAGGATTCAAGGAGATGATGTATATGATGGGTTTAGCACAGTAACTGGCACATAAATTATATATTAATTATCATTAGTTCGCCTGCCTTTTTAGCAGTGGCTCTCAACCCGGCTGAACATTAAAATCATCTGGGAAGATTTTTAACATCCTGACATCTAGGTCCTACCAAAGGCTAACTACATCAAAATCTCTGGAGGTGAGTGGCAAGCATCAGGGGTTCTTAAGGCTCTCCAGATGTTCCAATGTGCCACCAAGGCTGAGCTGCTGCTTCCAGCGGATGCAGGGAGGTGAGCGACTACTAGTCACAAGCTACTGAAATTACAGGACCAAGAGTCAGCGGGGACCTAAGCCATCTCCCCTGACCTCCTCCCAGGAGCAGCACTGTGAGTCTGGTTTTCTGGCCTCTGTTTGTACTGACCCAGAGTTTCACTATCAGCAGAGCCAAATGCAGCTCAGCTAGAGCCTCCAAGGTTACTCTAGAAATGCCACCTTGTAACACTTATGCTTCCAGGCCTGGGAGGTTCTAGTTCAATTACATACCAAGGAGCCCAAGGTAGGGGCTGCCTGGGAAGCCCACCTTGAACTTCCAGTTAGATTTCCCGCTACGGCCTGACTTCTCCAGGATGCTGATAACTGCAGAGCTTTATGACATCAGTAGTCTCATCAAGAAAGAGAGTGGGGGCACATTACCCATTCCCAATTAGGGTCCTCCATTCAAGGATGGGACAGGGCACCAGGTCCACTGTTCCAGACCACCTCTGCTCAGATCCAGGAAGATGCCAGTCCCAATCAAGCTCTCTGGGTCTCATTTCCTCTGCTCAGCCCAGAGGACATCTAGGGATGGAGGGATTCTGAGGGTGGTCCATGCTAGCAATGTGTGGTGTGAAAGCTCAGTTTTCACCTGCTTATCAGCTTACCCAAGTTGAGTAGAGCATTCCTGGGTCTGTAAGGGGTACCAGAACTCTGGCTGACCCTCCCAGCCACAACTGCTGCAGAGGATGAGGAAAGATTAGGCCTCTTCTAATCTGATACAGTCTGCTCACTGAGGGTCTACGATGATCTGGATGCTATCTTCAAGTAGTCTTGCCAAATAGGTGTTTTTTTAATCCTTATTTTACAGAGGTGGAACTGAAGCCCAGAGAGGTAAAATAACCAGCCCAAGGTCACACAGCTTCTGAGTGGCTGGGCTGGGACTAGAATTGAGGCTGTCTGGCTGCAAAGCCTAAGGACGAAGCTTCCTCGGGGTGCCTTCAGACTACTCCGGGGCCAGATGAGCTTGGCACCCGCCTTCCGACTCTGAGTCCCTCAGCTCCCAAGCAAGCTGGCCTTCAGTGCCTGGACCACAAACAGGCCCTGACAAGCGCAGGCTAGGGGTGGCCTCCCTCCTGGGCTCAGGGTTCAGAGCATCAGTTCATGGCTCTAATGGAGACCTACCCAGTGCTGTCATCTCTTGGCCTGACATGAGGATGGAAACATTTCTTTGCTTAGGGCTAGAAAGAACACGGAAAAAATGAGAAGTAGAAGCGCTTGTATTACTCAGACCCAAATAGCACATAAGCAGATTTCCTCAGGTCAGCTCAGGCTCTCCTTGGTCTTTCCAGCCAGGGACACCCTCAGGGTCTTGATGGACTTCAGCTGCAGTCACAGTTCAAGGGGGATAAAACTGACTTCCATTCAGGTTCTTGTCTGCTGGATTGTATCAGTCCTCCAAACAACATTGCCACGCTCTGTGGCTGAGAGCAAGGAAGCCAGCAAAGAGAACAGCTGTGACGGCTCTCAGGGCTGCCAGGCCCAACACACACCCTCCCCGCCAACATGCGGTATAGGTCCCCACCCCGTTCTGCTCCAGCAACGCAAGTGTAGTGTGTCACTGTTTGTAAGTTATTGCACTTCCGGTGTTTTATTCTCTGAATCTATTGAACTTGAACTTGTCAGATATTAATTGGAAAAATAAAAGCAATAAATGGGTCATGTAATGGGGCTTCCTTGGTGGCTCAGGTGATAAAGAATCTGCCTGCAATGCAGGAGACTCGGGTTCCATCCCTGAGTTGGGAAGTTCCCTGGAGAAGGAAATGGCAACCCACTGCAGTATTCTTGCCTGGGAGATCACATGGACAGAGGAGCCTGGTGGGCTACAGTCCATGCAGTCACAAATAGAACACATCAATATGACAATTTTGAGCGTGACAATAGTCTCCACTGAGATTGGGACCAGCTGGGCCAGGATCAAATTCTACCCATTAGACTCAGCAAGGCCCTGATCACGGGGTGGGCACCTTAGTTTGAGACACTTTTCAGCACAGAGAGCCAAATTAGAGCCAACAGTGGCTGAGGCAGTACATTATTGGCATTGTGGGTCAAGTTCAGTCATGAACCTGTTGTTCATGACTAATGTTATTAAACAATTAGGTTAGACCCATCAATAGGAGAAAGCAAGACAGAGACAGACTTTTAAAATCAGGTTAAACAAAAAGAAAAAGGAGGCAGGGAAGGGGAACTGGAAAAAGCAGCCTGCCTCCTGGATGACTTTCTTAAAGGGCCACTGCCGGGGTGAGTACAACTTGTCCCCTCAGCAGGACCATGCCCCAGGACTGGCCCTCCCCTGCAGCCCAGCATTTTATCTAAGTACAATATACTAAGTGGCTGTAAAGTCTGGAAACAGGGATAATAGTAATATTTTTTAATGAATAGAGACATTTTGATGACTTCTGGGATACGCCAAAGATGCGGTTTTATTCAGTGAGAAATCAGAGACACCGATCACCTGATCACAGATGCCTGTGTTGGGATCCAGGGCGATGCGGTCTTATGTACCGTATTCACTGTGGTTCTGCACAGTGCACCGAACCAAGCGTTGTTAATGAGCAACAACGAACAACCATTTCATGCAATCTAAATAAGCCACTTACTATATATGCTCATCCATGTTTTCCTAGATGTCCACCCTGTGGCTGAACAGAATCTTAAAGAGAAAATCTTAAAGAGAAAAGAGTTCATTCTTGAAAAAGCTTCAGTGATATTAAGATACAAATTTTCCCTGACTTAATCTACAAACTCCGGGCAATCCGACTAAACAGCAAATAACAACTGTGTTGGGGGTAGCGGGGGCGGTAAGGATTCAGCTGGGAGAGTTTAAATATGAGTGAACAAGCAGCGAAAATCTGAAAAAAATTAAAGATAGAGAAATAGACCTATCAGATATTAAGACATATCAAAGACTGTAGATTTTGTATGGCAAGATACTACTGGCATAACACCAAACAGATCAGTAAAAGAAAATGGAGAGATCAGAAATAGATCCAAGTAAATATGAAGGGTTGTCAAGATACAGTTACATTTCAAATGGCAGGGGGAAGGGGAAGGATGATGTTAGCAATGCAACTAGACAACACAGAAACAAACAAAGCTGAATGCATTTCCAAAACCGAAATTAATTCTAGGTGGCTTAAAAATTTTTAATTTAAAAAAGAAACTGAGAAGTATAAAGAGAAAATGCTTACTTTTTATTCTATTTTTTGGCAATCTTTAACATAAAATTCAAATGTTATTTTTAAAACTACATAAAGACTTTTAAAACTAGAAATACCAGAAAGTCAAGATACAAATATCACACTGGGGAAAAAAGTATATTAGCCAAATATATGCCAAACAAAGAACTAACTTCTTTAATATACAAAGAGCTCTTATGAATCAAAGAGCCAACAATTCACAAGAAATGTAGACATACTACAAACTACAAATGGTGGCGAGGGTGTAGAGAAAAGGGAACCCTCCTACACTGTTGGTGGAAAAGTAAGTTGGTGCAGTCACTATGGAAACCAGTATGGAGTGACTGAGTGAGGGACAGTCTCTCAGGAGGTACCTCAAAAGAACTGAAAATAAAACTATTAATACCATATGACCCAGCAATCCCACTCCTGGGCAAATGTCCAGATAAAACCATAGCTCAAAAAGATACATGGACCATTGTGTTCATAGCAGCACTATTCACAACAGCCAAGACATGGAAGCAACCTAAATATCCATTGACAGATGACTGGATAAAGATGTGGCACATATACACAATGGAGTATTATTCAGACACAAAAAGGAATGAACTAACACTAATGATTTGCAGCAACATGGATAGATCTAGAGATTATTATACTAAGTCAGAAAGAGAGAGACAAACACCATATGCTCTCACCTGTACGTGGAGTGTAAACCATGACACAAACAAGCCTATCTACGAAACAGAAACAGACTCACATGTAGAAAACAGACCTGTGGTTGCCAGGGTGAGCTGAGTTGGGGAGGGGTGAACTAAGAGTTTGGGGTTAGTAGATGCAAACTGTTACACAGGATGGATGCACAACCAGGTCCTACAGTAGAGCACAGGGAACTACCGTCAACGTCCTGGGAAAAACTATAATGGGAAAGAATACTTAAAATAATATAGGGACTTGCCTGGTGGCTCAGCGGTTGAGAATCTACCTGCCAATGCAGAGGACACGGGTTCGATCCTTGGTACAGGAAGTAAGATCCCACGTGCCACGGGTCAACGAAGCCTGTGCACCACAACTGAGCCCACATCCTAGAGCCCGTGTTCTGAAGCAAGAGAAGCCACTGTGCTGAGGAGCCTGTGGCCACAGCTAGAAAGCAGCCCTGATCACTGCAACCAGAAAAAGCCTGGGCACAGCAATGAAGACCCAAAACAGTCATAAATAAATAATTTTTGAAAAGACGCCACTTAATTACCAGGCCTCAATTTCTTAAAAATTAAAAAAAAAAAAAAAGAAAAAAAGAAATGTAGACATAAAAGGTTGTATACATGGCTGTAAATTACCACCCTGCTTATTTAACTTATATGTACATCATGTGAAATGCTGGGCTGGATGAATCACAAGCTGGAATTAAGATTGCCAGGAGAAATTTCAAGAATTTCAGATATGCAGATGACACCACTCTAATGGCAGAAAGTGAAGAGGAACTAAAGAGCCTCTTGATGAGGGTGAAAGAGGAGAGAGAAAAAGCTGGCTTAAAACTCTACACTCAAAAAACTAAGATCAAGGCATCTGGTCCCATCACTTCATGCCAAATATAAGGGGGGAAAATGGAAGCAGTGACAGACTTTATTTTCTTATGCTCCAAAATCATGGTAACTACACCATGAAATTAAAAGATGCCTGCTTCTTGGAAGGAAAGCTATGACAAAACTAGACAGTATATTAAAAAGCAGAGACACCACTTTGCCCACAAAGGTACATATAATCAAAGCTATGGTTTTTCCAGTAGTCATGTATGGATGTGAGAGTTGGACCATAAAGAAGGATAAATGATGAATTGATGCCTTCAAATTGTGGTACTGGAGAAGACTCTTGAGAGTCCCTTGGACTGCAAGGAGATCCAACCAGTCCATTCTAAAGGAGATCAGCCCTAGGTGTTCTTTGGAAGGAATGATGATCAAACCAGTCAGTCCTAAAGGAAATCAACCCTGATTATTCATTGAAAGAACTGATGCTGAAGCTGAAGCTCCAATACTTCAGCCACCTGATGTGAAGAGCTGACACATTGGAAAAGACCCTGATGCTGGGAAAGACTGAAGGCAAAAGGAGAAGGGGGTGGCAGAGGATGAGATGGTTAGATGACATCACCAACTCAACGGACATGAATTTGAGCAAACTCTGGAAGACACTGAATGGCAGGGAAACCTGGCATGCTGCAGTCCACGTGGTCACGAAGAGTCAGACATGACTCACAACTGAACAACAACAGACACAAAAGGTGTCAACAAGTAGTTTGTAGAAATATGACACACAAATGATCAACAATAAATGATAGATATTCAATGTCACTGATTATCAAATAAAAATAAGTTAAAACGAGATACAACTTATTGCTAATTTAGTAAGTCAGTTCAGTCGCTCAGTTGTGTCTGACTTTTTGTGACCCCATGGACTGCACACACCAGGCTTCCTTGTCCATTCCAACTCCTGAAGCTTGCTCAAACTCATGTATCACATGGGTGATGCCATCCAACCATCTCATCCTCTGTTGTCCCCTTCTCCTCCCACCCTCAGTCTTTCCCAGTATCAGGGTCTTTTCCAATGAGTCAGCTCTTCACATCACGTGGTCAAAGTTTTGGGATTTCAGCTTCAGCATCAGTCCTTCCAATGACTTTTCAGGACTGATCTCCTTTAGGATGGACGGGTTGGATCTCCTTGCAGTCCAAGGGACTCTCAAGAATCTTCTCCAACACCACAGTTCAAAAGCATCAGTTCTTTGGCGCTCAGCTTTCTTTATAGTCCGACTCTCACATCCATAACATGACTACTGGAAAAATCATAGCTTTGATTAGACAGACCTTTGTTGGCAAAGTAATGTCTCTGCTTTTTAATATGCTGTCTAGGTTGGTCATAGCTTTTCTTCCAAGGAGCATCTTTTAATTTCATGGCTGCAGTCACCATCTGCAGTGATTTTGGAGCCCCCAAAATAAAGTCTCTCACTGTTTCTATTGTTTCCCCATCTATTTGCCATAAAATGATGGGACTGGATGCCACGATCTTAGTTTTTTCAGTGCTGAGTTTTAAGTCAGCTTTTTCACTCTTCTCTTTCACTTTCATCAAGAAGCTCTTAAGTTCTTCTTTGCTTTCTGCCGTAAGAGTGGTGTCATCTGTGTATCTGAGGTTATTGATATTTCTCCCAGCAATCTTGATTCCAGTTTGTGGAAATTTAGTAAATTCAAAGATAATTATTACTATAATGTATTTTGAAAGCTTGAAGAAATAGGAGCCCTTATATGTTGGTGGATTATCAACCGGTATGACCAAGGCTGACGTCAGCATTTAAAAAAAAATTTTACTTAGTTGGCTGGGTCAGGTTTTAGTTGCAGTACAGGCTTTCCAGTTGTGGTGCACAGGCTCCAGAGCACACAAGCTCAGTAGTTGTGGTTAAGGGCTTAGTTGCCCCACGGCATGTGGGATCTTAGTTCCCTGACCAGAAATTCAACCCACATCCCTTGCATTGCAGGTGAATTCTTAGCCACTGGACTACCAGGGAAATACCAACACCAGCGTTTTAAATGCTATTAATGCCATTTGACTCAGTAGAAGTTTCAAATTTATATAAACATATACCTAATTTTTCTGAGACAGTCCCAGTATATTTCCTGAGTGTACTCTCAGGACCCCCTCTGATTTAGAATTTGTCTTAGTTTATGTGACAGATTATATGATCACCTTACATTTCTAGATATTAACTCTATAATTAAACTCACATGAGTATTTGAAACGTACAAGTACCTTAATTACAGTAGCATTTATTTAAAATACTGGAAACAGTTTAAATGCCCAGCAGTAGAGGACTGATTAAATAGATTACAGTTTATTCGTATCATAGAATTCTGAACAAATGTTAGGAGGAGTAAGTTATGTATGAATATTGTGATTCATTTTGTACAAAGAATTCATAAATATATGCATATATAAATGCATAGATTTATTTTCAAAAATATATAGTAGAGTGTCAGGCTTCCCTCATAGCACAGTTGGTAAAGAATCTGCCTGCAATACAGGAGACCTGGGTTCAATTCCTGGGTCAGGAAGATCCCTTGGAGAAGGAAATGGCAACCCACTCCAGTATTCTCACCTGGAAAATCCCATTGACAGAGGAGCCTGGCAGGCTACAGACCATGGGATGGCAAAGGATGGACACAACTTAGAGACTAAACCACCACCATGGTAGAGTGCCAAATAGTGGTCATTCCAGCAAATGGCACTTCCAAGAGTGGGCTGGAAAATGAAGGAATTTTACCTTTTCCTTTATACAAATAAATGCAAAAGTATTTATTCTTTTCAGTTCAATTCAGTTCAGTCACTCAGTCGTGTCCAACTCTTTGCGACCCATGAATCACAGCACGCAAGGCCTCTGTGTCCATTACCAACTCCCGGAGTTCACTCAAACTCACATCCATCGAGTCGGTGATGCCATCCAGCCATCTCATCCTCTGTCATCCCCTTCTCCTCCTGCCCCCAATCCCTTCCAGCATCAGAGTCTTTTCCAGTGTGTCAACTCTTCACATGACGTGGCCAAAGTATTGGAGTTTCAGCTTCAGCATCAGTCCTTCCAATGAACACCCAGGACTGACCTCGTTTAGGATGGACTGGTTGGATCTCCTTGCAGTCCAAGGGACTCTCAAGAGTCTTCTCCAGCACCACAGTTCAAAAGCATCAATTCTTCGGCATTCAGCTTTCCTCACAGTCCAACTCTCACATCCATACATGACCACTGGAAAAACCATAGCCTTGACTAGATGGACCTTTGTTGGCAAAGTAATGTTTCTGCTTTTCAATATGCTATCTAGGTTGGTCATAACTTTCCTTCCAAGATAGTAGGTTCTGGGAGTTGGTGATGGTCAGGGAAGCCTGGAGTTCTGCAGTCCATAGGGTCACAAAGAGTCATACGTGACTGAATGACTGAATTGAACTGAACTGAAGTTTTAATTTGGAATATTTTTTGGTTTATATAGAAGTTGCAAAGATGCCATTGAGTTCCCTCTATGAAGATGAATCCTTCTCCAGCTTGCCTTAATGTTCAGTTCAGTTCTGTTGCTCGGTCGTGTCCGACTGTTGGCGACCCTGTGGACTGCAGCACGCTAGGCTTCCCTGGCCATCACCAACTTCCGGAGCCTACTAAAATTCATGTCCATCGTGTCAGTGATGCCATCCAACCATCTCATCCTCTGTCGTCCGCTTCTCCTCCTGCCTTCAATCTTTCCCAGCATCAGGGTCTTTTCCAGTGAGTTGATTATTTGCATTAGGTGGCCAAAGTATTAGAGTTTCAGCTTCAGCATCAGTCTTTCCAATGAATGTTCAGGACTGATTTCCTTTAGAATGGACTGCTTGGATTTCTTTGCAGTCCAAGGGACTCTCAAGAGTCTTCTCCAACACCACAGTTCAAAAGCATCTATTCTTCGGCGATCAGCTTTCTTTATAGTCCAACTCTCACATCTATCCATGACTACTGGAAAAACCATAGCTTTGAATAGATGGACCTTTGTTGGCTAAGTTATGTCTCCACTTTTTAATATGCTGCCTAGGTTTGTCGTAGCTTTTCTTCCAAGGAGCAAGAGTCTTTTAATTTCATGGCTGCAGTCACCATCTGCAGTGATTTTGGAGCCCCTCAAAAGTAAAGTCTGTCACTATTTCCATTGTTTCCCCATCTATTTACCGTGAAGTGAGGGGACCAGATGCCATATTAGTTTTCTGAATGTTGAGTTTTAAGCCAACTTTTTCACTCTGCTCTTTCACTTTCATCAAGAGGCTCTTTAGTTCTTCTTCACTTTCTGCCATAAGGGTGATGTCATCTGTGTATCTGAGATTATTGATAAATTTTCCCAGTAATCCTGACTCTAGCTTGTGCTTCATCAAGCCCGGCATTTCGCATGACATACTCTACATATAAGTTANACTTTTTCACTCTGCTCTTTCACTTTCATCAAGAGGCTCTTTAGTTCTTCTTCACTTTCTGCCATAAGGGTGATGTCATCTGTGTATCTGAGATTATTGATAAATTTTCCCAGTAATCCTGACTCTAGCTTGTGCTTCATCAAGCCCGGCATTTCGCATGACATACTCTACATATAAGTTAAATAAGCAGGGTGACAACATACAGCCTTGACGTCCTTCTTTTCCTATTTGGAACCACTTTGTTTTTCCATGTCCAGTTCTAACTATCGCTTCTTGACCTGCATACCGATTTCTCAGGAGGCAGGTCAGGTGGTCTGGCATTCCCATCTCTTTAAGAATTTTCCAGGGATTGTTGTGGTCCACACAGTCAAAGGCTTTGGCGTAGTCCATGAAGCAGAAGTAGATATTTTTCTGGAACTCTCTTGCTTTTTTGATGATCCAGTGGATGTTAGCAATTTGAAATCTGGCTCCTCTGCCGTTTCTAAACCCAGCTTGAACATCTGGAAGTTCATGCTTCACGTACTGTTGAAGCCTTGCTTGGAGAATTTTGAGCATTACTTTGCTAGAATGTGAGATGAGTGCAATGGTGTGGCAATTTGAACATTCTTTGTCATTGCCTTTGTTTGGGATTGGAATGAAAACTAAACTTTTCCAGTCCTGTGGTCACTGCTGAGTTTTCCAAATTAGCTAGCATATTGAGTGTAGCACTTTAACAGCATCATCTTTTAGGATTTGAAATAACTCAACTGGAATTCCATCACCTCCACTAGCTTTGTTCATAGTGATGCTTCCTAAGGCCCACTTGACTTCACATTCCAGGATGTCTGTCTCTAGGTGAGTGATCACAGCATCATGATTATCTGCATTGTGAAGATCTTTTTTGTACAGTTCTTCTGTGTATTCTTGCCACCTCTTCTTAATATCTTCTGCTTCTGTTAGGTCCATACCATTTCTGTCCTTTATCGAGCCCATCTTTGCATGAAATGTTCCCTTAAAAGCCAGATGAACCGTAATTCTCTACCTAAAAGAGTTGAGCTAATTACTGTCATCATCAACATAAACATTTTCAGAGTGAATTTCAGAATAAATAAATTGATGAAAAGTAAACCCTTCCTCAGCCAAAACAATTTGGGGCAGAAGTTTCAGATGGAGAGGAGGAGAAGGGAAGTTTAAGGGAGGAAAAGTAATTTTCCTCTATCCTTCTGAGATCTTAGCTGAGACCCTTGATATAAAAGAGAAGATGAAGGATTCTGGGACCCAATTGCAAGGTGTAGGGGGTTTTCCCCAAACCACTAATGAGCAATTCTTGGACACCAGCTGGGTATCCTACCATTCAACTCAATCCTGACACCATCAACCTAGAGGTGGTATCAGATTCCACAGGTTCAGGGATCAGTCCAAGACTGCCTTCCACTTCAGACTGTTACTTGTGCTTCTGACCTACTGGCTAAAAACCACACGTTCCTACAGCCCCCTCACTGGGTTCAATTAATTTGCTAGAGCAGCTCATCAAATTCATTAGATTACCAGTTTATCACAAAGGATATTGAAGGAAACAAGTCAATAGCCAGATGGAGACAATACAAAAGGTGAGGGAACAGGTGGCTGTTGCAGGTGAATTCAGCATTCAGATGATGCTTGAGACCCAGCTTGGTTTCTCCCCAACGTGAGACTCTAACAACTAAAAATGGGATGTGGGGAAAATGCTAAGAAGCCAAACTCTGGTCAAGGCCATTAACCTCAATTGTACTCGAGGAACCAACCCCGAAAATACACTCTGAAGAGATTGGTCCTCAGGCTCATGGACGACTGGTGTCATTTCCTTTTTGTTCATTCTGTTCGTTTTATGCTTTTTTAGCCTTTTAAAGGGCTTCCCAAATGGCTCAGCAGTAAAGAATCTGCCTACAATGCAGGAGACATGGGTTCGATCCCTGCTTTGGGCAGATGCCCACATACCATGGGGCAACTAAGCCCATGCGCCACAACTACTGAGGCCAAGCTCTACAGCTCATTCTCCACAAGAAAAGCCAACAAATGGGAAGCCCACGCACTGCAACGCGAGAGAATGCCCTGCTTGGCCACAACTAGAGAAAGCTCGTGGGCAGCAATGAAGACCCAGCACATTAAAAGTGTCTGGTGTTGAGTGCTTAACTTAGTAACTTGGTTGAAATGGGCAGGCAGGCCAAGGAGGACTGTGAAGAGCTGTTGGTCGGGTGTCTCAGGCTAGCTCACAAGCCACTCTGCAGAGCCTGGGTTAACCTCTGAGTACAGCAGTTTCCACAGCTGCAGAAAGAGGGTGATGATACTTACCACCCAGAAGTATCAAATGTGTTATATACAATCATCACATCCGGGCCACGGGAGGCCCTCACTGAATGATTGTATAAAAGGAGGGGGGTTGAGCAAGATGGACCCCGAGGCATCTTCCACCTTGAACATTAAACGAACTATAACTATATCCATTCACCTCATCATTCTTCAAGATATATTTATTGCAGATTGTAGAGAACCTTTAAAGAGCCAAGAGCGTCTTCTTATGTGACCTTGATACACAGTAGGTGCTCAGGGGGTGTTTGTCACATGAGGAAGGTATACATTTTGTCCCAGAGACCCCAGTTCTGTGGAAGCTGGGGGAATGACCAGCAACTCTGATTAAGTATCACCAAAATTGTCCTTGTTCCTTCTGGGGCCTTGAGGTTGGACAGGAAGTAAGAATACAAAGGCTATCTAGAATGGAGAAGCTGCAGGAAGCAAGTTAACCTGAGACCACCAGTGGAAACTTCTGCCAAGTGCATGGACTAGGCAGATGGGCCTAGTTGGGGTCCAAGAGGAACAGAAATGTGTGTTTTATTGTGGTTTGAGAGTCATTTGTGGAAAGTGACATTATGGTGGGTTTATGACGGATAGTGCTTTTCTTCCTTGACTAATATCTTTGACTCATATTAAATTGTTTTTAAGTTTCCTGAAAGTTATTAAATTAGCACCCTTTTGGAAAACAGTCCAGCAGTACATTTCTAGTGCTATATCTTTTGGCACATGGCCTTTTCTATTTTATTCTGTCCATTATCTTCCCCTAGTCATGGCAGGGTACCAAATGGGCTCCAAATCTCCCATATATTCAGAATATTAAAATTTAACCTTTGGAAGAAGGGAGTGATGTATAAATATGCCTTCTCATCTCATTTTTCTATTTTAATCATACAATTGCATGTGTGTGTGCTAAGTCACTCTAGTCATGTTCAATTCTTTGTGACCCTATGGACTGTAACCCGTCACGCTCTTTTGTCCATGGGATTCTCCAGGCAAGAGTACTAAAGTGGGTTGCCATGAGTTTGTCCAGGGTACCTTCCCAGCCCAGGGATCGAACCTGTGTCTCTTATGTCCCCTGCATTGGCAGGCAGGTTCTTTACCACTAATGCCACCTGGGAAGCCCCAATCATATTATTAATTATAGACAAATACTGGCATAAAGATGTTCATGACAGTCATTTATAAGAATGAAAGTCTGAATATAATCCAAATTTTCAGGGGAAAGATTGTCAATTATGTTCTATTAACTAAAAAGAATATTTGGTAACCATTTATAATAATTGTCGTAGGCTATGGGGAAATAAATATACTCTTACATGTTAACAGAGGGCATATAAACTGGTACAATCTTCTAGAGATAAATGTACCCGTATGTATCAAAAATCTGAAAAAAATGTGTACATATGATTCAAGTTTAGAAATCCATCCTAAGGAAATGATTAAGAAAGGATCCCATTTATAATAGCAAAATTGTGGAGGAAAATCCCATAAATTTCCAGTAATAGGGGAATTGGTTAAATAAACTTTGGTATACCCCTTCAGTTGGAGAAGGCAATGGCACCCCACTCCAGTACTCTGGCCTGGAAAATCCCATGGATGGAGGAGCCTGGTGGGCTACAGTCCATGGGGTCGCTAAGAGTCAGAGAAGACTGAGCGACTTCACTTTGACTTTTCACTTTCATGCATTGGAGAAGGAAATGGCAACCCACTCCAGTGTTCTTGCCTGGAGAATCCCAGGGATGCCGGAGCCTGGTGGGCTGCCATCTGTGGGGTCGCACAGAGTCGGACACGACTGAAGCGACTTAGTAGTAGTAGTAGTATACCCCTTCAATAAAACACATTGCAATTATCTTAAAAGTTGTAGAAATGTATTTTTGTAACACGGATAGACGTTCACCATACACGGTTATGTGAAAAAAGCAGGCCACAAATTAATATGTGCATTGATTCCATTTTTGTTTATCTAGATGTTCTAATTTGTCTTAATGAATAATTATTACCTGTGAAATCAAGAAAAAATACCATTAGCAGTATTAGCTATGAAAGCTGTGAGCAGCACAGAATATTACTTGTACAATAATGGGAGGAAAGAGCAGGATAAAAATTGTATATTCTGTGATTGCAGTTATGTAAAAATTATGGAGCTTGACAAGAAAGGCATATTGAAAAATAAAAACAGCTATTTGTTAGGATAGGGAGATTATGGGTGATTTTCCATCCTTTTGGTTAATACTATGTTTACGTAATTTTCTTTTTCAAATGGAGAAAAAAAACTTCAAGACTTTTTCCTCTAGCCTCTCCCCTGCTTAGAATGGTTGTCTTTAGGGAACGCAAGGCTGCTTACTAAAAATAATGCCTTAGAATGGGCCTAGCTCTTGGCAGCTTCCCTTACTTCTGCTGGGTGAAGTCTGTCATGGAGAGTCCTTCTTTTTTAACCCTGTACATCTCTACCCTACTGCTTCTCAGACCTGACCCCTGACCCCAAGCACCCAGATGCTACTGAGCTAACCAGCCTGTTTTGGCTTATTTTAGACCCCATGGATCAAACTTGCCAGCTCTGAACCTTAATGTCTCAGGATCTTGCGCGGGCAGAATGACCACCTAATACACACCACTGAAAATGGATGGACACGTTTAACACTTCCTGAAACATGATGCTTGCATACACAGCTCTCCAGAGTTCATTCCTTTGGGGAAAACAACTTGGCAAATGTACTGAAAGCCTTTAAAACATTTTCAACCTCTGGTCTAGCAATTCTGATCCTAGGGTGATAAAAAATAATAAGTATATGAAGATATGGGTACACAGATAAACCGCTCAATATATTTCATACTAGTAAAACATTGGAAATAATCTAAATATCCAACAATGGGATGTGATAAGGTTGCCATGTAAGATGCAGGTTGCCCAGACCAATAAAAACAGTTATATAAAAAATGATTCATTTTTATCTGAAATTCCAATTTACCTGGATATCTTATATTTTTATTTCCTAAATCCAGCCACCCTAACACATTCATATGATAGAATACTATGTAGCCATTAAAACTTGTAACTTTTAGAGCAGTGGGTTTCAAATTGTGTTTCTTCTTTCCCTATGCTTTAGCTAGAACATCTCATCTTTTATTTATTTTATATTTTAGCCTTCTGTATAAGATTTGGTTTGAAAATAAGGGTTCCGTTACCAAAAAGAGGTTGAAAAACACTGTTTTAGAAAACTATTTAACAATGGGAGATGGTGGTTTAAAATAATAAGTAGAAAAATTTATGTTAAAAATCAGTATGATTCTAGGCTTGCATATGTATTCATGCTCACTCATGTCAGACTCTCTGCAACTCCAGTGACTGTAGCCCACTAGGCTCCTCTGTCCATGGGATTTTCCAGGCTAGAATACTGGAGTGCGTTGCCATTTCCTTCTCCAGGGGATCTTCTCGACCCAGGGATCAAACCTCTGTCTCCTCCATTGGCAGGTGGATCCTTTGAGCCACTTGGCAAACCCAGGTTTGCATATACGCAGGCACTTATGTGAAGAGAGAGGATGAGAGAGCGTGAGAGAAAGATCCAGACACTGGAAAAATCCTTAAAAAAAAAAAAGTTATTATCTCTGGCTATTGGGATTACAGGTGATTTTTAGATTTCTAGAAGATTTTTTCAGTTTTCTATGCTGAACTAAATGCATTCATTTTGAAAAAATTACTATTAGAAATATCTGTCCTCTCAGATGATGTATGTATGTTACATTATTAAGCCTCTGTATCTGTGATTCTTCAATTTTGGAGTCAGGAACTCTGGGAGTTAATGAAATCTCTCCAGCCTAGTCTTAGGAGGTCTCACAGAAAATTCCACATACAAGCCCCTGCTGCATCTTTGCTTGCTAAGAATCCCTCCTTTAGACTCTAGATTGCCATTCCTTTTCTCTACCTCCCCACAAAGCTACTTTGTCCTTGTGGCAGTCGTTCTCCAACTTTCTGGGGCAGTGGTCTCATACCTGCTCTGAGATCCTACTTGAAGCGGTGGAAAAAAAAAACAAAACACAACAACACACATGAACCCAAATGCCACTGCTGCAGGCGGTTTCTGAGGCTCACAAGCCCCCTGAGGTCCATTCTCAGACTCCAGGTCAGAACCTCTGGCAAAATCGCAAGCTTCTGGCACTACTGGAGCCCTGACTTGGCTAATTCCCTTTAGGACCAAACTGGTTAAATATAGACTTTGAAAAAAGGGACAGAGCCAGGGATAGAATGTAGCTCAGCACTCCCAGGGCCCCGTCACACAGCAAGCACTCACTGCTAAAGCACTGTGTGTGAGTGTGTGTGTGTGTGTGTGAGAGAGAGAGAGAGAGAGAGAGAGAGGGATGTAGAAGAGTTTCTTGCATCCTGGGTGCTGCTGAAAAGCATTAGAGTTGAGAGAATTCCTCAGACAGGAAGAAGAACCAGAAGGGAGATCCAGAGTTGGTACCTCTTGCTTTGTATGATCTGTGACCCTGGCATGGATGAAAGGGGCAGGGAGAGGGTGTGGGAGCAGAGTACAGAGTATTGTGTCAACTCCAAGTTTGCCGCCCACTCCTTTTAATAGCTCTTAAGCAGCTATTTAAATAACATGAACCAACCTCTTTTATGGCCCTGAAAACCAAGCAGGGGGGTGCGGGAGCAGGGGGCAATTGACAAGGTCTGGGGAGAGGACTGGGAGCCTGGGAGGACAGCCCCATGAAGGGTAATTTGGCAATAGCTGTTGGAATGTTGAATGTGCAAACCCTCCTATCTCAAAACTCTACATCTTGGCATCTCTTTAAAAAAAAAAAAGTAGAAATAAACAACTTAACCTACCTACCCAAGGAGGCATGGACAGGGTATTATTTTCAAGCATGGCACCCAACACAGTTATCTCTGATCCATTATACATTTTAAACAAAAACATTTTAAACAAAAACATTTTAAACAAAAACCAAATGCTCTGAACATAATATGAATTTATGTTTCTTTTCCAAGGGAATAACACAATATTCTGCACAGGGAAAGTTCCAAGCTCAGGTTAAAGCTGCCTCATTTTTTCACCTCATTTCTGTGTACTCACAGGATCACAAGACCAGTAAGTGCCTACAACAGCCCTATACTGTGGCAGGCATGGACTTGGAAACTCACGTGAGACTAAAACGCATGTCCTTCCAGTGGGAACACCAGGTGCTTTTTCTCTTTGCTTTCATCTTGACAAAAAGATCTTAAAGTTCATTTGAAAGATTAAACATCTGAAAGAGCCCTGACCTCTCTAGAACAGATCACTCTCCACACGCACACCCCCCAAAGAAGACAAATAACAATGGAACAGATCTGCCTTGCCAGTTATTAAAACTAACTCTAAAGCCACTATAATCAAAGCAATATGGCACTGGCTGAGGAGAAGACAAGCAGATCAGTGGAACAGAATATAATCTGGAAATAATGTATATGAGAGCTCAGTATATGACATATCAGCATTCTAATTCAGTGAGGAAGATAGTTTGGCATGAATAGTGTTGACACAACTGCCTACTCACATGAAAGAAACCAATATTAAGACCTCACTTCAACACAGATACTACAATTAATTCCAGATGACTTTTAAATATAAATATTTAAAAAACAATAAAAACATTATAATAAAATTAGAATAACTGAACATTGAGGATGATTCTTTTGGAAGGCAGGAAGCCTTCCTTAAGTCATTAAGGATAAAGTAAATAGATTGGCTTTTATAAAAATTAAAGATTTTCCTATGGCCAGAGATACTGTTAAGTTCAGAAGACAAATAATATCCTATGATTTAATAACTCACTATTTATTACACACTTAACAGATAAAAGTTATTCTCTAAAAATATGAAAAAGACAACCCAAATAATAACTAAGCAAAAGATATGAACAATTCATCAAAGAGGAAATACAAATTGCCAATGAACATATGAAACAACTGACAGGGAGAAAATAGAAACAACACAACATGTCATTTTCATCTATCAGATGGGCAAAAATCAAAAAGAATAATAGCATCCAGACCTGATAACTGGATGCATGAAACACAACTAGCAGAAGTGTTCATGTCTACCACGTGGTGGAAAATGATTTGGCAAGGTGTGTTTAAATTCAAAATATACAAAACTTTTACCAGTGATCCCACTTTGGGAACTTCATGCAACAGAAATAAAAGTATGAGTGTGTAAAGTCCTACGTATAAGAGTATTTATTATAGCATTGTGTATACTGGCAAAGATTTAAAACGCCCTAAATGCCTATTAGTGGGGAACGGGTAAACTTCTGTTAAGGCCACTCCAAAGGAGAGGCAGATCTAAGCACACTGTCCTGAAGAGATGGTCCCAATATTCTACAGGGAAAAGCAAGTTGAGGAATCACATATAAGGTAAGATTTCAATTTCTGTGTAAAGAGAGAGCAAGGGAGAGAAAACTTGCTATATATGTGTGTATGCATTTCTATGACCACAGAGAAAAGAATAGGAAATTCCATGTAGGCTCAGGGAGATGGGATTGGAGTGGGGTGGGGAGAAAGGGCAGGAGGAGAGAATTTTAACTTTTTCTTTAGATAGCTCTGTACCATTGCACTTGCTAAAACAGGCGTATGTTGCTTTTGTGACTTTTAAAAGTCAATAATCCTTTCTAAAGAAGAAATAATATGGGCTTCAATTCTTGATTCTGCCCCTCATGAGCTGTCTGACCTGACATTCTTGCTGTAAAATAGGCATAGTTCCTGACTCTCCTCAGGCTCCCGGGAGGATTAAATGAAGTCATGTGAGCAAATTGCTGCCCTAGAGACCAACAGAGGAAAACAAAGCCCAGCAAACAGAGGTACTTCATCTGGGGCTATGAATGAGGGAGTGGAAATAGGGCTGTCTGAGCTCCCCAGTTCTCAGGTGGGAGCCCCTTCCCCCAGGGAAGCCACTGGGGGAGGCCGCTCTTGTTCTATTGGAGGCGCTACCAAGCTCCGGGGGCTTCCCCAGTGGCGCAGTGATAAAGAATCCGTCTGAGAATGCAGAAGACTTGGGTTCAATCCCTGGGTTGGGAAGATCCCCTGGAGAAGGAAATGGTAACCCACTCCAATATGCTTGCCCGGAAAATCCCACGGACAGAGGAACCTGACGGGCTACAGTCCATGGGGTCACAAAGAGTTGAACACAACTGAACTACTGAGCACACACACACACACACACGCCAAGCTCCAGTCCTTCCTGTATCCTCCAGTTGGACCAAGGTTGGGGCAGAGCCCACAGCCCTAAAGCCAAGCACTGATAATTGGCTTTCTC
>SJYT01057237.1:6729-56904 GCA_006410635.1 Cephalophus harveyi
TTTCTCATGATGTACTCTGCATATAAGTTAAATAAGCAGGGTGACAATATACAGCCTTGACGCACTCCTTTTCCTATTTGGAACCAGTCTGTTGTTCCATGTCCAGTCCTAACTGTTGCTTCCTGACCTGCATACAGATTTCTCAAGAGGCAGGTTAGGTGGTCTGGTATTCCCATCTCTTTCAGAATTTTCCACAGTTTATTGTGATCCACACAGTCAAAGGCTTTGGCATAGTCGATAAAGCAGAAGTAGATGTTTTTCTGGAACTCTCTTGCTTTTTCCATGATCCAGCGGATGTTGGCAATTTGATCTCTGGTTCCTCTGCCTTTTCTAAAGCCAGCTTGAACATCAGGGAGTTCACGGTTCACGTATTGCTGAAGCCTGGCTTGGAGGATTTTGAGCATTACTTTACTAGCATGTGAGATGAGTGCAATTGTGCGGTAGTTGGAGCATTCTTTTGCATTGCCTTTCTTTGGAATTGGAATGAAAACTGACCTTTTCCAGTCCTGTGGCCACTGCTGAGTTTTCCAAATTTGCTGGCATATTGAGTGCCACACTTTCACAGCATCATCTTTCAGGATTTGAAACAGCTCAACTGGAATTCCATCACCTCCACTAGCTTTGTTTGTAGTGATGCTTTCTAAGGCCCACTTGACTTCACATTCCAAGATGTCTGGCTCTAGATTAGTGATCACATCATCATGATTATCTGGGTCATGAAGATCTTTTTTGTACAGTTCTTTCATGTATTCCTGCCACCTCCTCTTAATATCTTCTGTACAATTACATGTAAAATAACAAAATTAGGATACTCCTTAATGCCATACACAAAGATAAACTCAAATGGAGTGAGGACTTAAACCTGGACACTATAAAACTCTTAGAGGAAAACATAGGCAGAACACTCTTTGACATAAATCACAGCAAGATCTTTTTCAATCTACTTCCAAGAGTAATGAAAATAAAATAAAATAGGACCTGATTAAGGGTTTCTCTGGTGGCCCAGTGGTAAAAATTCTACCTGCCAATGCAGGAGAGGCAGATTCAATCCCTGGTCCAGGATGAGCCTCTGGAGAAGGCAATGACAACCCACTCCAGTATTCTTGCCTGGAGAACTCCATGAAGCCTGGCATGCTACAGTTCATGGGGTTTCAAAGAGTCAGACACAATAGTAACTGAACAACAACAACCATCTAATTGAACTTAAAAGCTTTTGCATAGCAAAGGAAATCATACACAAAACGAGAAGACAATCCTCAGAAAGGAAAAAAGTATTTGAAAATGAAGCAATGGAGAAGCAATTAAATCTCCAAAATATACAAATAGTTCATACAGCTCAATATCAAAAAAATAAGCAACCCAGTCAAAAAATGGATAAATAGATATTTCTTCAAAGAAGACATATGGATGGCTAAAAAGCAACTGAAAAGAAGCTCAACATCACTAATTATTATAGAAATGCAAATACAAAACTACAATGAGGTACAGCCTCACGCAAGTCAGAATGGCCATCATTAAAATGTCTACAAATAATGAACACTGGAGACGCTGTGGAGAAAAGGGAACCCTTCTACTCTGTAGGAATTAAATTTATGCAGTCACTATGGAGAACAGTATGGAGGTACTTAAAAAACTAAAATGAGAGCTACCATATGTCCCAGCAATCCCAATGCTGGGCATATATATAGAGAGAAAACCATAACTTGAAAAGATACATGCACCCCAATGTTAATTGCCAACACTATTTATAATAGCCAAGACATGGAAACAACCTAAATGTCCATTAAGAGGGGAATGGATAAAGATGTGGTACATTATACATAACGGAATATTGTGTGCTGTGCTTAGTAGTTCAGTCATGTCCAACTCTTTGTGACCCCATGAACTGTAGCCCTCCATGGGATTCTACAGGCAAGAATGCTGGAGTGAGTTAACATGCCCTCCTCCAGAGGATCTTCCCAACCCAGGATCAAACCCAGGCTTTCTGATTGCAGGAGGATTCTTTACCGTCTGAGCCACCAGTGTCCCTGAAGACAACAGAGACATAGGTTCAATTCTTGGATCAGGAAGATCCCCTAGAGAGGGGAATGCCAACCCACTCCAGTATTCACGCCTGGAGAACAGCATCCACTGGGTCACAGAGATTCAGACACAACTGAGTGGCTAACACTAATGGAATATTACTTGGCCATTACAAAAAGAGAAAAAGAATCCTATTTGAAGAAACATGGATTGATATAGAGATTCTCATACTGTGTACAGTCAGAAAGAGAAAGACAAATACAATATGATATCAATTAAATGTGGAATCTTTTAAAAGGTACAAATGAAATCATATATAAAACAGAGAGCTACAGATGTAGAAAACAAATTTGTGGTTACCAGGGATTAAGGAGTGGTTCATAGTTCAGTCGCTCAGTCATGTCTGACTCTTTGCAACCTCATGAATTGCAGCATGCCAAGCTTTCCTGTCCATCACCAACTCCCAGAGTTCACTCAGACTCACATCCATCGAATCAGTGATGCCATCCAGCCATCTCATCCTCGGTCATCCCCTACTCCTCCTGCCCACAATCCCTCCCAGCATTAGAGTCTTTTCAAATGAGTCAAGTCTTCGCATGAGGTGGCCAAAATACTGGAGTTTCAGCTTTAGCATCATTCCTTCCAAAGAAATCCCAGGGCTGATCTCCTTCAGAAGGGACTGGTTGGATCTCCTTGCAGTCCAAGGGACTCTCAAGAGTCTTCTCCAACACCACAGTTCAAAAGCATCAATTCTTATCTCTTCTTGCTGTTCTTTGCAACTCTGCATTCAGGTGCTTATATCTTTCCTTTTCTCCTTGGCTTTTCACTTCTCTTCTTTTCACAGCTATTTGTAATGCCTCCTCAGACAGCCATTTTCCTTTTTTGCATTTCTTTTCCATGAGAATGGTCTTGATCCCTCTCTCCTGTACAGTGTCACCAACCTCTGTCCATAGTTCATCAGGCACTCTATCTATCAGATCTAGTCCCTTAAATCTATATCTCACTTCCACTGTATAATCATAAGGAATTTTATTTAGGTCATACCTGAATGATCTAGTGGTTTTCCCTACTTTCTTCATTTTAAGTCTGAATTTGGCAATAAGGAGTTCATGGTCTGAGCTACAGTCAGCTCCTGGTCTCGTTTTTGTTGACTGTATAGAGCTTCTCCATCTTTGGCTGCAAAAAATATAATCAATCTGATTTTGGTGTTGACCATCTGGTGATGTCCATGTGTAGTCTTCTATTGTGTTGTTGGAAGAGGGTGTTTGCTAAGACCAGTGCATTCTCTTGGCAAAACTCTATTAGCCTTTGCCCTGCTTCATTCCATATTCCAAGGCCAAATTTGCCTGTTATTCCAGGTGTTTCTTGACTTCCTACTTTAGCATTCCAGTCCCCTATAATGAAAAGGACATATTTTTTGTGTGTTATTTCTAAAAGGTCTTGTTGGTCTTCATAGAACCATTCAACTTCAGCTCCTTCAGTATTACTGGTTGGGGCATAGACTTGGATTACTGTGCATTGAATGGTTTGCCTTTGGAAACGAACAGAGATCATTCTGTTGTTTTTGAGATTACATCCAAGTACTGCATTTTGGACTCTTCTGTTGACCATGATGGCTACTCCATTTCTTCTGAGGGATTCCTGCCCACAGTAGTAGATATAATGGTCATCTGAGTTAAATTTACCCACTCCAGTCCATTTTAGTGTGCTGATTCCTAGAATGTCGATGTTTACTCTTGCCATCTCCTGTTTGACCACTTCCAATTTGCCTTGATTCATGGACCTGACATTCCAGATTCCTATGCAACATTGCTCTTTACAGCATCAGACCTTGCTTCTATCACCAGTCACACCTACAACTGGGTATTGGTTTTGCTTTGGCTCCATCCCTTCATTCTTTCTGGAGTTATTTCTCCACTGATCTCCAGTAGCATATTGGGCACCTACTGACCTGGGGAGTTCCTCTTTCAGTATCCTATCATTTTGCCTTTTCATACTGTTCTTGGGGTTCTCAAGGCAAGAATACTGAAGTGGTTTTCCATTCCCTTCAGTGGACCACATTCTGTCAGACCTCTCCACCATGACCCGCCTGTCTTGGGTGGCCCCACGGGCATGGCTTAGTTTTATTGAGTTAGACAAGGCTGTGGTCCTAGTGTGATTAGATTGACTAGTTTTCTGTGATTATGGTTTCAGTGTGTCTGCCCTCTGATGCCCTCTTACAACACCTACCATCTTACTTGGGTTTCTCTTACCTTGGACGAGGGGTATCTCCTCACTGCTACCCCTCCTGACCTTGAACATGGAATAGAGGTGGGGGGAGGGATAAATACAACTGAGTGACTGAACTGAACTGAACTGATACACACTACTATATGAAAAACAGATAATAATGACCTACTGTATAGGACAGGGAAATCTAGTCAATACTCTGTAAAGCATTATATGGGAAAATAATCTAAAAAAGAGTGGATATATGTATATGTATAACTGATTCATTTTACTGTATACCTGAAACTAACACAAACTGTAAATCACATATACTGCAATTTTTAAAAATTTTAAATATATTATATATAAACAAAAACAAAAAAAAAACATATTCTATAGATCAGCAATTAGCACCAGAATTTAAAATATGCAAAACAATATTGCCAAAATATGAAATATCGGGGGTCATTCATTTTAATTGAGCTGTAGATTCAACACAACTACAAATATAATTCTAACAGGCTTTTTTTGGCAGACACTGACAAGTTTATTCTAAAATTTATATAGAACACAAAGTCTTAGAATAGAAAGAAACAATTTTATAAAAGATCAAAAGTTGGATAGCCTATTGGACTTGGTTGCTAAAGCTACGCTAATCAAGGGAGTGATATTAGCATAAAGGTAAGCATATAGATCAGTGGAAAAGAACAGTGTTCAACAGTAGACCTGTACATATAAATCTATCCATTTCAACAAAAGTGCCAACATAATTTAATAAAATTAAGCTTTATCAGGAAAAAGATATTCATTATTTTCTAAGCACAGCAGCTGAAGATGAGAGGTAAAAGAATCCCTCCCACAGACCCAAAAATTCTGCCTTAAGGACTAATATAACTACCAAGAAGTTACAGATAATTGAACAAAACTGGGATTAGTTCCACAGTTGCCAGGCTTCCTGTACTTGATTCAAATCACTGAGTCACTCTTTCCCTATATCTGATTTAAAGTAGCATATTAAAGGTTTTCCAATCGACTTGTAGATAATTAGCAGCCAAATTGAAGTTATATTTTTAAAAATACATATATGGGATGAGCAATAGAAAAATAGGAGGGACTCTTTTTTTTTTTTTAATCAAATGGATTTAGGTTTCACTAATCTACTTCCTTGTTTGATAATAGAACTTCCTGGCAGAAAAAAGAAATAATATATTTGCATTCATTAGATATAACCTGCCTCAGTCATGAGTGAGGTAACAGAAATTGATTTTTAACAGAAATTGATTTTTATTTTATGTGATAAATAAGTGCATCTATATAGAGAACATCAACTTTTGTCAAATACATTATCCCTAAGCTATTTTTTAATTGCACAGGCTCATTTTGGTAGAATCATTTCCTAATGAGATTTAGCTTGATTTGAGTAAGGAAAAAAAAATAATTCTATAAATGCCTCATTTGTTCCTGTTCATTTGAATAGCAGCCAAAGTAATATTGTCTCAAAGAGATGCTTTTTCCAAAAGAGGTTTGTGCAGTAATGTTATTGATGTTAATATTTCCAGTCATTATTACTACAAAGCTAAATATCACCAAAATCCATTCATTTCTATTTGACACAGAGGATGTGGGCAAGGTCAGGAGGACCTATATTGAGCATATTCCATTTTCCCTTTTTCTCCTCACAAAGTCCATGAAGTTTATTTCTTTGCTGTTGTTGCATCATATTTTGGTAGTGTGTCCATTTTTAAATGCCCTTCTTCCCAAATAACTGAAACACAAAAAATAGTACAGGGAAGGAAAGTCATGTTAACACTGACTGCCCTTTAAATACAAAGGCTGTTACTGGTGGCAGATAGATTTTTGTCCTGAAGAGCTTCATCTTCCTCTTTTTCTCCTGCCAAAACAAAATTAAGCTTTGGTAATTAAATATTTCAGTGAATTTGAATTGTGAAAAAAGCTAATTTGGACCTTAGACCATTTAGCATGTATTGTCTGTGAGAGAGAAAGGTGGATGCTTTAGCCTGAAGTATGTTAACTGTCTACAAAGTAATTTCAAGAGATAATTCTAAATCCTGCAATGCAATTTGAATCCTCTGGATCAGGCAGGAATTCCCTGCTATATTTATTTATACTATTTCGCCAAATATATGTAAGCAAAGTCTTGAACATATTCATTTTTATTCTCCTCTTTAACCAATTTTATAAGGATCTAACTGAATTTTGTATTCACTGCTCCCATTTTTTTTCTGTTAGAAATAGGAACATGAAACATGTTCCAATCATGGAACATGGAGAAGAAGTACAATACATAGGAATTTAGGGAGTTGATTGTATATAAAATTTTTTACACTATCTCAATCTTGAAACTGAGACATTTATGAATTGTGTCTCCAGGCATACTCTGCCATTACCATCATCATGTAAGGGAGATGAATCATCACTAATGTAACTAAGAGTGGCAGAAATAAGCTTCAGAGAAAAGGAGAAAACTTAGAGTCTTCAAACTCCAAGATTCAATTAATACAAATAGGCACTGGCAGAGCAGTAGATATATCACACACTAGATTTTACCTCTCTACAACTGAATTATACCAGCCATTACTTCATACATATCTCCTAACTCGAGGGAGAAGCTGAAGAAGCTGAAGTTGAATGGTTTCATAAAAACCTACAAGACCTTTTAGAACTAACACACAAAAAATATGTCCTTTTCATTATAGGGGACTCGAATGCAAAAGTACAAAGTCAAGAAACACCTGGAGTAACTGGCAAATTTGGCCTTGGAGTACAGAATGAAGCAGAGCAAAGGCTAATAGAGTTTTGCCAAGAGAATGCACTGATCATAGAAAACACTCTCTTCCAAAAAACACAATAGAAGACTCTACACATGGACATCACCAGATGGTCAACACCAAAATCAGATTGATTATATTCTTTGCAGCCAAAGATGGAGAAGCTCTATACAGTCAGCAGAAACAAGACCAGGAACTGACTGTGGCTCAGATCATGAACTCTATATTGCCAAATTCAGACTTAAATTGAAGAAACAAGTGAAACCCACTGGACATTCAGGTATGCCCTAATTCAAATCCTTTATGATTATACAGTGGAAGTGAGAAATAGATTTAAGGGTCTAGAACTGATAGACAGAGTGCCTGATGAACAATGGATGGAGGTTTGTGACATTATGTACAGGAGACAGGGAGCAAGACCATGCCCAAGAAAATAAATGCAAAAAGCAAAATGGCTTCCTGAAGAGGCCTTACAAACAGCTGTGAAAAGAAGAGAAGCAAAAAGCTAAGGAGCAAAAGAAAGATATACCCATTTGAATGCAGAGTTCCAAAGAATAGCAAGGAGAGATAAGAAAGCCTCTCTCAGTGAACAGTGCAAAGAAATAGAGTAAAACAATAGAATGGGAAAGACTAGAGGTCTCTTCAAGAAAATTAGAGCTACCAAGGGAACATTTCATGCAAAGATGGGCTCAATAAAGGACAGAAACGGTAAGGACCTAACAGAAGCAGAAGATATTAAGAAGAGGTGACAAGTATACAGAGAAGAACTGTACACAAAAGATCTTCATGACCCAGATAATCATGATAGTGTGATCACTCACCTAGAGCCAGACATCCTGGAATGTGAAGTCAAGTGGGCCTTAGAAAGCATCACTATGAACAAAGCTAGTGGAGGTGATGGAATTCCAGTTGAACTATTTCAAATCCTGAAAGATGATGCTGTGAAAGTGCTGCACTCAATATGCCAGCAAATTTGGAAAACGCAGCAGTGGCCATGGGACTGGAAAAGCTCAATTTTCATTTCAATCCCTAAGAAAGGCAATGCCAAAGAATGCTCAAACTATTGCACAATTGCACTCATCTCACACACTAGTAAAGTAATGCTCAAAATTCTCCAAGCCAGGCTCCAGATGTTCAAGCTGGATTTAGAAAAAGGCAAAGGAACCAGAGATCAAATTGCCAGCATCTGCTAGATCATTGAAAAAGCAAAAGATTTCCAGAAAAACATCTACTTCTGCTTTATTGACTATGCCAAAGCCTTTGATTGTGTGGATCAAAATAAACTGTGGAAAATTCTGAAAGAGATGGGAATACCAGACCACCTGACTTGCCTCTTGAGAAATCTGTATGCAGGTCAGGAAGCAATAGTTAGAACTGGACATGGAACAATAGATTGGCTCCAAATTGGGAAAGGAGTATGTCAAGGCAGTATATTGCCACCCTGCTTACTTAATTTATATGCAGAGTACATCATAAGAAACTCTGGGCTGGTTGAAGCACAAGCTGGAATCAAGATTGCCAGGAGAAATATCCATAACTTCAGATATGCAGATGACACCACCCTTATGGCAGAAAGTGAAGAAGTACTAAAAAGTGAAAGAGGAGAGTGAAAAAAAATTGGCTTAAAGCTCAACATTTAGAAAACTCAGATCATGGCATCTGGTCCCATCACTTCATGACAAATAGATGGGGAAACATTGGGAACAGTGGCAGATTTTTTTGAGGGGTGGGGGACTCCAAAATCACTGCAGATGGTAACTGCAGCCATGAAATTAAAAGACGCTTACTCCTTGGAAGGAAAGTTATGACCAACCTAGATAGCATTTTCAAAAGCAGAGACATTACTTCGCCGACAAAGGTCCATCTAGTCAAAGCTATGTTTTTTCCAGTGGTCATATATGGATGTGAGAGTTGGACTATAAAGAAAGCTGAGCACTGAAGAATCGATGCTTTAGAACTGTGGTGTTGGAAAAGACTGTTGAGAGTCCCTTGGACTGCAAGGAGATCCAACCAGTCCATCCTAAAGGAGATCAGTCCTGGGTGTTCATTGGACTGATGTTGAAGCTGAAACCCCAATACTTTGGCCACCTGATGTGGATAGCTGACTCATTTGAAAAGACTCTGATGCTGGGAAAGATTGAGGGCAGGAGGAGAAGGGGCTGACAGAGGATGTGATGGTTGGATGGCATCACCTATGCAATGGACATTAGGTTGGGTGGACTCCGGGAGTTGGTGATAGACAAGGAGGCCTGGCGTGCTGCAGTACATTGGGTCACAAAGAGTCAGACACAACTGAGCAACTGAACTGAACTAGAGGGAATACATTTTAAAGAATACTAGTAGAAATCATGTATGTATTTCAGAGGGAAAAAAATCCTGTCCCAGTGCTTGGTTTTTAAAATTATACACTAACAGAACGTGAAATCCATCCTTTCCCCTGATGACAGAATCCAGCATGCTGAGATGTTAAAGTATTCTTCTGTACTGTTGAACCAGTCCCCTCAGTTGCCAGTCTTTATAAATGGCTTCTTCTGTCCTCTAATCTGTCTCTGCGTTTATCATCTAGTAAGACTGGAATTGTGCATGGTTGTTACTGCAGTGGGCTTGCTGAGCATTTGAGAAAGCGCTCCCAATTTGAGGGTTCCTTACTACCAGCTGGAATAGAACTGTACTAAGTATAGGTTGCTTATTATGAAGTGCATTTTTTTTCTCTCAGAATTTAATGATTAAAATTGTTTAATGAGAAACTAATATATGATGGTAGTTTTCTCTTTTATAGCACAGTTGAGAACTCTGTGAATCCATGGATCATGCTACTTCAAAGGTTTTATAAATAGCACCACCTAGGGACTAGGGAGAATTTCTTCAGGGCTCCTGCACTACTGGGGTACATTTCTTAATCAATTCTGTGCTATAATATGGAATTGCTGCTTTTGGTGGTAAGCAGGAGGGCAGTGAGGCTCACCTCCCTTCTTCTAGGTTAAAAACAAGAAAGCAGCCTTGTCAGAGCAAAAATACAGAGATATTTGGTACCAGGAGTTAGAATTTGGATGTCAGCTGTTTACAGGAACTGTCTGAGCAAGCAGCTGCTCAGCTCCTGTCAGAACCCACGGGAAGCTGAGTTTAGATGCAGCCCCTCCCCCCGGAGAAGGGAAATAGGCTCTGCTGCCTCACTGTCCTGGTAACCTACACTGAGCCCATGGGGACCCCTTTCAGAAAGCTCTGCTCACTGCACCACACGTTCTGCTCAAAAGAACAGTCCTAAACAAAGCATTTTATTATGTGGCTTGGGGAATAAGGCAACAAAACTCAAGTTATTTCATTTCAAGGGTTGGTTCTAAGACTTCCTCACGGCTAAAGACAAAAGCAACACTCTGGTAATCCCCAAAACAGACAGCAACATCCTCAACTACTAATGTTTTAACATCAAAATAGTATTGACTTACTACTATCTGCAATAATTACAAAACACACAGAAAAATCCATTAAAAGATAACTTTTCCCTCAAAATTACATCCCATTATATTCTTTAAGAAATGCTGACTAGAGTAACATGTACTCACTTGAGTTGCCCTTTTGATTCAAGGACAAGAATACTAAAATATAGTTTGTCAGCACCACAGTTGTGATTTAGTCATTTTTCATTTTAATTTTCTATTTCTGTATTAGTACATGTGTGTCTTTCACCACTGACAGCTTGAGCAAAGCAAGATAAATTATTTGGATATACAGGAATTCTATGTGGTCATACTGTATACAATTTACTGACACCAGGCAGGTTGGAAGATTACCAGTAGAAGTAACTGTGTTTCTGAACACTCATGTATAAATTCTATTTATGCATGTCCCTAAAGGAAATTTTGAGTCCTACAGGTATTTCCTCCTTCATGAAAATAATCAACCTAGAAACAATCACTATCTAGTTAATTTCTATTATAAATTTGAAACTGAATTGAGAATGTTTTCCAAAGTAAGCCCGTATGTCTCATGTCACAAAAAAAGGCCAATTATATCTTTCAAAATGGACATATTTTGAATATTTGAAATAGTATGTACAAAATCTTTGGGACAGGCAAGACAGAAAAAGAGTGTCATTGTACTAGCAGAGTGGATGATGGATAGACAGACACATCACCAACCATGGCTCATGAGTGTTCAGTCATGTCCAACTCTGGAACCCTACGAACTGTAGCCTACCAGGCTATAAATACATTATAAATGCATTCTTTGTAAGTATTTATATTGAACCATACATTATGCTCTTAAACCAGCCTGTTTTTGTATCAATACACTGCAGCAACTTAGACAGCATATTAAAAAGCAGAGACATTTCTGTGCCAACAAAAGTCCATCTAGACAAAGCTATGGTTTTTCCAGTAGTCATGTATGGATGTGAGAGTTGGACTATAAAGAAAGCTGAGCACTGAAGAATTGATGCTTTTGAACTGTGGTGTTGGAGAAGACGGTTGAGAATCCCTTGGACTGCAAGGAAATCCAACCAGTCCATCCTAAAGGAGATCAGTCCTAAATATTCATTGAAAGAACTGATGTTGAAGCTGAAACTCCAATACTTTGGCCACCTGATGCAAAGAGCTGACTCTTTCGAAAAGACCCTGATGCTGGGAAAGATTGAAAGCAGGAGGAGAAGGGGACGACAGAGGATGAGATGGTTGGATGGCATCATCAACTCAATGGACATGAGCTTGAGTAAACTCTGGGAGCTGGTGATGGACAGGGAGGCCTTGTGTGCTGCAGTCCATGGGTCGCAAAGAGTCGGACATGACAGAGAGATTAAACTGAACTGAACACTGTAGCAAGAGACAGTGCTACACTGATGCAACCATGTGTTAATGTTCACAGATTTACTGAGGCATTGTATTACTGGAGTGATTAGGGTTAGTGTACATGATGCCTTGATATCAGCAATGTTGATGTTGTCTTAGAAGCCATTCAAATTAGCATTGCCCATAGCATGTTTTAATTTAGCAACATGTTGCTCATAATGGCAATATTGAAAAAAATACTTCTTCAGTATATGTCATACAACACCCCGGACTGTCAGAGAAACAGATTAAGCAGAGTTTAAAGGCAGCATTTGGAAAACAAAGGGACAAAGCATTAGCAATTATGCATTCATTTACACATGATTGTTGCAAAAGTCTTATGTTTATGTCTTTATTGCAATTTTAGACTATGTTTGCATTGTGAAGAGGACATAACTCCTCTGTGTTGGGTTTTATAGAGGGTTTTTTCAGACATTTACATTAGGAATTTAGTTTTGAAATAAGCATCATTCCTAAATTAGGCCAATGTTGTCTATTAAAATGAAATTTGTGTCCAAACCCCCAAATGGCTCTGATGGTTATTAACCAAAATCAAGTATTGGAATACTGCAATTTTAAAAAACCAAGTTGACAGTTTTTAAAAAGAGATAGTCACCTACTGTAGATCAAATTTTAATGCATTTACTTAATCTGCCATCATTTCAAGAGCTTTGTCAAATATTTCCTATTATCCTATTAAAAAGAAAACAGTATCACATTAAAAGAAATATCTGTAGAGTGATATTTGCAGAAATGTACTCAGTTGAGCTTATTTATGTTAACTCTTCACTTCCAAATGCTTATTGCATTTTATAAGATAATCTAATTTTAGTCATCACAGCATCTCCATAACATACTCCATGGTGTGTAGAAATTAGCATTTCCATTTTCCAGCTGAGTAAATTAGAAAAAAAGGTAACTCTTTTCTGCGATCACTCAGATGAGAACTAGCCTAAATACCTAAACAGAATTTATGGCCAAGACACCTAGAATTCCTGAAACACAGTATGCAACTCCTTTGAGTTTTCCTTTCATGAATTGTGTGTGAACAAAATCCTACCATTATATAGCACTTAAAGTTTACAGAAAACTTTAGCATTCATCATTACATATAATCCTTACAACTGTGTAAAAGTATACATTTTTATCCCATTTTGCTCATTTAAAAAAAATGGAAGCTTGAAAGAGATAAATTGACTTTTCTAAGGTCACAGATATGATAATTGCAAGAGCTAATCTAGAAGGCCAGGTGGATTTCAAAACAAGCATTCTTTCTTATTCCCTATGACTATAGTTGCCTTGTCTTGAGTCCTTGCTGTCTCTGCCTGTAAAAGCATATTTTATACTTCAAGATCTATCTCAATACCACCTACCATTCAAAGCTCCTAATGCCCCAACATTCCCACAAGCAATTGATATAAATGACTTAAATAGAATAATAAGATGTGGCTTATCTCTTTTTCTAGAATAAAGCAGTAAAAGGAAAGAACTAGTGAGTCTTGCATACAGTACTTGTTCCAAAGACATATTAGATTTAATAAATGGATGAATTAATGGAGTCGTTAACCAAGGGAAATAATTGTTTTTTAATGTTTACATATCAACACTCATAATAGTTGACAGGATGCTTCCTAGAGGCCTCTCTTCCAGGAAAAAAAAAAAAAACATCTGGTTCTACTCTGACCTTGGGATAAGAGAAGGCAGGGGTGTATGTCTATGGCAAGGAGCAAGGTGGGAACTGAGTCCCAGTCCAAGTGAGGGTGGTTCAGGACACCTGGCCAGTTCTGAACATTCAAATCATCCGGATAAATCCCGAATGCTACAGAACTGTATATACTCCTGCCATAACAGAAGCTTGGTAACCAAGCATTTTTATGAACCAAGAGATATTCCTCCTGTCTTAGCAACTTATCTACACAGGGTCCCAAAGCATCTTATATGTCTAAATCGTCCTTAGTGTTTGTAGTCTCTGTCAGGCAGAAGTTAAGACAGAAGAGGACTTGCACGCTTGTGATCTCACTTGACTCTAAGGTCATCGACAGCCAGGGTTGTGTCTTGGATCACCACTATGTTGCTGGTACAAAGTAAAGTGCCTGACACTTTGGATACTTGACACTTTAAGAAGAAATAAATAACCAAAACCCCAGATTATATAGAGAAGTAGGGGTTCTCTGTGGCAAACCAACTTGCCCTCCTCCCAAAATGCTTTGTGGGATGAGATTAGCTTGATAATTTCCCCATGGCAGCCCCTGGCCCTTCATCTTGAAGACAGTGAAGACTTCTCTGTCAGCACACATACAATGATTTGTCTCTCAGCTGCAGACTTGTATTAACTGAACTCAAAAACTGATTAAATAAAACCAGAGTGACAAGTGACTTATTTTAGTATAAAAGCTACTTAATTCAGTTACTCAATTCTAGCTGACACATTATTTCCCTAAAGACAAAAAGTATGAGAAGTCCAAACATTTCTTAATGAGAATACAATTGAAAACTTGGATGTTCATATAAAGCCACCATCTCCTATAGGGACAGTCTTGCCAAAAGAGCCAGGAATAATCAAAATCATTAACCAAAGATCTTTTTCCACTTACCAGACTGTGCCAACATGGATCTAGTCCCCTTTTACCTTTCTCTTTTAATTTGTCCTGTTCTTTGTTCTTAACTGATATTAACATACTAAATTGAAAGTGAAGTGAAGTTTCTCAGTCTTTTCTCACTCTTTGTGACCCCATGGACTGTATCTGCCAGGCTCCTCCGTTCATGGGATTTTCCAGGCAAGATTACCGGAGCAGGTTGCCATTTCCTTCTCCAGGGGATCTTCCCAATCCAGGGATAGAACCCAGGTCTCCTGCATTGCAGACAGACTCTTTACTGTCTGAGCCACAAGGGAAGCATACTAAGTTGAGTTACTATCAAATCTTGCAGACCTAGGAGAGTTACTATCAACTCTTACAGACCTAGGAGCTAGTCTGCCTCTTTAGCAGTTTTGTGGGTTTCTCAGTTCAACTGACATTAAATTTTACTTCGAGCAATTAGATTTTCCTCATTTCAAAATTCCTAGGGAAAGGCCCACTGTATCATGATGTCATAACAATTAGATAAAAGAACAACTAATGAGAGGAAAAAATGTTTCCCAATAGGTAGAGAGTCAAACTTGTACAATCTTCAGAGGAGTCTAACTGCAGCTGTGCCTTGCCTGAGTCTGTGGTGCCCTCCTGACATCACAGACAAAGCTTGTTAGTTCCCTAGTTAGTTCATCCAGCCCACCCAGGTCTGTGATCACACCCAAAGGAGATCTAAGTTCCTGCCCCACAAGATGGACTTCTGCACCACTTGGTGTTCAGTTTTCTCTGAACCCCTACTAGACTATGACAACTGGCACGTCACATTGCTACTGACTGTGTCCCCATTTGCTTTAGTAGCAGATGTTCTGTGAAATGAGGGACAGAGGCACCCTGACATGACCCGGTAGAGAGGGACCTGGAGGAAAAAGTAATTTGACCTCACTTTTCTCCCTACCTCTCTGTAACTTCCTTCTAACACTCTCCTGTCTGTCTCTTAGGGTAAAGATCGAGGTAAAGATCCAAGGTGCAAAGATTCAAGATGCCTATCTGAAATAGTAGATAAAAATGCTAATAAGACATCAGTTTCCTTTCTTTTAGAATGAAAATAACACTATCTACAGAATTATTGTAATAAGTAAATGATAGTTCATGGAATAATACTTCACAAAGCACCGGGTATATAGTAAGAGCTTTAGCTATGACTGCTACCATTCTTGCTGGTGTTATTAACACAACCACTACCCCCAATCCACCCCTCTGCCCCTTTCACTTTGAACAATCCTGTCAGTTAAACTCCATCTTCCTGAGGTTGGATTCTTGTTCATAAACCCTGGTTTGTAAGTTTGCCTTCATACCTGGTGATCCAAATGATGGATGGTGAGTCCTTGCCTTCCAGATTCCCCATAGCTGGGTTCTGCTAACAATGATCACATCCTAACTTCATTGAAGAGAACAGCTTTACTGAATTACCCCCTGATGAGCTATGCTACCCAAGTAAGATGGTAGGTATTGTGAAAGGCATAAGAGGGCAGACACACAAACCATAAACACAGAAAATAAGTCAATATAATCATACGGAACACAGCCTTGTCTAACTCAATGAAACTAAGCCATGCTGTTTTGGGCCATCCAAGATGGGCAGGTCAAAGTGAAGAGGTCTGACAGAATGTGGTCCACTGGAGAAGGGAATGGCAAACCACTTCAGTATTCTTGCCTTGAGAACCCCATGCAGTATGAAAAGGCAAAATGATAGGATACTGAAAGAGGAAATCCCTAGGTCGGTAGGTGCCCAAATTGCTACTGGAGATCAGTGGAGAAATAACTCCAGAAAGAATGAAGGGATGGAGCCAAAGCAAAAACAATACCCAGCTGTGGATGTAACTAGTGATAGAAGCAAGGTCCAATGCTGTAAAGAGCAATATTGCATAGGAACCTGGAATGTCAGGTCCATGAATCAAGGCAAATTGGAAGTGGTCAAACAAGAGATGGCAAGAGTGAACATAAACATTCTAGGAATCAGGGAACTCAAATGGACTAGTATGGGTAAATTTAACTCAGATGAGCATTATATCTACTACCGTGGGCAGGAATCCCTTAGAAGAAATGGTCATAAAAGAGTCCGAAATTGCAGTACTTGGATGCAGTCTCAAAACCCACAGAATGATCTCTGCTTGTTTCCAAGGCAAATCATTCAATATCACAGTAATTCAAGTCTATACCCCAACCAGTAACACTGAAGAAGCGGAAGTTGAATGGTTCTATGAAGACCTACAAGACCTTTTAGAACTAACACCTGAAAAAGATGTCCTTTTCATTCTAGGGGTCTGGAATGCAAAAGTAGGAAGTCAAGAAACACCTGGGGTAACAGGCAAATTTGGCCTTGGAATACAGAATGAAGCAGGACAAAGGCTAATAGAATTTTGCCAAGAGAACACACTGGTCATAGCAAACACCCTCTTCCAACAACACAAGAGAAGACACTATATGTGGACATCACCAGATGGTCAACACCAAAATCAGGTTGATTATATTCTTTGCAGCCAAAGATGGAGAAGCTCTATACAGTCAACAGAAACAAGACCAGGAACTGACTGTGGCTCAGATCATGAACTCCTTATTGCCAAATTCAGACTCAAATTGAAGAAACCAGGAAAAACCACTAGACCATTCAGGCATGACCTAAATTAAATTCCTTATGATTATACACTGAAAGTGAGAAATAGATTTAAGGGACTAGATTTGATAGACAGCCTGATGAACTATAGATGGAGGTTCGTGACATTGCACAGGAGAGAGGCATCAAGACCACCCCAGGAAAAGAAATGCAACAAAGCAAAAGGGCTGTCTGGGGAGGCCTTACAAGTAGCTGTGAAAGGAAGAGAAGCAAAAAGCAAAAGAGAAAAGGAAAGATATAAGCGTCTGAATGCAGAGTTCCAGTGAATAGCAAGAAGAGATAAGAAAGCCTTCCTCAGTGATCAGTGCAAAGAAATAGAGGAAAAGAACAGAATGGGAAAGACTAGAGATCTCTTCAAGAAAATTAGAGATACCAGGGGAACATTTCATGCAAAGATGGGCTCGATAAAAGACAGAAATGGTATGGACCTAACAGAAGCAGAAGATATTAAGAAGAGGTGGCAAGAATACACAGAAGAACTGTACAAAAAAAATCTTCACGACCAAGATAATCATGATGGTGTGATCACTCACCTAGAGCCAGACATCCTGGAATGTGAAATCAAGTGGGCCTTAGAAAGCATCACTACGAACAAAGCTAGTGGAGGTGATGGAATTCCAGTTGAGCTATTTCAAATCCTGAAAGATGATGCTGTGAAAGTGCTGCACTCAATATGCCAGCAAATTTGGAACTGTCAGCAGTTGCCATGGGACTGAAAAAGGTGAGTTTTCATTCCAATCCCAGAGAAAGGCAATGCCAAAGAATGCTCAAACTACCGCACAATTGCAATTATCTCACACTCTAGTAAAGTAATTGTCAAAATTCTCCAAGCCAGGCTTCAGCAATACCTGAACCGTGAACTTCCAAATGTTCAACCTGGTTTTAGAAAAGGCAGAGGAACCAAAGATCAAATTGCCAACATCCACTGGATCATCAAAAAACCAAGAGAGTTCCAGAAAAACATCTATTTCTACTTTATTGACTATGCCAAAGCCTTTGACTGTGTGGATCACAATAAACTGTGGAAAATTCTGAGAGAGATGGGAACACCAGACCACCTGACCTGCCTCTTGAGAAACCTATATGCAGGTCAGGAAGCAACAGTTAGAACTGGACATGGAACAACAGACTGGTTCCAAATAGGAAAAGGAGTACGTCAAGGCTGTATACTGTCACCCTGCTTATTTAACTTATATGCAGAGTACATCATGAGAAACACTGGACTGGAAGAAGCACAAGCTGGAATCAAGATTGCTGGGAGAAATATCAATAATCTCAGATATGCACATGACACCACCCTTATGGCAGAAAGTGAAGAGGAACTAAAAAACCTCTTGATGAAAGTGAAAGAGGAGAGTGAAAAGTTGACTTAAAGCTCAACATATAGAAAACTAAGATCATGGCATCTGGTCCCATAACTTCATGGGAAATAGATGGGGAAACAATGGAAACCATGTCAGACTTTATTTTGGGGGGGCTCCAAAATCACTGCAGATGGTGATTGCAGCCATAAAATTTAAATACGCTTACTCCTTGGAAGGAAAGTTATGACCAACCTAGATAGCATTTGAAAAGCAGAGACATTACTTGGTCATAAAGGCCTGTCTAGTCAAGGCTATGGTTTTTCCAGTGGTCATGTATGGATATGAGAGTTGGACTGTGAAGAAAGCTGAGTGCCGAAGAATTGATGCTTTTGAACTGTGGTGTTGGAGAAGACTCTTGAGAGTCCCTTGGACTGCAAGGAGATCAAACCAGTCTATTCCAAAGGAGATCAGTCGTGGGTGTTCTTTGGAAGGACTGATGCTGAAGCTGAAACTCCAATACTTTGGCCACCTCATGTGAAGAGTTAACTCATTGGAAACGACTCTGATGCTGAGAGGAATTGGGGGCAGGAGGAGAAGGGGACAACAGAGGGTGAGATGACTGGATGGCATCACCAACTCGATGGACGTGAGTTTGAGTGAACTCCAGGAGTTGGTGATAGACAGGGAGGCCTGGCGTGCTGTGATTCATGGGGTCACAAAGAGTTGGACACTACTGAGTGATAGAACTGAACTGAACTGAACTGAACTATGCTACACCTGCCAAATATTATGATTTTATACTCTAAGTTTAGGTAGGAGGACTCAATTTAAGACTTACCCCCATCCCGTGCCTTTGTCCTAATTGGTCATAGTTGTTATAATCATATTCCAAGATATAAAAAGGACAAGAGTTCTGTTTTTAATTTCTTAGTGCTATTCAGAACCCTATGTACTACCTTAGCATTTAAGAGGGACATTTAGAGAACGAAAGGATGCGCCATTAGGAATTATGGGTCTGTATCCAAATGAATACAAATACAAACACAAAATGCCTTGGTTATTCCCTGTTTCCTTCCTGAGTCTATAGTTTATGGGTGAAAGCTTCATTGGCCACAGAAACCATTCTGGAAGGATCATTACCAACTGCATAAAGTTTGACAGTTAAAACATATTAGGAGATTGTTGGCCATAACTTACTGAAAATATGACCATAAGTGGAGCAAAGCTGAGACTTGAGGACTGTTCTGAGACTCTGAACACCAACAACATATTTGAATCCAGTAATTTACTGTTGCCAGCTTAGGATGGCTCTATGAAGTGCTTTAAATTCTATTGCCGGCTGGAGTGGTCATTTAATGGGTGAGAGGCTTTTGTATTATTTCCAACAGGTGTATTTGTATGTATTTGTTTTCTTTCCTTCATAATAAGATTCCACTATCGCTTTTCTACCCGCAAAGCCCTTCTCTCCTCTGTCTGGCTTGTAGTGTTAGTAAGTGGCATGCAAAATGATTATATCTTTACTCTAGGAGTGTGCTGTCCAAGTGAAGCTCAAAGGCTAGCTTTGTTTTCTCAAGAACTGTGAATCTAATAGGAATCTAACAGGCTGAGCTTCACAGGGATGAGAAAAGGGTGAACCTGAGAGAGGAAGACATCTATCACTTAACCTGGACGCTTGAAAGCGCCTAAGTGGACATAATTTATACCCCAGGATTTCTCAGTTTGATTTAATTTCTTACACTTTAAAAGGCTGGCTTAATCTAATATAATTTCCATGGAAGGTGACATTACAAAATTATAATTGGGAGTATATAAATAACAATGTCTATAATAAAAGGTAATCAGAATATGTGAAATCTTCCAGTGCTACAGCTTCCTGGCTTAAGGTCTTGCATGTATGTTTGCAAAGCTTCAATGTGGCCATGAAATAAACCAAAAAGAAAGCATAATTATGAATTATATTGATGCTGTGATTCACAGTAAGATCGCATCCTTTCAAAAATGTAAAATGACATTACAATTTAGTGTGCATAAACATGGAGGAATAAATGAATTTAATAAATGAATTTATTTTAATCTGGAGAAAAATAGCTATTTCAGCCATTTGTCAATAACTCAAATGAATTCTGTGGCCTTTCTTTGATCTGTTGATTAAGGATTTTAAGTGGTGAAGAAATCACTCAAAACTAACAGGATTTCCCTGTCGTATGCAGAAGCACTGCTCTCAGTGTTCTAGTTAAAACACAAAATTAGAGGAAAAATGTTTTCTGCACCCATTTAACTTGTCATTCACAATGTAGCAGATAGACACTAATCAGCTGTGTGATCTCAGACCATTCACTTAGTCTATTCTTCAATTGCAAAATAAAAGCTTTGGGTAAGACCATCATATATCCCCTCATAACTATTAAGTTAAAAATTCTAGGGTACTTACACTTGACTTCCTGTAGAGTGGCAGGACAGTTTCAATCTCTTGCAAACCAAGTTCAAATTAACAATTATATGCTATATTTTTGGTGGATGATTTGGTTGAAAATTTCATTATCTAAGTTTTTTCAAGGGCTAAAAAAGAGCTCAAAGGTCTTCTCCATAACTGAAGATATTTAGTTCTAATGCATATGTGAATGTTCTTTGGAACATATCACCCCAACATCTTTGTTATAGTTGAAGAACCCGTAAACCAAAGGCACTCAACCCTACAGTGACTTAGTCTGTGATGTGTATCTTATAGTTAAACATCTACTTATTGTAGGTATTCCTTGCTGGACCATAATTATCTTCCCTGATTAGATCCCTTCTCCTGAGAAATTTGAATAAAAAATAATAAACATAGAATGTATAGTAGCACAGATGGAAAGACGCGTGGAGAGTCTGCAATGAACTGGAGCCATGAGACAGGAGGAACCATGTGTAAATAAAAGCAGAAGGTAGCCTGATATCACTAGATAGCAGTAACAGTAGACAAAAAATTACAGAGAATGTGAAACTGACATGGAAATAATACATTACTAGAATTATTGTTGGACCACTGTGTTAGTCACTTAGTCATGTCTGACTCTTGGTGACCCCATGGACTGTAGCCTGCCAGGCTCCTCTGTCCATGGGAATTCTCCAGGCCAGAATACTGAAGTGGGCAGCCCTTCCCTTTTCTAGGGGATTTTCCCAAACCACAGATTGAACCCAGGTCTCCCACATTGCAGGCAGATTTATTACCATCTGAGCCACCAGGGAAGCCTGCCTATAAACGGAGTATAACCTTTAAAAACTGTGACTCACTATATTGTGCACCTGTAACATATAATATTGTACATCAGCTATACTGCAAATGTGTGTGCACTAAGTCACCTCAGTCATGTCCAACTCTTTGCAACACTATAGACTGTAGCCTGCCAGGCTCCTCTGCCCATGGGATTCTCAAGACAAGAATACTGGAGTACATTGCCATTTTCTCCTTCAGGGGATATTCTCAACCCAGGGATGGAACCCTCATTTCATGTGTCTCCTGCATTGGCAGGCAGGATCTTTATCACTAGCTCCACCTACGTCAGCTATACTTCAAATACATAACATATATTTCAAATATATATATATATATATATAATCCAAATAAATAACTACATAATAAAATCAATGGTTGTATCTGGTCCACTTCAGCTCAGTGGTGTCCAACTCTTTGTGACCCCATTGACTGCAGCATGCCAGACCTCCTTGTCCATCACCAACTCTGGGAGTTTACTCAAATTCATGCCCATTGAGTCAGTGATGCCATCCAATCATCTCATCCTCTGTTGTCCCCTTCTCCTCCCTCCTTCAATCTTTCCCAGCATCAGAGTCTATTCAAATGAGTCAGCTCTTCACACCAGGTGGCCAAAGTATAGGAGTTTCAGCTTCAGCATCAGTCCTTCCAATGAATATTCAGGACTGATTTCCTTTAGGATGGACTGGTTGGATCTCCTTGCAGTCCAAGGAACTCTCAAGAGTCTTCTCCAATACCACAGTTCAAAAGCATCAATCTTTTGGTGCTCAGCTTTCTTTATAGTTCAACTCTCCCATCCATAGATGACTACTGAAAAACCATAGCTTTGACCAGACAGACCTTTTTTGGCAAAGTAACGTCTCTGCTTTTTAATATGCTGTCTAAGTTGATCATAACTTCTCTTCCAAGGAGTAAGCATCTTTTAATTTCATGGCTGCAGTCACCATCTGCAGTGATTTTAGTGAGTGAAGTCGCTCAGTCGTGTCCGACTCTTTGCGACCCCATGGACTGTAGCCCACCAGGCTCCTCCCTCCATGGGATTCTCCAGGCAAGAGTACTGGAGTAGGTTGCCATTTCCTTCTCCAGGGGAGCTTCCCGACCCAGGGATCGAACCCAGGTTTCCCACATTCCAGGCAGACGCTTTAACCTCTGGAGCCCCCCAAAATAAAGTCTGACACTGTTGCCATCTATTTGACATAAAGTGATGGGACTGGATGCCATGATCTTAGTTTTCTGAATGTTGAGCTTTAAGCCAACTTTTTCACTCTCCTCTTTCACTTTCATCAAGAGGCTCTTTAGTTCTTCACTTTCTGCCATAAAGGTGGTGTCATCTGCATATCTGAGGTTATCGATATTTCTCTTGGCAATCTTGATATCGCTTGCACTTCATCCAACCCAGCATTTTTCATGATGTATTCTGCATATAACTTAAATAAGCATAGTGACAATATACATACTTGACGTACTCCTTTCCCAATTTGGAACCAGTCTGTTGTTCCATGTCCGGTTCTAACAGTTGCTTCCTGAGCTGCATACAGATTTCTCAGGAGGCAGGTCAGGTGGTCTGGTATTCCCATCTCTTTCAGAATTTTCCAGTATGTTGTGATCCACAGAGTCAAAGGCTTTGGCATAGTCAATAAAACAGAAGCAGATATTTTTCTAGATCCCTCTTATTTTTTTGATAATTCAGTGGATGTTGGCACTTTGATCTCTGATTCCACTGTCTTTTCTAAATCCAGCTTGAACATCTGGAAGTTCATGGTTCACATACTATTAAAGCCTGGCTTGGAGAATTTTGAGCATTACTTTACTAGCATGTGAGATGAGTGCAATTTTGTGGTAGTTTCAGCATTTTTTGGCATTGCCTTTCTTTGGGATTGGAATGAAAACTGACCTTTTCCAGTCCCGTGGCCACTGCTGAGTTTTCCAAATTTGCTGGCATATCGAGTGCAGCACTTTCACAGCATCACCTTTTAGCATTTGAAATAGCTCAACTTGAATTTCATCACTTCCACTAGATTTGTTCACAGTGATGCTTCCTAAGGCCCACTTGACTTCACATTCCAGGATGTCTGGATCTAGGTGAGTGATCACACCATTGTGATTAACCGGGTCTTAAAGCTCTTTTTTGTACAGTTTTGTGTATTCTTGCCACCTCTTCTTAATATCTTCTGCTTCTGTTAGGTCCATACCATTTCTGTCCTATCACTATATTGTGCACCTGTAACATATAATATTGTACATCAGCTATACTGCAAATGTGTGTGCACTAAGTCACCTCAGTCATGTCCAACTCTTTGCAACACTATAGACTGTAGCCTGCCAGGCTCCTCTGCCCATGGGATTCTCAAGACAAGAATACTGGAGTACATTGCCATTTTCTCCTTCAGGGGATATTCTCAACCCAGGGATGGAACCCTCATTTCATGTGTCTCCTGCATTGGCAGGCAGGATCTTTATCACTAGCTCCACCTACGTCAGCTATACTTCAAATACATAACATATATTTCAAATATATATATATATATATATAATCCAAATAAATAACTACATAATAAAATCAATGGTTGTATCTGGTCCACTTCAGCTCAGTGGTGTCCAACTCTTTGTGACCCCATTGACTGCAGCATGCCAGACCTCCTTGTCCATCACCAACTCTGGGAGTTTACTCAAATTCATGCCCATTGAGTCAGTGATGCCATCCAATCATCTCATCCTCTGTTGTCCCCTTCTCCTCCCTCCTTCAATCTTTCCCAGCATCAGAGTCTATTCAAATGAGTCAGCTCTTCACACCAGGTGGCCAAAGTATCAGAGTTTCAGCTTCAGCATCAGTCCTTCCAATGAATATTCAGGACTGATTTCCTTTAGGATGGACTGGTTGGATCTCCTTGCAGTCCAAGGAACTCTCAAGAGTCTTCTCCAATACCACAGTTCAAAAGCATCAATCTTTTGGTGCTCAGCTTTCTTTATAGTTCAACTCTCCCATCCATAGATGACTACTGAAAAACCATAGCTTTGACCAGACAGACCTTTTTTGGCAAAGTAACGTCTCTGCTTTTTAATATGCTGTCTAAGTTGATCATAACTTCTCTTCCAAGGAGTAAGCATCTTTTAATTTCATGGCTGCAGTCACCATCTGCAGTGATTTTAGTGAGTGAAGTCGCTCAGTCGTGTCCGACTCTTTGCGACCCCATGGACTGTAGCCCACCAGGCTCCTCCCTCCATGGGATTCTCCAGGCAAGAGTACTGGAGTAGGTTGCCATTTCCTTCTCCAGGGGAGCTTCCCGACCCAGGGATCGAACCCAGGTTTCCCACATTCCAGGCAGACGCTTTAACCTCTGGAGCCCCCCAAAATAAAGTCTGACACTGTTGCCATCTATTTGACATAAAGTGATGGGACTGGATGCCATGATCTTAGTTTTCTGAATGTTGAGCTTTAAGCCAACTTTTTCACTCTCCTCTTTCACTTTCATCAAGAGGCTCTTTAGTTCTTCACTTTCTGCCATAAAGGTGGTGTCATCTGCATATCTGAGGTTATCGATATTTCTCTTGGCAATCTTGATATCGCTTGCACTTCATCCAACCCAGCATTTTTCATGATGTATTCTGCATATAACTTAAATAAGCATAGTGACAATATACATACTTGACGTACTCCTTTCCCAATTTGGAACCAGTCTGTTGTTCCATGTCCGGTTCTAACAGTTGCTTCCTGAGCTGCATACAGATTTCTCAGGAGGCAGGTCAGGTGGTCTGGTATTCCCATCTCTTTCAGAATTTTCCAGTATGTTGTGATCCACAGAGTCAAAGGCTTTGGCATAGTCAATAAAACAGAAGCAGATATTTTTCTAGATCCCTCTTATTTTTTTGATAATTCAGTGGATGTTGGCACTTTGATCTCTGATTCCACTGTCTTTTCTAAATCCAGCTTGAACATCTGGAAGTTCATGGTTCACATACTATTAAAGCCTGGCTTGGAGAATTTTGAGCATTACTTTACTAGCATGTGAGATGAGTGCAATTTTGTGGTAGTTTCAGCATTTTTTGGCATTGCCTTTCTTTGGGATTGGAATGAAAACTGACCTTTTCCAGTCCCGTGGCCACTGCTGAGTTTTCCAAATTTGCTGGCATATCGAGTGCAGCACTTTCACAGCATCACCTTTTAGCATTTGAAATAGCTCAACTTGAATTTCATCACTTCCACTAGATTTGTTCACAGTGATGCTTCCTAAGGCCCACTTGACTTCACATTCCAGGATGTCTGGATCTAGGTGAGTGATCACACCATTGTGATTAACCGGGTCTTAAAGCTCTTTTTTGTACAGTTTTGTGTATTCTTGCCACCTCTTCTTAATATCTTCTGCTTCTGTTAGGTCCATACCATTTCTGTCCTTTATCGAGCCCATCTTTGCATGAAATGTTCCCTTGGTAGCTCTAATTTTCTTGAAGAGATCTCTAGTCTTTCCCATTCTGTTGTTTTCCTCTATTTCTTTGCACTGATCACTGAGGAAGGCTTCCTTATCTCTCCTTGCTATTCTTTGGAACTCTGCATTTAAATGGGCATATCTTTCCTTTTCTCCTTTGCTTTTCACTTCTCTTCTTTTCACAGCTATTTGTAAGGCCTCCTCAGACAGCCATTTTGCTTTTTTGCATTTCTTTTCCATGGGGATGGTCTTGATCCGTCTCCTGTACAATGTCATGAACCTCCATCTATAGTTCTTCAGGTACTCTGTCTGTCAGATCTAGTCCCTTAAATCTGTTTCTCACTTCCACCGTATAATCGTTAGGGATTTGATTTAGGTCATACCTGAATGGTCTAGTGGTTTTCCCTACTTTCTTCAATTTAAGTCTGAATTTGGCAATAAGGAGTTCATGATCTGAGCCACAGTCAGCTCCCGGTCTTGTTTTTGCTGACTGTATAAATAAAGCTTCTCCCTCTTTGGCTGCAAAGAATATAATCAATCTGATTTTGGTGTTGACCAACTGGTGTTGTCCATGTGTAGAGTCTTCTATTGTGTTGTTGGAAGAGGGTATTTGCTACAGCCAGTGAGTTCTCTTGGCAAAACTCTATTAGTCTTTGCCCTGCTTCATTCTGTACTCAAAGGCCAAATTTGCCTGTTATGCCAAGTGTTTTTTGACTCCCTACTTTTGCATTCCAGTCCCCTATAATGAAAAAGACATCATTTTGGGTGTTAGTTCTAGAATGTCTTGTAGGTCTTCATAGAACCTTTCAACTTCAGCTTCTTCAGCATTACTGGTCGGGGCATAGACTTTGATTACTGTGACAAAGGGGCTTTTTCATATATGCAAAAGCCTGGTGTATCTCAACAAGAGTAGGCAAAAAAGACTGACTGTAAAGCCCACATCAGTCTATATTTCAGGTTATAGTAGAGCATTTTAGGAAAGGGATTAAAAAGTCAAGGAATCTAAAACTAAAAACTAAAAGTTATATGAGTATCTATCAATTGCATTTACCCATGCTATTCTCATTGAGCATTTGCAGGGATCTTCATGACTGAGGTTCAATGCAATTATTTTGTGAACAGAGTTTGGCTAACGTTATTATTGCTTTCATGAAAGCCTGGTATCAGCAGTATGGTTTATCATTCCCTACCAGAGAATGTCAGAAGAATTGTGTAAATTAAACCACAGAATGTCGATTCTGTATACTAGTTGTTGAAGTATTTATCAGCATTCTAATTAGAGTCCTGTTTATGAGACTGAAAGAGCTCGAGGCCAGTTTCTCACATAGCTCCTGTTGGTGGGTATAGTTTCCAGAAAAGCTTGGTTACATCTGGTGTGTAACTTGTAGCACAGCATTGATATTTTATTCATTTTATAGCTAGAAGCAGTTTTTCAGGCAATATCTTTCTGAAACAGTGGATTCGGTACAATAGCAATGTATTCTGATATGGTTGCTCATGTTCTATCAAATGGAAAACTTTAAAAAGAAAACCTGTGTAATTTGAATATCCCTGTAAACTGTGTTTAATGCACCTCTTAATGAAAGGAGAAGAGTTGATCATAGAATAAAAACACTCAATACATCTCTCTTCCCAATCTAAAACTCATGTGACGTCAGGAGAATGAAAGTCATCATCACAGGGCCATTTCAGGAACCAAGGAACCCAGAACAACATTTTGACACATGGGGTGGGGGGTGGGGAGGTAATGCTTTCTCCACTCTGTTTATTAATAGTTTGTCAGTCAGGCAACCTGCAAACAACAAACCTATTATTTTAACCAGTATAATTGCTAATTTGAGGATGAATATATTTTCTTTATCTTTCAGTCCATCTATTCTTTTATTTAAGTAGAATTTAAAACAGGAGGACTAAGATATTACATTCCTTACAATAAAGATGACTAGTCTTTATTGTCCATAGGGTGAGATACAACTGTAGTTGATGACCAATTTCATTCATTTATTAAGAAAGATGAATGGCTCTCCCTAAATTTTAAAATTCTTAAAGGCACAATGCTTTTTATCCAGTTAATTACTGTATGAAAAATACAACAAAAATCTATAACAGTATCTTACCCAGAACTATCAATATTGTGATTCCCAAATGACCCTTCCCATTACATCTTCTGCAGAGTTCACAGTAATTTACAAGAAGGATGAAAGATTTGAGAAGACTGAAGCAATCCTCTCAATGTTGCCTAATTGGTACTTGTGGTAAACACTGATAATCCTACACATTGGTGATGTGGAAGGCCAATAAAGTATTTTCTAATTGAATCTTTCAATCTTTTACATCTCACACACACACACACACATAGCAATTTGGAGCTAAAGAAAAACCACAAAATACTGGGGTAGAGGTAGGAGCACAAAATGAGGACAATGGCCATTGAGAAAATGCTGCGTTGTTCTGTGAGTTTTCACCTCACTCTGAATACCAAACTGACCCAATCAGGCTAATAGAGGTCATCATCAAATAGAAAAAAAAAAAAAATAGAGTTATAGATGTGTTTTTGTTTTTGCTGTGTGACAGTGAGGATGTGTCATAAGTCTCAGTAAGACACTTCATTACAAAGATTCAGTCCACAGTGGAACTTGGGTTTGGGAAGAAACTTTGTTCTCCCTCCATCTTTCTTCTCTGACCTTCGCCTACCATTTTTATCCTGGCAATTCTGGTTAAAACAAATATCAAAATAATGTACAGACTAAGAGGAGTACATGAAAAAAGAGAAGGGAGCATCAAAGCCAATCTCTATCTCCTCTGGGGGGATATTGGAGGATTTTTTTCCTCAGTTTGCCTGCTGCTCCATCTTTTGTTCCTCTATTCCTTTACTGTGAGTTACTGTTAGCAAATACATCTATAGAGAAAAAGACAATGCCTTTTCTCCTAATTTAGCATCTTCCTTGTGAAAGATGTTACACAAGGCACTGTGGAAGGTTGAGGGAAAATACCAACCCAGTCTTTGTCCTCCAGACTTCTCAGATTAAGTCTTAAATGTCAAACCAAGAAGAAAGGGTGAATATAAATAGAGTCTAGAAAATGGAGAACAGGTAAAGAAGAGGTGGATTCCCACCTGAGAAATGCAAGAAAGTTAAATTAAAAAATAATTTTTCAGTAGAGCTTTGGAGGATAGGAATTTAAGTAGTCAAGAAAGTAATAGACCATTCAGTACAGAGAGAAAGCAAATAAAATTTTTTTCAATAAATATTTATCCAAATAAAGAATCAACTATTATGTATATTCAGTTCAGTTCAGTTCAGTTCAGTCGCTCAGTCGTGTCCGACTCTTTGCGACCCCATGAATCCCAGCATGCCAGGCCTCCCTGTCCATCACCAACTCCTGGAGATCACTGTGTATATAATGGAATGTAAATTGGTGCAGCCACTATTAAAAATAGCAAGGGAGTTCCTTAAAAAATTTTAAATGTAATTACCATATGATCCAGCTATTCCACTTCTGGGCATTTATCAAAATGAAAACAAAAACACTAACTCCAAAAGATATACGTACCTCCATGTTCACTGAAAGATTATTTACAATAGCCAAGATATGGAAATATCCTAAGTATCATCAATGAATATAATGTTATATCTCAATTATACCTCAATAAATATAAATCTTTAAATATTAAAACTACTTAATCAGTTAACCATTCATATAAGGCAATGTTAGAACAAATTCAGAGGAAGACATCTTTTGAAGTGATGAAGAGAAGACTGTTAGTGGCATTTAAGGGGAAATGTTGGAAGACAAGGTTAAAAAGAGGGGCAATGATCCACTTTAGTAGATTGTTGTCCATCTCCCCTATCATGCCTAGGGGAGATATAAAGTATTTGAGGAAGGTAGTGATCTACAAAGAAATGCTTCAAAACATGCCTATGGTAGCACTGCTAAGAATGGATTAGAATGTGAAGTGACTAGTGGCAGATATACCAGTTAATAAATTACTATAGTCCTGGGAAGTTGCAATAAAATATTAGAAATAACCAATAATTCTTTAGTGTACTAGAATTTATAAAGTTCTCTTGCACACGCTCTCATTTGAATACAGGCCAATACAGAGCAGAAAGCTAGGACTAAATATAAAGCATAGACATAAGATATTGTGAGCTTCTTCAGCGAATCAGTAGTAAAAAATTCACCTGCCAATGCAGGAGATGCAGGGGATGTGGGTTTGATCCTTGGGTCAAGATCTCCTGGAGGGGGAAACGGCAATCCACTGCAGTATTCTTGCCTGGATAATTCCATGAACAGAGGAGCCTAGCAGCCTACAGTTCATGGGGTTACAAAAAGTCAGGCATGACTGAGGGACTTAGCAGGTACTCATTCACGCATGAATTATTATAGAGGCTGAATTAAGGGGTCTGACTACTGCTTGAATATGGACAAAGGGAAAACTATCAAAGAACTTCAGTTTGAGTTGAAAGCTATTCACCATCATCACCAGGAACAAAGGATTTAGGACACACTAAGTCTTAGGTCCTATGTTCAATATTTGTGTTAGACAATCTCACTTAATCCTCACAACTACATGTGGTCACCTCATTTCACAGATGAGGAAACTGAGGTTTAGGGGATATTAAGAAGTTTGTGTAAGATCACATAGCTGACAAGTGGCAGACCTAAGATTTGCCTGAATCCAAAGCTGTCAACCACTTTAGCTTGTAGTACCTTCCATAATACCAGTCAGTGACAGGCACAGGAGCAAACTCTTTGTTTATATATGAGTTTCCTGTGTAAGATATGCAGATCTTATAAAAAATTTAATTTGGCTTTTTTTTAGGTTATTATTTGATTCAAGGATAAACAGTACATTCTTTTAAAAATAAGCCAGGAGCTTGTCGGAATTGATTATAATGGCAACAGATCCCGTTTAGAGAAACTGGCAATCTCTTGTCACACTAGATTTTGATTAAAAGGGTTTACAAATAATGGGACGCTTTTCTGCCAAGATGCTATAGCATTATAATACAGTCACCTTCACTTTTGGACATTGGTTACATCAAAAATCCTCAAGCATCAAGGAAAGAAAACCATTTTCCTTTAATCACCTATTCACATATAATAACGTTCATATCCTCAAAGTTATTATATGCAGTCACAAAATCATTTCCAGCATGCCTGACTTTTCGCACTCCTGTATAAACTATCATCGGTTTCTTCTGGAACCTAACAAATCTTTCCAGACCGTGAGGCCACTTAGAAGGTTATTGCTTCAGTCCACTAAACGGTCCTTGATGGCACGAAGCAATTAATGACTTGCCCAGAAATGCCTGGTGATAGCATCAAGAAAAAGAATGAAACTTTATATTGCTACATCTTTTACAGTATATTTTTATGTAAGTGTACATGTATACACTTCAAATGGATTCTCTATGATTTTATTCTATGTTGTGTTCGAAACCAAAGGCCACTAAGTGAAGATTTCTTTTTTTCTATGTCTTTAATTTAATTACATAATTATGTTTTCTAGAGTAAGGTTGTATTTGAAATGACCTAGGGAAAGGAGGGCTTAACAATGGAGAGTCACACTATTATGAACATTTACAGTTCCTAGTTAAAATGACAAACACACTCAGTCACATATTAAAGAAATTATGAGTATCTTTTTTCACAAGGTAAATATTATCATGTTTCTCGTCTTGTCTTTCCTTTGTATGGTGTGTTACTTATTTTATACATAAATCTGTCCTCGAGTAAGAGAGGAAGTAAACAACAGTATGTGTTAAAACTCTTTGCAGAGAAAGAAATCACTAGCAGGGGAAAAAGCCTATTTAGAGTATTGTCTTTTTGGTAAAGCAGGAAATGAATCTGCTACAAAGGATTGGAAGCACTCTGATAGAATTGAAGGTAATTAAAAATCTAATGGTAGAATCTAACCATTTAAATTGCAGTTTTAATTGGTCAAGTCAGATTGAAATCAGAATACTTGACAACCTTAAAATTGGACTATAAGAGAATTCACTGTGTGCATATGAAATATTTGCTAACTCGGAATTGAAATGAACAGCACATAGATGAAATGAAATAGTCTCCCAATATATATGACTGTGCATTCATATAAAATGATAGTTTTGAGGATTTGCCTCTTACAATATATAATGACAACTGACATAAAATTAAAAGCTTTTAAGTACAAACAAAAGATGATTAGATGTTTGCTGTTTATAAGATCTTATTAATCTAGCACGTATAGTTTATTATATAAAGTCTGAAGATGGGAGTTTTAAAATACTAAATTATATTTATTGCTGGCTTAACCTAAGTCTTCATAGTTAGGCTTTTAGTCTTTTTTTCTTCGTAGTTAGGCTTAACAGTTACCCTGTCTCCAAGGACAGACAACTTAAGGTGGCAATGCGTATGTTTCTACATGTAATTATACCACTTTTGTTAAAATGTTAATGTATTAAAGTAGTTTGACACATGAAGTAGAAGAAATGCTGATTGCATTTCCAACAAGAAATTAATAAAGCACAACAATAAGGGATTGAATAGAATTTTAGAGAAATTACCATTTGCCAAAGTGAATGTTAGTCTCCCAACTTCTTGTTCAATATTCTTTCTGGTATATCACCAATTGTTACTGCTTTGTATGTTACCTAAGACCCTGAGCACAACTTACTTTGTTATCAACCTCCAGATGTTCAGTGTTTCTGAGGATATTATGCACTGCTGCTGCATCTGTCAGATTCCATCTTGTTCCAGATGACCAGGGAGAAGGCTTTCGGCCTCACTGGCCAAATAAAATCTAGATCTCTGGACAAGACTGTGAACTAAAATATACTGAGAGAAGAACAGTTAAAGTGCCAACAATAAAAGACAGATATGGTTTAAATCAACTTTTATTTTCTATTTCAATAGCTTTCTTTTAAAATGAAATTGCTTTCTAATTAAGGATTCTTTTCTTGGTTGTAATCCATTTATACGTACAACAACTCTTCATATTTACATGCATTTTTAAGAACGTTAGTTTCCTAAGATTTTAGTAACTCAGGAAATGAATGCTTCATTCACAGTAAAAGGTTCAACCACCACATGGCATGATCACATTACCTGAAAGGAAATCATTATCCAAAAAGGGAAAAATAAGGAGGAAAAAAGTTCTAACAGAAAGAAGAAAACCTAGGTCTCTGTCCTTTAGGTTTATTGAAATTATAAACAAGCAAATGTTCATGAAAGACAGTGTATTTATGTATTTTCCCTTAGAAACAATATTGAAATTGGGAGCTGTGTTCTTGTCAAGAGACTGGCATAAAAGTAAGGCTAGCTTAGGCCAATGATGTCATAAAAGCAAGCATAAAATTCTTCCATATATTTAAAACTAAAATTATGTTCAGAGCCCAATAAAATGAGCATTCCTATATGCATTGAATATACAAGAATGCACTCTACACTATAAAGGCTACATGCCACACATAAATAAGATTGTGCTATAAATTTAAACTACTTAAAATTAATATGCTAGCTATAATAAAGATTAAACATTTAATTAACAATATTTTTGCTTGCCTTCCTAGAAATTTTATGACTTGAATGCCTTGGGTCTCCTAAATTGCTGTTTAGGAAAGTTTGAAACGACCCTTTCTCCTCAATAGATTCCCTGTCTTGACCCACATGTTCCAGTCTGTAAGATTCTGACACTGTTCAGCAGACTACAAGCATAAAGGAAATAAGCCGAAAATGCACATGGTTAAGAACCCACATGCAGTGACTCCCCTGAAGGCCAACCACCTAAAATTAAAAATCAAGCCATGGTCAGAGATAGACATAAGCTGGGCTTGTATAAAATTCCATGGGGGAGAAGGGAAAGAAGAGTCCCCAGAGGGGAATCTTCTAATACTAGTAACACCTTTGGTCAGGAACAATGCAACTCATGATTCTAGTTAACAGCAGGACAGGACCTGGTAGCAACTGATAGGAACAGAGACAGAGAAAAGTGCTCTGCAGGCTGTCAGGAAAATGGAGAACAAGTCAGGAATTAGAATCCAGTCATGAAAGGTGACAAGTAACAGGAAAGAGTGCGCGCCCTGATGGACACCCAGATGTCCAGGGAGTTCCCAAAGATTCAATAGCAATGAATCTGCAAAGCAGCAAGTCAAACTTAAGACCCTGTCATCACAGCCCTGCGGGAGAAAGGGCCCTCACCACTGCCAGGCTTCTTGGCTCTGAAGTGGATCTGTAGTAACCTGCAGTTCAGCAGCCTGGAGCAAGCCAGGAGCCACACCTCCCCCAACACTCAGATGTCATTCAGGGTGCAAGAATCCAGTCCTCGTTTTCAGAGTGTTATCTTGGTGGTAGATAAACTTTCTTTCCAACAAATAACCTTGGTAATATACAACACATTTACAGTAGTGTCTAGAGCTCTAAGTTTTTGAAAAAGAGGAAAATCTTGTGAATTTGGCCTTTATACTTTATTTCACACTTGTTAAATAGGTTGTTCTCACTCATCTCATCCTACCAAGAGCACGAAGGTTGTTAAAGAAAATGCAAGTAGGAAGCTGGGGGATGTGTTTGGAAAGGAGGAGCAGTAGTTGTATTCCTCTACCCTGATGCTATGCTACTTGGCGAGGTATATGTGATTTGATTTGAATGTAAGGTCTTGAGGCTTCTCATTTCAGTTTTTGGAATCTCATTTACTATCTCATTTTATTTACAACACTCTAACATGGATACAGAAAGAATTATTATTATCCATGTTTTACAGATTAGAAAACTAACCTGGAGACCTGGAGAAGAAGTAAGTGGTAAATTCAAATATGTCTTTAAAAACAGACTTTGAACAGACAGGTTGAGGCAGCAATCTATTGCTGCTGTAGTCCTTTCCCACAGTTCAGTTCAGTCACACACACAGTAGATCTTCAAAAATAATTGCTGAATGAAGGAGTGAATAGATGATTTCTTTCCACTAAAGTACTATTTTCAGGGTACAAGCAGAATAATGAATAAAAGTGAAATCACAACAGGCTGAGGAATGAGGTTAAAAGTAATAGCTAAAATTAATGGCATGCTGTCAGTCATTTGAAAAGCACCTTATATTCATTTATTCCCTTCCCTTGTGAAGGTAAACAGTATTATTTTTCACACTGTACACACGAGGAAAACACAAATACGTTTCAGAACTGGGATTCAAACCCACAGCCCATGGTCTTAACTTCCCACCACCCTATTAGAAACAAAATTAAGTCAGAAATCACAATAATAGCCAACAAAGATGCAAAAGGAAGGGGAAATCAGGTTAAATGGAGGGTCTAATGTCTTCCCAGTGGCAGGCCTTTCCCTGGTGGCTCAGATAATAAAGAGTCTACCTACAAGGCAGGAGACCAGGATTCAATCATGGGTGGGGAAGATTCCCCTGGATAAGGAAATAGCAACCCACTCTAGTATTCTTGCCTGGAGAATTCCATGGAAGGGGGAGCCTGATGGGCTATAGACCATGGAGTCCCAAAGAGTTGACATGACTGAGTGACTTTCATTTCAGGTTATCCCTAGTCTTCAAATTAACCCAAAAAGTTGGTATAAGAATCTTCACTTTCCTAGATAAAGAATCTGAAGTTCAAAGAGCTAAATGACTTCCTCAAGGTCATACAGCTAACAAGTTACAACTGATTCAAATCAGGTCTGCCTATTTTCTTCTACTAGAGAATATTTCTAGAGACCAAATCAACACAATCTAGAAAATAAAAACTTTCCAAATTCTGGAGCATTCACTGTCCTTAAGGAATATGGTACAGAGGAATTCAGGGATGTGGACGTTTTTGACCAAAGAACCATCCTTCTCAATCTGGAATGTTCATCCCCTTTCACTAAGCATATAAAATACTAAGCATAGATAATAAGCAAGGAGAAATGATGGAGAAGGTACACACCTGCCCAGCCAGTTCTGAATCAGCCCTGGTAATCATAAATGATGGATAATTGTAAACATTTGAGTCAAAATGCTATACATAATAGAGGACTTCTTAATAGGGGTGTTAAGAGCTCCACACACTAGGTAGTATGGCTCCTTCTTTCTGTTTGGGGCTATACAGATGATGTCATATATCCACGGTCATCTTTTTTCAGCTTTCTGGAATTGCCTTCAAGCTTATTTCCAAGCAGTGGTTCTCAGACTTTAGAAAGCAGCAAAATCAACTAGACAGCTTGCTAAATAGACAATACAGGGTTCCACCTCTGGAGTTTTTGACTGAATAGATCTGGGTTCTGAGAAATTCCATTTCTGACAAGTGAGGGTCAGGGGATCATAAATCCAGGACTAGCATTCTGGGGCTATTGTAAATTTCCAGTTTATTTCTCTTTATTCCAGACCAATGTTGGCCATGATGTGGTATCAGCTCTCAGGAATGAGCAACTTGTTTTACAAGCAAGGTGCTCAATCTCTTGACTTCAAGTAAGGCACCCAGGAAGCTCTAAGTACTGATTTTCAGAGCTTCTGCATTTCATAGTCAATTCTACATTTTCCTTGAGGATAGAAAGTACAGATAAAGATGATATCTAAGATAAAAGTTAAAAACAATAATGCCTGTGTCTTTGCAATTTATGCATAGGTCCTCAAAACTCAATTTTGTCCTACATGGTTTAGATTCCTTGAGCTAGCCCTGCATAATCAATATAATCTAGAAAGCTTCACCTAATCAATATTGTAGAACTTGCTCATTTTTCTGCCAATATCAGATAGAAATAAGGTTTTGCTCATGTTTTGCAAATGAGTTTTTTAAAAAATTATTTTCATAGCTTCACTGTAAGCCTTAGACTTTTATGGTTGTCAGAGCTCAGCTAGGAAAAGCTATAACTGACTGTTTCATTTGACAGTTCCTTTGGAACAATTATTTAATGTGAGCATTATTTAAATGTGAGAGGGGAATGAATATATCTTGGTGTGGTTTTAAAATTTAGCCTCAACATCTTATCTTCCATCTACATTTAAAACAGCACATTATTCTTTGCTTCTCGGCTTCCATTTAGAGTTAGCACAGAATTCAGATATTGGGGCAAGTCATTTAAACTGAAGAGCAAAAGATACACATTTTTCTTTCTTCTGATGGGATTAAGAGAATAATCTTTCTTTCTTTCTTTTTTTTTTTTTTTTTTGACACCCAAATTTCTTTTATGCACATGGGGATGGGGGAGTGGGGGGGCGTGGAATGTGGGTGTTGGTAGGTGGAAGGAGTGGTGAGAGAAGGGTCCCTCACTGCACAGCTTGTTTGTTCCTTGGCGCTGCTTCCTGAGTGATCACATCTGCAGCTCAGATGAGGTGGAGAAGGGCTCCATGCACAGGGCCTCAAATGCTCCATCTGCCCAGAAGGCTAGTCCCACAGAGGTCGGCCTGAGAGCCACACTCACAGGCATCCAGAAGCTGGCGCAGTTCGTCTGGCAGCGGCTTGAGGGTGCCCTTCAAGATGCGCTGTAGCTTCTATATGATGTCTAACTCCTTGGCGTCTGTAAAGATGGCAGTCTTGTAACACCATACGACAAAGAACGTGTCCCTCAAGTTGGTTGCCTGCCCCCCTTGATGCACAGAGCAGCTGTCCCTCTTCCCAGCAGCTCTCCTGAGCAGACCCCAGCATGCCTGGTGCCCAGTGGCTTGGCCTCACCCTGCCCTGTGCCCCTGGGTCTCCAAAATTCTCTGAATCCCATTCCAAGAAAGAAAAACGATGATTTTTGGCTGAAGCTAGATGTGATCCCTTTGAACTCTGCAGGTACCCATGTAGAAAAAAGCACGTAGAATTCAAGGCATCATTTCAAACCCTCTGGATTATATGAAGATACTGTCACTGATTGACATTTTAAGAAAATATCTCTGTTTTTAAAAATTTAACTCAAAGAGTTCATGAATTAATGCAGGAAAGCTGCTACAGCCTTTTCCCTGAAAGGTGTAGGAATTCAGACCTTACTGCTATTTTTATAATGGCGTCCTGGCCACCCTATCCAAAGGATATTGAGTAGAGTATGGAGGGAATATAAACAAAGATGCACACAATATAGGACAGAAAGGGTAACTAACAGAAGGACCTAACAGAAGGAGAAGAGATTAAGAAGAGGTGGCAAGAATACACAGAGCAACTATGCAAAAAAGAACTTAATAACCTGGATAACCAGGATGGTGTAATCACTCCCCTAGAGCCAGACATCCTGCAGTATGAAGTCAAGTGAGCGGCTGGGAAGCATTACTAGTAACAAAGCTACTAAAAGGTGAAGAAATTCCAGCAGAGCTATTTCTAACCTAAAAGATGATGCTGTTAAAGTGCTACATCCATTATGCCAGCAAATTTGGAAAATCAGCAGTGTCCACAGGACTGGAAAATGTCAGTTTTCATTCAAATCCCAAAGAAAGGCAACACTAAAGAATCATCAAACTACTGTACAATTGCACTTCACATGCTAGCAAGGTAATGCTCAAAATCCTTCAAGCTAGGCTGCACCAGTCTATGAACCAAGAAATTCCAGATGTGCAAGCTAGATATAGAAAAGGCAGAGGAACCAGAGATCAAATTGCCAACATTCCTTGGATCATACATAGAAAAGGCAAGGGAATTAAAAAAAAAAAAAAATATTTCTACTTCATTGACTACGCTGAAGGTTTTGACTGCGTGGGTCAAAACAAACTGGAAAATTCTTCAAGAAATAAGGATACCAGATCACCTTACCTGTCTCCTGAGAAATCTGTATGCAGGTCAAGAGGTAACAGTTAGACTCAGACATGGAACAATGGACTGATTCAAAATTGGGAAAGGAGTACATCAAGGCTGTATATTGTCACCCTGCTTATTTGTGCAGAGTACAACATGTTAAATTCTGGCTAGATGAAGCTCAAGCTGGAATCAAGAGTGCCAGGAGAAACATCCACAACTGCAGATATGCTGATGATACCACTCTCCTCTCAAAAAGTAAAGAGGCACTAAAGGGCATCTTGATGAGGGTGAGAGAGGAGAGTGAAAAATCTGGCTTAAAATTCAGCTTTCAAAAAACTAAGGTCATGGCATCCTGTTCCATCATTTTATGTCAATGATTGGGAAAAAGTGGAAACAGTGACAGATTTTATTTTCTTGAGCTCCAAAATCACTGTGGATGGTGACTGCAGCCACAAAATTAAAAGATGCTTGCTCCTTGGAAGAAAAGCTATGACAAACCTAGACAATGTATTAAAAAGCAGAGACATTACTTTGCCAACAAGTGCCTGTATAGTCAAAGTTCTGGTTTTTCCAGTAGTCGTGTATGAATATGAGAGTTGGACCATAAAGAAGGCTGAGCACCAAAGAATTGATGCTTTCAACTTGTGGTGCTGGAGAAGACTCTTGAGAGTGCCTTGGACTGTAAGGAGATCAAACCAGTCAATCTTAAAGGAAATCAACCCTGAATATTCACTGGAAGGATTGATGCTGAAGCTGAAGTTCCAGTGCTTTGGCCACTTGATAGGAAGAGCTGACTCATTGGAAAAGACTCTGATGCTGGGAAAGACTGAACTCAAAAGAAGATGGAGACAGAGGATAAGATGGTTGGATAGTATCACTGACTCAATGGACATGAGCTTGAGCAAACTCTGAGAGATAGTGAAGGACAGGGAAGCCTAGCATGCTGCAGTCCAGGAGGTCCCAAAGAGTGGCCCACGACTTGGTGAGTGAACAACAACAGCAAAGCAATTTTCAGGGTTCTGATGAGGTGACAGGATAAGGCAAAAATGCACAGAAAATGGTTCTTTGTTCATTACAAAATACGAGTAGTGTTCAGCTAAAGGGGATGTTTCATAAGCCATTTCTCTCAAGAATTGACAGGCTGTGGCATTATACCTATTCTGGAAATTGCCTTTATGTACAAATAGCATTCATTACATGCAGTTTTTCTCAGTCCTAAAGGCCAAAGGGGAAACAGATTATTAGTAAAAATAATAATAATAGTAATGTTGGTAGGTATATTCTTTCCCCAGAGTGAGAGGGAAAATCCCTGGATGTTGTTTTCAGACATTTCAGCCACCAGCTCCAGAGAACATGGACAAACATAATTTTCATTGTTGACATAATGAAGATGGTGCTTTCCAGCATTTCCCAGAGCATAAACTCTGTTTCATTGTGAGCCTGGCTGTGTGACCATAATGAATACTAGTGATATGGGAAAAACAAATGCACAAAAGAAAAACAAGTCAGACAGCTCATTTATTGTTGTCAATAGAATCCTGAGTTCCCCAAATTTGCTTAGTGTCTTCTGCTGTATAATCTTAAGTACTTTTCAGACCATTTGCATGTTGAGTAAAATGTTAGAATTGTTTTAGAATAAATAGAGTAGTTGCATTTCCATTATCTCTCAGAAAGGTTTGGATTTTTGTTTTCTTCCTATATGTTCATTAGATTACATACAAAGAATTTTTTTCAGTAGATGAAATAAAGCCAAGAATTGATACAATTATCTCAATAATATAGACAAAACACTTTCTTCAGCTTCCAAATTACCAGACCACTGAAACTACCTTCTGGTAGTTTAAATTATCTGGATACTTTCTCAAAAAAAAAAAAAAAAAAAAAAAACAGAGAAAAAAGAAAACATGTTAGGGAGTAGTAGTATAGGAAGGCTAATATCAAAACCAATTACTCTCCTGAACTGCCTACAGTTAACCTATCAATTTCCTTCCTATCTTTTTTCTGTGTGAGCTCTTATTATATATGTTGCTATTGTTCAGTCACTAAGTTGTGTCCCCATGACTACAGCACATAAGGCTTCCTTGTCTTTCACTATCTCCCAGAGTTTGCTCAGATTCATGTCCATTGAGTTGGAAATGTTTTCTTACCATCTCATCCTCTGCTGCCCTCTTCTCCTTTTGCCTTCAATCTTTCCCAGCATCAGAGCCTTTTCCAGTGAGTCAGCTCTTTGCATCAGGTAGCCGAAGTATTGGAGCTCCAGCTTCAGCATCAGTCCTTCCAGGGAATATTCAGGGTTGATTTCCTTTAAGATTGATTGGTTTGATCTTCCCGCTGTCCATGGGACTCTCAAGAGTCTTCTCCAGCACCACAATTTGAATGCATCAATTCTTTGGTGCTCAGTCTTCTTTATGGTCCAACTCTCACATCCATATATGACTACTATAAAAACTATAACTTTGACTATACAGGCCTTTTTGGTAAAGTAATGTCTCTGCTTTTTAATACACTGCCTAGGTTGGTCATAGCTTTCCTTCCAAGGAGCAAGCATCTTTTAATTTGAAGGCTGCAGTCACCATCAGCAGTGATTTTGGAGCCCGAGAAAATAAAGTCTGTCACTTCTTCCACTTCTTCCCCTTCTACTCTATTCTGCTACTTATCATGTTCTATCATATATGCATTTTCTATTTGGGTAAAGATTTTTTTCCTGGAGAAGGAAATGGCAACCCACTCCAGTATTTTTCCCTGGAAAATCCCATGGACAGAGGAGCCTAGTGGGCTGCACAGTCCATGGAGTTACAAAAAGTCAGACACAAGTGAGTGACTGAGCACACAGGGAATTTTATAACTGATTTTAGTGCTTACATATCATTAAATCAGAGCAAAGCACCATAATACATCTAAGAATTTTGTATTTAGAAATGTTTGTGGCATCTAATGTTTTTATTAAAAATAATGGTGATAAAAGTCTTTGTACATATATCAATATATTTAATGTTTTAAAACTTTGAGTTAATAATGACACTATTTTAGTAACATAGGTTTAAATCAAATCTTCTGTTGACAGCTGGGCACATGAACACCCACAGAACATTTCCAGAACACCCATGTTGGTAGTGTGGCCGTGTGACTAAGTTCCCAACAGTGAAATAATGAAATTGCCCTGTGGTAGCTTTCATGAAATTTCCTTAAAGTATTAACGGTGTGTGTATGCCTTTTATCTCTATTTTTGGACCTTTTTTCCATTTTGGACCATAGGACAAGGACTACAGACCAGGGATTATGGAGTGTGAAATAACAGAAATTCTCATTATGGATCTGTTGACAAACTGGAAAGAAGGCAATATCAAAACTAAAATATTGAAAAATCTTTTAATGAGAGATAGTGAATAACCTTTGTTCCATATTGCGTTTTGAGAGTGAGAGTGATGCAAAAACAAATTGTGACTTACCTTTGAGAATCTGAGATAAAATTTGTTCAGCTCTCTTTCAGTGGGCACTCTGCCTTATTCTCTGCCATCTCAGTTTATGAACAACAAAATATATATTAGCAAATCAATAGCTTTTAAAATAAAATCAGTTCTAATCCCCAAGTGATAAATAATTTCTAAAGTTAGAAAACTAAGTACTAAGGGGAAAATAGCTTCAGGACTTTTATAAGAGTTGCATGAAATTGTCAAACCCAAACTCTCCCAGCACCTTCCAGTGTTAAGTGATTAGCCAGACCAGCAGGATTATTTAGTAATGAATTCCACTTTGGGCATTGCTAAAAAAGTTATCAGTTCAGTCACTGAGTCGTGTCTGACTCTTTGTGACCCCATAGACCCCTGCCAAGCTCCTCTGTCCATGGAATTCTCCAGGCAAGAATACTGGAGTGGGTAGCCATTCTTTTCTCCAGGGGATCTTCCTAACCCAGGGATCAAACCTGGGTCTCTTGCACTGCAGATGGATTCTTTACCATCTGAGCCATCAGGGAAGCCCAAAACAGCTAAGCTCCTGATGAAAATTAACCTCAACATCTGGGCTGAGTTGCCTTTGACTAAACTTCCATAGAATGACGTCACTTCTCTTTTCAACATGGAAAATGGAAGAGAAAATTGAGGTGATTATGTTGGCAATTTAAGTAAAACAACAAATAGCCAGATCCTCAGGTCAAAGGGGAACTGGAGGTTTGAACCATGCAGAAAACAATCTGAGTTCTCAATTTCACTTCACCAAGAATACAAAGCACTTTTTAAGGGAAGTTTATTGAACAGAGATTTCCAAATATTATGTCTAGCACCCAAAATGAATTCTCTCTTTTCTATCTAAGCAAAAAGTGGTATTAATCAAGGCTATCTTAGTTCTCCTGTGTTATTCAAATTTGTAGAGACTAATGCTTTTTATAAGCTATCAGGCAAGGTATTCTCAGAAACATGAAAGTATAATTTATATTTATCAAGTTTCCACTTCCTTTGAGCTTCTGGAGGAGACAAGTCACTATCATGAGGAACATGGGTAACAATTCCCGGAGATATGTTTTTTGTCTTCTACCAGTGAACTCATGGGCTTCCCTAGTGGCTCAGATGGTAAAGAATCTGCCTGCAATTCAGGAGATCCAGGTTCAATCCCTAGGTTCAGCTCTCTCTCAGTGGGCACTCTGAGGTCAAGAGTGCACCTAGATCTTCTTGACCTAGGGCACCCTAGGTCAAGAAGATCCCCTAGAGAAAGGAATGGCTACTTACTCCAGTATTCTTGCCTGGAGAATTCCATGGACAGAAGAACCTGGTGGCTACAGTTTATGGGTCCCAAAAAGTGGGACACAACTGAGCAACTAACATTTTCACTTTTAGTGAACTAATACCATCTGAGAAGCTTCCTCTCTCCCCAGATTTCAGCAATTTCCTTGTTGCATTTGCTCCTATCATCTCTGCTTTGCTATTGTATGTTGTTTAGTGCTTCTGGCCTATTGTCACTGCTGATGACTCCCCTCAATCCACTCCTTGGCTACCAGCACCCTCAATACCAAGCCTGCAGGATGTAGAGCCAATCAGTACTTTGATGCCAGGTCTTCTTCTGCTCTGTTTCTCCTGATAAGAGGAGGGAGATAATCCAGCAAAATTTTCAAGCACATTACTGTCTACCAACTCACGGCCCTGTTTTTTCTCTATTTGATCCGTATTTTTAGCTAAGGTGAAAGAAGACCCCCCTGCTCACAAGCCCCTACCTCAAGACATTAAATATTTCAAAATAATTTCAAGTGGAGTTTATCAAATTGTGTGATATTTGTATTTATTCATTTCCTTAGTTTTCCCTAAAAAGAGGACATTAGGACGTGTTCTCTTTTAGTAGTGTGACACATATTGATGGTGTGTTTGCAAGCTTACCAGCTGTGATGGTTCATTTTGTGTCGATTTGACTGGGCCATGGCTTGCCCAGACATTTGGTCAAACATTACCCTGGGTGTGTCTGTAGAATGTTTCTGGATGAGACCTAATATTTGAATACACAAGTAAAGCAGACTGCCCTCCCTAATGTGAGTTGGATCCCATTTATTCAGTTGAAAATCAGTATAGAACAAAAGTCTATCTCTCCCATGACTAGGAGAAATTCCTCCCTGAAAGGCCCAGGATGGCCTGATTGCCTTTCTAACTGGGACACTGGTTTAGTCCTTCCTTTAGAACTGAAACAAGAGCTCTTCTGGGGGCTTGAGCCTGCTGCCTTTCAGACTAGAAACACATCATCAGCTCGCCTGGGTCTCTATCTTGCCCTTTGTAATCTTGGGACTTGGTCAGCCTCCATAATAAAGAAAGCCAATTCCTTAAAAGAAATCTCTTTATATACATACATCCTATTAGTTCTTTTCCTCTGGAGAACCCTAAAACACCAGCTAATCCTGGTATTTGTTTTGTTTACTACCCAAGTATATATATTTTTTAAATTACAGATTTGGATTGTTTTGTATTAAATGTCTCCCCACTCATAAATAATTGAGGAACTTCATTTTTGAAAGCAATTGATCTATGGTCAGCTTGCTATTTCCCTTATAAATATAAAATGAAAGCAAATGTGCACTAGCCTAATAGCCCCCATTGCCTTGACAGAAGGCTCTCCATCCTGTTACAGCTCTCTCCTGCCAAGTGCTCTGAGAATCCTGCAGACTATGCCTCATGTGTGTTTGCAAACAAATGTCTCCCATATACTTCTCTCCTGCTCTTTTCTAACTTGTAGAAATTCTCTAACTTACGTTCTTCAGAAGGAATAATGCTTCTTCATGAACCATGATGTCTGTGCTGCTCCCAAAGCTAATTGCCAATAGTTGAGGACCCAGAGAAGTACTCACTTCTGTAAGATTGGTTTCTCCCTAAGTGAGGAAAAGGATTTCTCCTCAGCTCTATGTCATATTCCAAAACAAGGAGTGACAGCCAGACCCTGACGGAACTGTCATGAGAGACTATGCAACTTTGGGCTGAAGCTGTGTTCCTGTCTTTCCAGTTTTTACTTTCCCCTCAGAATTTCAAAAAAAAAAAAAAAAATCATAGGCTCAGTTTTAATCAGAGCCCAAACTCAAGGTAAGGTACTTCTTTACCCTTGGCTGATCTCATGAATATGCTCCTATCACAGGGCTGCTGAAGCTCAGGGTGGAGAGGGCAGGCTTCCTCTCACCCAGAGCTACTTCCCTTCCCTGTTGCATTAGGCAGCTTATTTCAAGTTTAATCTTTCTTAAAGTTTGTAAAAGTAGGAATAGAATGTTGAGAGTAGGACACAATATATTTCCATTATAACTTAAAAACAACATAAGAAATATATCTTAAAAAAAAAAGTCACTTTTTAAAAGACATTCATTTACAATTATTTTATTAAACAATCATCTTTTACATGTCATCAGACCTTACCCCTGAAGTGCAAAAAACAGTTTGAGGTATTAAAACTGAAGGAATATTTGCACATATTTTGTAAGGTTTTCACACTATAGTAACTGGAATATTCAGTATAACTAAATGCTACATATAACTGCAGGTTTATAAGAATAAAGTTATTTAAAGCAAACTGGTTTGTCTCATTATAGCTTTGGACCTCACATTCGTGACATTAAAGGTGGCAAAAATAATATGTAATTTAAGTTGCTTGCAAATTGATATGTCCATTATTCTGTTTTAGAGAACAGTGTCTAGAATTTAAAAGGTTAACAGCTGAAATGGTAGTGATCCCCAAAGCACAAAAACCAAACTGACAAACCAGTTTCAATGATATAATGTCCTATTCACAGATTTAATACTTAGATCAATGGCAAGTCATTTACAGTATCTGAAACAGATTTACCAGAATATTCCAATGCTATCCATGTACATGGAGGGTTATATAAATAGCATGGTTCATGCTTTTTTGCAATATTTTTCCCTTTAGTAAATTTAGTAAATAAATTGCTAATACAGACAAAGTTCAGAATGGTTACTTCAATCATTTTGAAGTTAGTTTGAAGTAACGTAAGGAAGAGGAGATTGGCTTTTTAAGTCTTAGACTTTGTTATATTGAAGAAATTACCCAGAGACTTTATAGATCCCACTCTCCTCTGATTGTGTCTTTTCCTTGAAAGAGAAAGTTGAGGCAGTTATTACTCTACAGCTAATTAGTGTAATACAAATACTTTTTTCTGAACTCTTCAGGAAAATTGGAGAAAAGGTGCTTTTTGTTTTGATAACTGATTTAATTGTTAACTTCAACACATACGCACTTCATTTGAAACAAATCTAAACTTGCATAGTGCTTTGCATCACAAACTTGTTTGGTAAAATTGAGTCCTGAATAATGGGTCACAAATATTAAATAGTAACTAGTCTCTACAGCAGTTTTTACAGTTAAAAACAGCACTTTTAGTAGCTGCACATGCTAGGTTTTGGTGTTTATCACTGAGTTGTTTTATTTGCTCTACTGTATGAATAAATTAGACAAAGGAAAGGTTGATTTTTTTCTGTAAGAATATAGGTTTAAAATTTGGCTTTTTAAAACTTTTTCCAAAACTGATAAAAAATAAAATGCTTCTTGTAAGCTACTATTAGAGAAAAATACTATTTCTGAAAAAGTAGGCCTCCTCCAGATTATATGTTTTCTCTACATGAAAAATTTGTAAGAAAAGAAACATTTTTTCCCCATGGAGACCCCAACAAAGTTCTGCAAAACACATTTAACCTGTTTCCTCTTTGTTCTAGGGAAACAAAGGAGCCTAGGTTGTTAAAAACCCGCATAGGAACACTATGCTTGTGTGTGGGGACAATGTCCTTTCCCACAATTACTGTTTGTTTTCCCACATGATGGTTCCTGAATTAAGAATAATCTGCAGTTGTTGCACAACTGCAGAAGCAGCTGAGGGGTTTACCTGGGAGCAGAGTGAACACGTGCTGATGTTCTTGCTGAACCAGGAGAAAACTGATCACAGCTTCTTCCACCAGATGAATAATGATCAAGTGTCACTTAGTATCCTTTAGAGGCTAACAACTACTTTTACTGTTTGCTGCACAAATGGATGCTCCCTCCAGGTTAGATACATTACCCGAGTTTTTATTTTTGTTTTTTTAATGTATGTTTTCAGACATGGAAATCACCCAAAAACGTAGGAGGTCATAGAATGAGAAATTAAATCTCAGGTGTCCAAATTGGCTAATCCAATTAAAACCTATCCCCAAGCTGCAGTTATCTGAATAAAACAAAAAACAACTTTCATTTCAGGACTATATATACAAATCTAAGTGCCATCACAATGATTTTTAATAATTCGGGGATAAAATGCAACAATTTTTTTTCTATGGCCTTTTCTCTCCAAAAGTGCTGTTTTCAACTGTAAAAACTGCTGTAGAAAAGAAAATTGAAATGAAATAATGACAGATCTTGTAAGATGTAAATCCTGAATATTGTTTGCTTATTGTCAGTATACCCAGAGGTGCCATACAAATAGGGTTGACCACAAACATAAGTGACAAAAGTAATATTATCAAAATTCTCTCACTATTGTTGTGCTAACAAGCTACACTCTATCGCCTGCAAATATCAAATGCTGGCTGGCATTCAACCGCAGTCACACACTGTAGCGTCAGTGAAGCCCTTTCTCGAGAGCAGGGGCCTGTGACAGTCAGTCAAAGACTGGGTTGTGTATGCCATTCAACACCAAACTGGTGGGTACCTTCCTATGTAACAGGGCCAGTGAGCACAGAAGAAGGGAAAAGCTCATGATTCCCAGAATGACCATTCCTGATATCAGGGCACTGGTGACAGCGTTCAGCTGAAAAGGAGGTGCATTCGGAGAACCTGCAAGTAATAAACACACTCAATAGGAAGGTCCAACATCAGATTTATCTTAACTTATCCCAATTTATGACTGCAAAGCCTCTGTCAGCAGTATCTTGTAGAATAATAGTATCAGACTATGCTACAATAATAGCATCAGATTATGCTACAATTTATTTCACTTCAATTCATTACCCAAAAGTGTTAGTCATTCAGTCTCCAGCTCTTTGTGACTCCATGGCCTGTAGGCCTGCCAGGCTCCCCTGTCCATGGAATTCTCCAGGTAAGAATAATGGATTGGGTAGCCTTTCCCTTCTCCAGGGAATCTTCCTGACCTAGGGATTGAACCTGGTCTCCTGTATCGCAGGCAGATTCTTTACAATCTGAGCTACTAGGGAAGCCCAAAGGACTGTACAATTTAGAGGCCTGGTATCCCCTGAGTAGCCAAAAATTTCATTTATAATATGCTATAAAAATTGACCAACAGATTGCATATGAGTTCAGAAATTCTCAGTGAACTGTTATTTAAAATGCAATAAACTTGTAAAACCAGAGCTCATTATATTTAGTTGATGACCGTTTTGCAACTAATTACCAAAAACTACTTAACATTTTTAAAAATTATACTTTCACTCTCAATATATGTTAATTATCTTACCAAGCTGTGAATTGTTGGTTGGTGTCTCATCTAAGGGGAAGAAAAGAGAAACAAAAGTAATATTGTTGTCTCCAAATATTTACCAATGTCTAATTCTGTAATTGCTTTTTACCTATATGTCCCCTCACCTTCATCCATAAGCTCCTTGGGAAAGGCAATAATGAAAGTCTGCTAGATTCTCTGCTTTCTCATTTCCTGTTCCACATGTCCAAGATTTCTTCATCTATTCATTCCTCCATATCTACACTCTGACACTGCTCTGGGTGTACAAATAAAATCATAAAACATACTACGCTAAATTCTTTACTGCTGACTTCACTTTATCATTATACCTCTAGTCAGGTTAGTGGTGGCAGTAATTGTTAACATCTACTATTAATACTTTTTTTAGAGCCATATAATCTGCTATTTATTATTTTTTATAGAGAAATATTCATTATTTAGTGCCACTCTATTTTAAGTGATGCTAATTTTTCCATCATATTCTGCAAAACACATCAAGTTCCCAGAAGATAAATTCATACTTAATAACTAAATGAAAGGAAAACGTGACTCTTGAGCTTGAGTTTTAATTATTTGCATTTGTTAAGTAAGAGACTGAAGCTGTTGGTTCTTCACTTTGCCCTGACAAACACAACAGATGCAGTGAACACATGCACTTGGTTTCCCAGTTTTTGTTACCCATTATTTAATCATATAGCAATTAACCCTTGAACTTATACAAGTGGATTTTATATTTGTGTTTAAACATGTGGGTGTATATGTGTGCCTGTATTATTTGAACCACAAAATGTGTGCAGTTGGCTATTGCTTCTGGAATATAAATATTTTTATGATTAATATGTATATAATGCCACACAGTATACAAAGTGCTATCTCATATGTTATCACATTTATTTTCATAATTGCCATATGGTTTATATATTATTGCTACTCCCATTTTACAGATGAAGAAACTTCCATCTGTCACATCCTTTATAATAAAGTAAACATATGCTTAAATAAGCAGTGGCCACAGGACTGGAAAAGGTCAGTTTTCATTCCAGTTCCAAAGAAAGGCAATGCAAAAGAATGCTCCAATTACCGCACAATTGCACTCATCTCACATGCTAGTAAAGTAATGCTCAAAATCCTCCAAGCCAGGCTTCAGCAATACATGAACCGTGAACTCCCTGATGTTCAAGCTGGCTTTAGAAAAGGCAGAGGAACCAGAGATCAAATTGCCAACATCTGCTGGATCATGGAAAAACCAAGAGAGTTCCAGAAAAACATCTACTTCTGCTTTATTGACTATGCCAAAGCCTTTGACTGTGTGGATCACAATAAACTGTGGAAAATTCTGAAAGAGATGGGAATACCAGACCACCTAACCTGCCTCTTGAGAAATCTGTATGCAGGTCAGGAAGCAACAGTTAGGACTGGACATGGAACAACAGACTGGTTCCAAATAGGAAAAGGAGTGCGTCAAGGCTGTATATTGTCACCCTGCTTATTTAACTTATATGCAGAGTACATCATGAGAAA
>SJYT01057237.1:57312-113630 GCA_006410635.1 Cephalophus harveyi
ACTCCAGTACTTTGGCCACCTCATGCGAAGAGTTGACTCATTGGAAAAGACTCTGATGCTGGGAGGGATTGGGGGCAGGAGGAGAAGGGGACGACCGAGGATGAGATGGCTGGATGGCATCACTGACTCGATGGATGTGAGTCTGAGTGAACTCCGAGAGATGGTGATGAACAGGGAGGCCTGGCGTGCTGCGATTCATGGGGTCGCAAAGAGTCGGACACGACTGAGCGACTGAACTGAACTGAACTGATGCTTAAATAAAAGCTCAGTTTCAGAGTCCTTTTCCTAAAATAGTATAAACTAGCAAGTGTGAAAAATGTTTTTAGTAAAAAGATAAATGTCTCAAGCGACAAAACTCCAGGTTTAATATTTGAAACAATTGATGGGAGAAGTTTGTGAGATGTTTATAAAACAACTGATGGCATTTCTTTTCAAACATATGAGTGTTGGCAGAAATGATGGTTCTGCTGTTTGATCCTGAAGTACAATTTCCAAAATAAATAGAGCACTCATTCACAGTATTCTTTAAAATGGTGTAGTGTATTGCTATAGGATAAAAAGAAAAAATATCAGTTTTCGCTATAAGACATGTTTAGGAAAATCCTAGCCTCCAACTAACACTATCCTACAAGGACAACTTCTTCTCATGGAAACAGATAGGATGTGTACACTGTGATTAATTGATCCAAAAGATCTGTGTGCCCCTTTCCCAAAATGAGATGCCTCACTAGGATATGGAAGAGGATATCTAATGCTCTAAAATTCCTTTCTAAAAGTTATTCTTTGTTTAGGAATTACATTTATTTGCTATTTTAAAAAAGGTTTATATTAAAGAATAAAAAGCTTCCTGGTATATATCTCAAATTAAGCAAAAGTTCCATGACTGTAATGACCTATTTTCTGCACTTTCAGATTAACAGAAGAAATCAGAATTTCCCCTCCTCTTTCATGTTACTACCAGCACTTTTGTAAGAATAATATCCCGGCTGTCACCCACAAGGACTTGGATGTGGACAAAATCTCCATGTGGGGACAAAAGCGGCAAAGGAGCTACATTAGCTGCAGGTTCCAGGACTCTGAAAAACTGAAAGCACCCTACCTTTGGCAGATGGCTGAAATCAGAATGTGTAATACTTGAATATTGTTTGCAATTGTATTTGATACTAAATAAGGTTAGAGAGAATACGGTTATCTGTTATCTGCTGTTTCCTGGCATCCTGCAATGTTAGGATCATTGCAATTAAAAGGAAAATCAAAGCTCTGTCTAGAAAGAGGTGGTAGTGATTTTCCAGGAACTTTCTATCATCACACACTTCAGTTTTTTTCTCACATCAACTTGGTGTTACACACATCTACACTAAAAGTCATCTTATGGAATTTGACCAGATTGGAAATCTAAACCTGGTGAGATCTTCAAAAAACACATAGCTAGCTGAGAACTCATAGCAGGAAAGTGATAGCAGCAATACCACAGCTGTTTAAAAGCCAGAAGTGGCAGATAAATTGTCATTCTCTGCTTTTCTCTCAGATAAGTAGCTGAAATAGATGGAAAACGTAAACATCTGTTCAAAGATATATACAGAATGAATATTCTCCTTTCTTAGCACAAGCAAACTATTTTTTTTTAAGTCTTCAATTACCTTTGTTTTAAAAGGAACCACATATTTCAGATTGAGAACCTTGGAAGTTTTTTACTCTCCATTGTGTCATGGAGTAGCCATTTCATCTCTACCTTTGAATTCTAAGATCCCCGAGGAAAGACTGTGGCCTCTTCTCTGCTTTATTTCCAGTTCCTAGAAGAGTTGCTGTCCATGGAGGGACTAAATAAGTGGGCTAGAGTAAATTATTCCCTACCCATGAAACTCAATGACACTAGTTTAACAAGAGTTTGGCTTGAACTTCTCCACATGGATTTATATTTTAAAAAAATTAGGTACTGTTTTTCAGTGATTGTACCTTTAAATTTCAAGAATTGTACCCCATGATAAGCATTTCCCTATCAAATAATTGTAGCCTTTCAGAGCCTAAAATAAGAACATTTCATGAACTTTGAGGATTTTGAATTCTGAGGATGTATATAATTTTCTAAATCAGCTAACAAAAGATAAACAGTGTTGGGTAAAAAATAATCAGAATGGATTTGATTTCATTCAAATAAAAACAAGACGGAAGTTCTGAGGTTTAACAACTTTTTAAACTTGACCCAAGCCAGATGTCTATGGGAAGGAGTGGTTCAATGAGTAAACAGAGCAAAAATTCCAAGTATCAGAGAACTTTGAAGAAAGGAAATCATGCCTGAAATTAGACTTGCTTTTGAAAGTCACAGATTTCTGCAGAGAGAAATTCTAGCTGAATTAAGGTAAAAATAAAGTGAAACTAAGGAAATAAGGTATCCCTGGTCATTAAGCTAGACATTTAATTTATTAGAATTTGCCTGTGAATGGATATGGCTTGATTTCTGAGTTGCATTTGTTGTTTAGTTGCTAAGTCATGTCTGACTCTTTTGCGACCCCATGTGCTGTAGCCCACCAGGCTCCTCTATCCATAGGATTTCTCAGGCAAGAATACTAGAGTAGGTTGCCATTTCCTTCTCCAGAGTTGTGTTTACATGGAATTAAATTTTTTTTAATTGTAAGGGTTCAGTTCAATTGTAAGGGTATTATAGTATTATAGCAAAAACATTATTATACATGGTCCTCTAGGTAGTGAGGCCACCGTGATATCCAAATAAAGACCATCCTACTGTTATTTATCAAAATCATGATAAATAAATCCACAGAAAGTGAGAGAGAAATGAAAGTTTAAACATGACCCTGTGGGGCTGTACCAGTGGAGAGACCAAGGTGATTAAGAGACAATCTTAGTGCTTTGGGAAATAAATGTCATCTGTGAGGTGGAAACAAGTCTCAGTTGGAAAGGAAGAAATTCAGGCATGAAATCAGATGTAATGTTATCAAAAGCATTAGTTCTTTGAGGTTTTAACATAGATATTTTGGATGACCAGACGTAATATGGATGAAACTGATAAACCTGGATAGCTGGTTAGCTACAGTAGGAATAGAAACCGCTACTGGGATTTGGATATCTTAATAATTTTGATCTGTTTTTAAAATTATATTATACTGAAAGTGAAAGTGTTAGTCACTCAGTCATGTCCAACTCTTTGAGACCCTATGGATTCTGCCAGGCTTCACTGTCCATGGGATTCTCCAGGCAAGAATACTGAAATGGATTGTCATTTTCTCCTCCAGAGAATCTTTCCAACCCAGGGATTGAAACTGGGTCTCCTGTATTGCAGGAGGATTTTTTACCACTGAGCCACCAGAGAAGCCCTATATTATAATTGCAAATTATTTAAAATTTGTTATCGTTAGTTTGATTTGATCCATGTAAGAAAGAAGCAAGGAGGTTAATAAGGAGGAAAGTCATCCACTTTCCTACATCTCAACATGCACAGAGAGGTGTGACTTTCAAGGTTCTTTTCTTACAACAAACTGAAATACCCTATAGAAATAAGAATATTTTTCTTTGTGCCTACTCAAAAGCATTCATAATTATTGGCAATAAGAACTGAGTTTCCATGCAGCATAATTCTACGAGCTATTTCTGACAGCTAGAGATAAGAATTGGGCCTCTGACAAACCACAAACCAGTCATTTTCAAACCATTCACAATATTCCAAATTATCAAGGAGGATGAACTAAGTTTGAAATTTTATATTTAATAAATTCATGCATTTTTAAATGGCCTATTAGTTTGTTTGTTTTTTAATTACTAATATGTCTACACAAACACAAAGAAGTAAACAGTTAAAGCAATTATCTGAATTTTTCAGAACCAAATGACTTCTTGCCTAATTACCTCTTTCAGATGAAACTTTCTTTTCATTGTGGGATAGGAGGTATGGGAGAAAAGGTAAAGATAATCTAATTGAAACATAATAATAGCTTATGCCTAATATAAAATAGAAAAAAATGATTACCATATAATCCAAATCAGAACTCCACTTTTCTTTTTAGACAAATTTAGAACAATAGAGTTAGATAGACTCTGGAAGTCTACTTTTTCAAACCTTTTATTTTAAAAACAAAGAAATAAAGAAACATTTGCTTAGAGAAGTGAAGTAATATGCCAAGTCCTACATCTTATTAAGACATAAGCGGAACTAGAACCAGTTTTTCAGACTTCAGTGTGTGCTGTTTACAATGCATGTCTGTTTTACCCAACTCAGCAGTCCCCAAACTTTCGGCACCAGGGACCAGTTTCATCAAAGACAATTTTTCCATGGACCATGGTAGGGGTAGGAGTATGGTTTCTGATTGAGTCAAGAGAAATACATTTATTGTGTACTTTATTTTTATTATTATTATATCAGCTGTACCTCAGATATACATCAGGCATTAGATCGCAGAGGCTGGGGACTCCTGATCCAAGTAATTCTGGATGTCTTTGGGTTCACACTCATAAAAGCGGTATCCCTTTGGAGAGTGTTTGTAAGTGTATGTGTATGTGTATGGACATGCATGCACAGATAATTGTATATATGAGAATGTATTGTATAAACAACCGTGGCCATTAGATTCAAGAGCACAAATGTGTGTACTGGTAGGGGTATTTTCATACTATTACTATTCAGGATTGGAGAAGGCAATGGCAACCCACTCCAGTACTCTTGCCTGACAAACCCCATGGATGGAGGAGCCTGGTAGGCTGCAGTCCATGGGGTCGCTAGCAGTCAGACACTACTGAGCAACTTCACTTTCACTTTTCACTTTCATGCATTGGAGAAGGAAATGGCAACCCACTCCAGTGTTCTTGCCTGGAGAATCCCAGGGACAGGGGAGCCTGGTGGGTTGCCATCTATGGGGTTGCACAGAGTCGGACACGACTGAAGTGACTTAGCACTATTTAGGATCCTGGAAGGAAGCAATTGGTATTCAAACTGGTAATTTAAGGAGATTTAATAGGACGGTCTGTCTAGTCAAGGCTATGGTTTTTCCAGTGGTCATGTATGGATGTGAAAGTTGGACTGTGAAGAAGGCTGAATGCCGAAGAATTGATGCTTTTGAACTGTGGTGTTGGAGAAGACTCTTGAGAGTCCCTTGGACTGCAAGGAGATCCAACCAGTCCATTCTAAAGGAGATCAGTCCTGGGTGTTCTTTGGAAGGACTGATGCTAAAGCTGAAACTCCAATACTTTGGCCACCTCATGGGAAGAACTGACTCACTGGAAAAGACTCTGATGCTGGGAGGGATTGGGGGCAAGAAGAGAAGGGGGCGACAGAGGATGAGATGGCTGGATGGCATCACTGACTCGGTGAACGTGAGTTTGGGTGAACTCCAGGAGTTGGTGATGGACAGGGAGGCCTGGCGTGCTGCAATTCATGGGGTCACAAAGAGTCGGACACAACTGAGTGACTGAACTGAACTGAATAGGATGGTTTATAAAGATGGGGGCTTCCTTGATAGCTCAGTTGGCAAAGAATCTGCCTGCAATGTGGGAGACCCTGATTTGATTCCTAGGTTGGGAAGATCCCCTGGAGAAGGGAAAGGCTACTCACTCCAGTATTCTGGCCTGGAAAATTCCATGGACAGTCCATGGGGTCACAAAGAGTAGGACATGACTGAGCAATTTTCACTTCACTCACTTTATAAAGATGGAGGGAATTCACAAAAGAAAGTCAAGTTACCAGGACTATGGGTTAAAGGTAGAGATTCCAGAACTCAGAAAGTAGTTGAATGGAGACTGTTAATCTGATGGGAGCCATGTGAACCTCACACCCATACTCTGACAGCACCACCTATTGATCTAGTCCAACTAGAAACTCTACTTGGCAAGGCATCCATCCAGAGGATGCAGTTCACAGAGATAAGCGTTTTAGGTCAGAGAGGGCAGAAGGGCAGAGTAAATCAGGATGGGCAAATGAAACATGTCCAGAAGCATATTGTGTGTGTGTGTGTGTGTGTGTGTGTGCGTGTATGTGTGTGTGAGTGTGTGTATGTATGAAGGGAAATGTGGTAAAGACAATATTGCCCTTTGTGAGTCAGTTGGATAAAGAAGAAACAACCATGAAATTAAAGTTGTCTAGCAATTTATCTTGTCTCACAGTTAATTAATGCCATTTAGGAACTATTTTGAGTTATGCTTATAAGTCAAAGAACAAGCCATTTTGGAACTATTACTACACACAAAAGGAGGGGCACTCTTACCACTACGAGTAATGATGGGGCCCGCAGAGAGTATGGCGTTTCCAGAAGTACTCTGGGGACTCAAAGTGGTCCTCCTCCCCACATCTCGCCTTTTTCTGTGGCCACAAACCTAAAGAGTTAATGAAAAGAAATGAAATTCCACACCAGCACAAAACTGTTTCTTTATGGCTATTTGGAAAGCAGATTCTTTTAGAAGAAATACCACATGTTTAGTTTTATTCATTTACTTCTGTGCATTTAATTACTTTGCATATAACTGCTACAGTGTTTCTTATCCTGGCTTGGGCCACATTTCTTATTTCCTTCTGATGTAATTGTGCATTGCCTCATTAATTTACATAGATCAACAGCTCTCCTGAAAAAGAGAGGTGTTTATCAAACTTTTCTACTTTTACTTCTCTCAAGCCTTTAATAAATTTTTCCCTGAAAAAATGGTCAGCACAGAGCCAAGGAAATGCAGACTCCTAGATAGCATATTCAAAAGCAGAGACATTACTTTGCCGACTAAGGTCCGTCTAGTCAAGGCTATGGTTTTTCCTGTGGTCATGTATGGATGTGAGAGTTGGACTGTGAAGAAGGCTGAGCACTGAAGAATTGATGCTTTGGAACTGTGGTGTTGGAGAAGACTCTTGAGAGTCCCTTGGACTGCAAGGAGATCCAACCAGTCCATTCTGAAGGAGATCAACCCTGGGATTTCTTTGGAAGGAATGATGCTAAAGCTGAAACTCCAGTACTTTGGCCACCTCATACGAAGAGTTGACTCATTGGAAAAGACTCTGATGCTGAGAGGGATTGGGGGCAGGAGGAGAAGGGGACGACCGAGGATGAGATGGCTGGATGGCATCACGGACTCAATGGACGTGAGTCTGAGTGAACTCCGGGAGATGGTGATGGACAGGGAGGCCTGGCGTGCTGCGATTCATGGGGTTGCAAAGAGTCGGACACGACTGAGTGACTGAACTGAACTGATACAGAATGAACATAATCAATGATTGTAAAGAAATACATGAATTTGAGCACACATATAAACACATTAGTGCTTGTTGTTTTTCAGTCGTTCAGTCCTGTCTAACTCTTTGTGACCCCATGGACTGCAACACACAAGGCTTCCCTTGTCCTTCACCATCTCCCAGAGCTTGCTCAAACTCATGTCCATTGAGTTAGTGATGCCATCCAAACATCTCATCCTCTGTTGTCCCCTTCTCCTGCCTTCAATCTTTCCCAGCATCGGAGTCTTTTCCAATCAGTCAGCTCTTTGGATCAGGTGGCCAAAGTATTGGAGCTTCAGTCTCAGGATCAATCCCTCCAATGAATAGCCAGGTTTGATTTCCTTTAGGATGGACTGGTTTGATCTCCTTGCAGTCCAAGGGACTCTCAAGAGTCTTCTCCAACACCACAGTTCAAAAGCATCAACTCTTCAGCACTCAACTCTCACATTCATACATGACTACTGAAAAAAACATAGCTTTGATTATACAGACATTAAAGCTCTTTTAAATCAAAAAACATGACTGCATTTTTCTCAGGTTAATATTACGTTTGTGTGTGTATTCTCAGTCACTTAGTCATGTCCAACTCTCCAACTCACCAGGCTCCTCTGCCCAGGGAATTTTCCAGGCAAGAATACCAGAGTGGCTTGCCATTACTTAATCCATGTTAATATTGGTATGACCCTAGGGGGCCTGTCAGAAGTAGAATTTTATTTCTTCACTAGTAAATGGGTGTATATTTTAGTGGCAGCTATATGAGCTTCCCTGGTGGCTCAGAGAGTAAAGAATCTGCCTGGAATGCTGGAGACTCAGGTTTCAATCCCTGGATAGGGAAGATCCCCTGAAAAAGGAAATGGCTACTCACTCCAGTAATTTTGCGTGGAGAACTCTATGGACAGAGGAGTCTACTGGGCTACAGCGCATGGGATTGCAGAGTCAAACATGACTGAGTGACTGACACACATGTAGTACAGATCCACATCTTTTATAGTTTTTAACTCTTAGTAGCAGGGATTCCCTGGCCATCTGGTCAATCAACCTTTCTAGTGCCAGTGCTGCCCCCACCACAGGTTTGCTCATTATCCTCTGATCTGCTCCGTAGCCCTACTGAGACTGGAAGGTCGCAGGTTACTCTGTTTCTTGTGTCTGTGCTTTGACTATCCTTTCATGTAGAGTGTCTGTCTTCAAAATCACATCTCCTCGATCAAGTCTCTCATCTTCTTCTGTTTCATCTCTCTCACAATGATGAATAGTGCCTTTTGCTACAACACATATATATGTCTGCCTTTGCATCATAACATTTTGTCATATTTTATTCCTTGACTATCTTATGCTTCTAACAGATAAGCTAATTAAATTCAGAATTCATGCACGCATCTCTGTATTCCCAGTATAATGCTTGGCACAAAGTAGGTATTCAATACATCTTTACTGTATGAATGAGAAAATTGTACTTCAAACTATCTGACCTGATGCATATTCACTTTCTATGTAGAAATAAGTTCCTAACACTTGATAACCTTCAGCTTACATTAATACAGCAGTTCAGAATAAAGTTATCAAAAACCTACTGGCATGAGGAAGGGGCAGTCATCAGCTCTGCAGAGCTTGGTAACGCAGTGCAGGAAGACAGTAGACATTTTCTGATTCTTGTGTTTCACAAATCGGAACACTTCAAAAGAAAAACGGCCCCGCTGGCTTCTGCCGTTTTCAATGACGGTAGTTTGAGGATCTTTGTCACAGCTGCATGTTAGAGAAACTGAAAGCAATTAATACTGGAAAGTACCAAACCACCATGACTTGTACATTAATTTCTGCAATATTAAGAGGGTTTCCGCCGTGCCCATTACATTAAGAGCCAACAAAATTATGCCGTGTTACAGATTTGTAATAGGAAAATAAGCTAACTCAACAGATATGTAGGAGTGACATAGATCATAAAATTTAAACAAATCAGTTTATGATTACAACATTTCTGCCAAATTTTAGAGGAATCATACTTTTATAGGTTGAAAAATCCAAACAGCAAAAAATATACAAAGTAAAACATCTATCTTTGCCCTTGCCCATGCCCTTCCACGCCCACACACAAACCTGCCTGAGGTGATCTCACTTGTTACTGCAGCCTCACAGGACATATGCAAATAGAAACAGAAGCCATATTCTCAATGTTTCCCTCTTCTTAAACAAATCATAGCAAACTCTCTATATTGCTTTTGTATCTTGCCTTTTAAAAGTTTAACAATGTAACTCAGAGATCTCTCTGTATCAATAGAGAGCCTCCTTCCTCTTTTCTCACAGTTGTATACTATTTCATCATGCACATGTGCAGGAGTTGACTCAACCTGGGTCCCATGTATATATCCTTGCTTTGTTAGCCAGAAAGAAAAACACCAATACAGTATACTAACACATATATATGGAATTTAGAAAGATGGTAACAATAACCCTGAAAGATGGTAACAATAACCCTGAAAGATGGTAACAATAACCCTGTATGTGAGAGAGCAAAAGAGACACAGATGTATAGAACAACCTTTTGGACTCTGTGGGAGAGGGAGAGGGTGGGAAGATTTGGGAAAATGGCATTGAAACAAGTATAATATCACATATGAAACGAGTCGCCAGTCCAAGTTCAATGCATGATACTGGATGCCTGAGGCTGGTGCACTGAGATGACCCAGAGGGATGGTACAGGGAGGGAGGAGGAAGGGAGGTTCAGGATGGGGAACACGTGTATACCTGTGGCAGATACATGTTGATGTATGGCAAAACCAATATAATATTGTAAAGTAATTAACCTCCAATTAAAATAAATAAATTTATATTTTTAAAAAATCTTTTGAATTTTACAAATAATTATGAACAGCCTTACAATACATCATTTGGAAAATGTACAGGGTTATCTACACAATATGTCTGTAAGGATCATTCAACAGACTTTGCCATATTGCCCTCTCTAAGTATTGCTGCATTTTGTACTGCCCCAGTAATGTATAAAAAATACTTAATTTCCCTGAGAGCTACATCAACAAAGTATATGCATAAAATTCTGGATTATTCCCTATTTGACAGGGACAATAAACCATCATCATGTAATATTATTTCAGCTTTTTGTTAGTGTGAATGGATATGTGCATTTTTCATACATATTAGAGCCATCTGTATTTCTTTATCTGAAATTAGTTTATGTTCTTTGCCTAAATTTTAATCGTATTATTGGCCTTTCCTTTCTGATTCCTTTAAATCCTTGGTTTTTAAGAAATGTGGTTCCTTGTTTGTTATATAAACTGTGAATTGTTTTACTTTGTTGTTTGACTTTGGATAGTCCTCACTCTGTGTGTGTGTGTCTGTGTGTGCATGTGCCTGTGTGCATATGTTTGAGAAATTTTATTTTTATATAATTTAATTTTAAATATTTTATTTTATGGCTTCTAGTATGTGGGCTAAAGATGATTTTCCATACCCCAGAGTTCTAATGATATTTTGCATTTTCTCTCCCATCACTTTTAAAGCTGTAGTTTTTACATTTAAATAAATAATCCATTTAAAGTTTATCATGGTATAATGAGTGAAGTACAGATCTCACACTTTATTTTTCTTATGATTATCTACTATCCTGCACTGTTTTTAAGACTCTGTGTCAATCCCACTGATTTGCATATTAATCCACTCTATCACCTAATAAATTACCATGCTGTGGATCTATTTTCAACTAAGTATTGTAAATTTTTATCTACGTGTCTAGCCTCACATAATATCATATTTCTTAATAACTTTCAGTTCAGTTCAGTTCAGCTGCTCAGTCGTGCCCGACTATTTGCAACCCCATGAATCGCAGCACACCAGGCCTCCCTGTCCATCACCATCTCCCAGAGTTCACTTTAGAGTGTCTATTAACTGCAACATCTGGTAGTATCATATCCTTCTCATTTCCTTGTAGACTTCCCCCTTTCTTTGGTATTTTATGAATTTTTTGTTCATCTGTTTTTTTCTCGATTCAGTTAGCTTTTGATTCTCTGTTCTTGTAGGTGTGCATTTCTCCAGGCTTTCTAGGTTGTATGGCGCTGGCACCCTCAGCATTCACTTTTCTCCCCCACTTCTCCTGCCACCTCTGTCCACACCACTTCCTCCCAGCCTTTTCCTATACTGTATGTCTTGATCTTATTAACTAATTTTATCAACACTAACAAATATTTTGTAATTTCTAGGTTTTCTTTTCGGAGAAGACAATGGCACCCCATTCCAATACTCTTGCCTGGAAAATCCCACGGGCGGAGGAGCCTGGTAGGCTGCAGTCTACGGAGTCGCTAAGAGTCGGACATAACTGAGCAACTTCACTTTCACTTTTCACTTTCATGCGTTGGAGAAGGAAATGGCAACCCACTCCAGTGTTCTTGCCTGGAAAATCCCAGGGATGGCGGAGCCTGGTGGGCTGCCGTCTATGGGGTCGCACAGAGTCGGACACGACTGAAGTGACCTAGCAGTAGCAGAAGATTTTCTTTTCCTCCTAATCTCACTGAAAATGTCATTTGGGAACCCATTTCATTCTCTATAGTTTCCAGGAAGAAAACTGAAAGAATAAGCTGAAACCATAGTCATACTAGAAGTCTAATGATCATATTCCAGGTTATAATATGCAATTATTATAGAAATTGTGAAATTTCTATAGATTATAGAAAAACAAAAATGTCAAAGCAAAATGATCCACAATCTCATTGTGCATACATAACCATGGTGAATCTTTTGATGTATTAATATTTCCTTACACTCTTTTCTATAATATATAAATGAGGTCAATTGTACAATTATGTATGCTGATTCTTTCATTTCATATTTTAAAGTGTAAAGAACCACATGCTTATAAAGATGGGAATATCAAGAAGACGGAAGTGGAAGAGATAAAATAGAACTAATCTTTTTTTCTATTTTATAAATAACTTTGTATGATTATAATGCCTATGTGAGCTTTCAACTTGCTGGTTCTCCATAATTCACCTACCCATTTCCTTGCTGCTGAACATGCAGTTGGTTCCTATTTTTACTATTCTAAATAGCACTGATAGACAAGAAGATGATAAATACTTTTAGAATATGCTTCCTAATTCACAAATGTAGAATCAAAAGATATGAAATCTTTTAAGGATTTTTTTTTTAAGGATATTGTTTCCCAAAAATGTTAACCAAATGAACACTTCCAGCAATAGGATGAGTGTCAGTTTGATCATGCCCTCTGAGTAGCACCTTAACCTTGATTAACCAATAAAATTTATTATTTTGATTTCCCATCATATTATTCCCATCATGTGTCAATAAGCAGCAGTGATCAGAGCCAACTGCATTTTATAAGCATGATTAGAAGCCATTGCTTGACTCTCAAGTCTGTTTTCCTGTCAGATAAAAATGCTGAAAAGGAACTAAGATGATTGAATGTTTTTATGATCAATGTCCCTTTTTCCCAAATGTAGATTGCATTCACTCTATCACTGTCTATTGGGGGATGAAGTCAAAGTTATTGGATCTGATTTAAAAAAAAAAAAAAAAAAGGTGGTAGGTTTTCATTTTAAATGCTGATAAATGAAGAAAAACATTATGGGGTCTAAATTATCTAGACCATTACTTTAATTTTACTCTCCTTTTGACATACCATGAGACAGTCTAGTTTCATAAAAATAGTCACTGCCTTCCTCTTATTGTCAATAATCTCCTAACCATGCTTTTCCTAAGACAATGAAATATTCCCATATGACCTAAACATGAATAAAACATCTTTGATGTGCCAAACTTACTTGTAACTTTCATCCAACAATAGCCTTTTCAGCATTTCATGTTGAAAACTGTTCTACACTTTTACACTTCCAACTATATTTTAATTTTTGTTCAGAATGTAAAACTTTAAATTTAAAAGCTATAAAAGTACCTTATAATTCATCTGTCTTCAATTTTCTATTGGAATTATCTACAATTGAATTATTGCTATCAATACAAGACTTAGACACCTACCTAAGGAAGAGATCATATCGAGTATCATCATTTGGGTTCCCTGATGGGGTCGTGTAGCAGTAATCCATTAAGACATTCCATCTGCAAGGAAAAGGAAGAATAATCTAGAGCCAGAGTCTCCTTTGGATATTAGTTATTAACCCAAAGGAAGTAGATATTCACAAACATCTTACTCCAGGGAATATAGTTTTTTAACTAATTACTTCATGAGACTTCTTGTTTAATAAAATGTTCTCCTAAATTCAGAGTGTTTAAAAGTCTTCAACAAATTGCCATCATACATCAAGTATCACATAAAACCAAGAACAGAAGTGCCAAGAAGACAAAAAGGGAGAAGGCAAAGGAGAACCAAATTTCTCAAGAGCACCAATCTCTTCAGGATGCAAAGTTTAAATAATAATATACGAGAAACCCAAAATAATTCATATACATGTTACAATTTTTATTAAGGCAGAAATGGATCTTTACTTTTGAATTTCCTTTCAATTTTGATCATCCTGGATTTTCTAAGAATCAGACGAAATGACTTATTTGGTTATTTTTCAGAGATGTTTCTGGGGATTGTTATATATAGTTGTGAGCCAGAGTGCTTTTGTTTCTTTTTAAATAAACATTTACTGAATATTAACACACACATAGGAAGGCTTCCCCTGTGGCTCAGCAAAAAAAGAATCCACCTGTAAAGCAGAAAATATAGGAGACACAGGTGCAATTCCTGGTCTGAAAGATCCCTTGGATGAGGGCATGGCAATTCATTCCAGTATTCTTTCCTGGAGAATCCCATGAACAGTGGAGCTTGGTGGACTATAGTCCACGGGGTCACAAAGAGTTGGACACGACTAGACCAGTTGAGCACGCACAGACACACACACAAAGAAAATATACAGACCACATGTTCACAAAATTACTGTATCTGACTAATCATCTTTCAGATGAAACAGCAGAATATTCTGGTATCCCCAGAGCTCTCCCCATGCCATCTTCACATCACTATCTCTCCTTCTTTAAGGAAAGAAATGTTATTTTCCAATTAAAGACTTAAAGTATCACCCTTTCATCCTGTAATTTGTTATTTCTATTTATTAGGCATTCCTAAATGGTGTGGCAATGACAATATTTTTTTAAGTGAATGAGCTAACTTTATGATTCATCAGGCTTTAGGCAGCCAAAATGTATTAACCAACAAAAGATAGGAGCTTGAAATTACCTGCCATCCAGATTAGTGGCTTGTACAGCTGCAAATACTTTGGTTTTCAAAGGTAGTCCTATACTTGGGATAATTAACTGCTGATTGTAGGTTGAATCCTAATAATAAAAAAAAATAAGCAATTAACCCATCATTGCCTTCCCAACAACAGCATGTTTACTTAAGACAATAATGGCCTATTAAAAAAAAGAGAGGGCAAATCAACATAAATTTACCGAACCAACTCCTAAAAGGACCTAGTTAATCCTCTTGTTTTGGCAGAACTGTTCTTAAATCATATCCAAGTAACAAACTCACTTCCATGCATAAATCTTTTCTTGTCCATAGTTTATCATTTATGATGATTAATGTTCAATGTATTTAAATTATATGCAATGGTTACTAGTAAGAGGTTGGTATTTAGTTTGGCTAATATTCAACTATCACTATTCAGTTTATTTAAATTCATTTCATTTATTTAAATTATATTAGTAGCTAATATTCAGTTTATTTAAATTATATCTGCTTCAGTTTAAGCCCTTTGCCACTGGAATTGTAAATCTTTATACTCTTAATAATCTCTCATTAACCCAAAGTCACTTATCTTGCAATTTTAAATTACCATAATTTAACTGAAAACAAAAACAAAAAAAGAACCAGTATGTTCTCCAAGTTGCCAAAAATGTATGCCATGGAATTCCTATACTAGATAACGTTGTGAGGACTTACAGAAAGGTGTCTTAGGGCTTCATTTCTACCTTTTACCCTTAGTTTAGACCAATTCTGCAGAGCTTATTTATATAATTCCCCAATTTACAGTAGATTAAGGCAGCAAATTAGAAACTGATAGTAAAGAAAAGCAGAAAAAAAATGAAGAATAAAGAAAAAACTTCTCAAAATCTACATTGTCAAATCATTTATCATGGATGCAAATTGTTTCCCCCAAATTTAGTAACTCTGAAGATAAAGCTATTTTGTGGCAAAGGGAAATATTTAATGAAATCTCAGTATCATCAAGCAAAGGCAGAATACAGAGCTTACTCTGTTTCAGAAGGCTGGGAAGAAACAACAGATACTGAATTTTGAAACTTAAAGCAATAATAACTTGGATGCTTCACTTTTGAAAGAGCTGCATTCATGTGGCACATTTCATTCCCAAATGAAGCCTGATAAGTGAGGGATTATATGCTGTACTTATTTTCTATATTTCTGTGATAAATGATAACAGCTCCTCTAACCATTTCTCATAGGTAGTATTATTTTTAATTAATTCTCTTCCTGGCTCCCTCTTCCAACTTCTTCAAGTTATACACACTTCTTCAACTATTATGGCTCATTCATCTTGTACTTGCATCAGTATTGTCTCAAAGGATCTTACTTCATATTTTTTTACAAATATTATACTACAAAGTCATTTGCAAATGATATGACTCAGCTATGGTTTAATCTTAATTATCACCTTTTTCTCCTAAAATTCTTCTAAACAGTAATGTTTAGATTTTATTTTGTATAGTTGCCATACTACTGTTAGTAAATATTGTCCCAAAAATCAATTATATTTATTTTTTTCTTCAACTTTAAAAATAATTCATAATTACCATAGCCCAGTTTTAGATTTATTCTGTTTCTGTATCTGCTCAGAATACACTATTACTTAGGTGCAATTCAAATTCAAAATCATACTCACTTAATTTCTACAGAGAAGAAAACTAATCTATTTATGCTATGTAAGAATAAGGGCCAAGGTCAGCTCGAATTAAAGTGCACATATTGAAATCACAAAATCAATAAATGTCATTATTTTTTACAAGTAAAATTTTCCTAAGCACATTCACTGAATCCCATAACACACAGAAATAATTGTACTGAATCCATATTCAGTACAACTTTTCCTTTTCAAATAGCTAACCACAGAATAAGAGTAGTAGGTATAGACTATAACTTCATAATTCCCAAGAGTTAAATCAAAACCTTTGCATGTAAAATAGGAAAATATGGCCCCAAAATGGTTGAAATGCTGCAATAAAATCACATTTGGGTAGCTAAGTGTTAGAGTTCCAAACAAATAATAAATATGGTTTTGGATAAATTCATTAAAGTATACCAAAAGTCTGTTTAGTTAAAACTATAGTTTTTTTCAGTAGTCATGTACAGATGAGAAAGTTGGACCAGAAAGAAGACTGAGCATGAAAGAACTGATGCTTTCAAATGGTGGTTCTGGAGAAGACTCTTGAGAATCCATCAGAAAGCAAGAAGATCAAACCAGTCAGTCAGTCCTAAAGGAAATCAACTCAAAATATTCATTGGAAAGACTGTTTCTGAAGTTGAAGCTCCAATAGCTTGGCCACCTGATTTGAAGAGCCGAGTCATTGAAAAAGACCCTGATGCTGGGAAAGATTGAGGGCAGAAAGAGAAGCGGGCAACAGAGGATGATGATTGGATGGCATCACTGACTCAATGGACATGAATTTGAGCAAACTCCAGGAGATAGTAAAGGACAGGGAACCCTGGCATGTTGCTATCCATGGAGTTGCAAAGAGTCGGACATGACTTAGTGACTGAACAATAACAAAAATTCTTTTCCAGTGTAAATTGCTAGTTTTTTTAATGTCCTGAAAGATGGCAAAATACTACAATGGTGTCAAGTTAAAAAACTAGTTTGAGGTAGTGAAAGTCTTCTGTATGATACAACAATAATGGACACATGCCATTCACAGTTTTCAAAACCCATAGCATATATAACATGAAGCATTAACCTAAAGTAAATTATGAAAATTACTTAATATATCATTATTGGCTCATAAATTATAACAAATATGCTACCTGCCCCATAATGTAAAGTGTAAGTAATAAAGAAAATTGTTTGTAGACCCTGGAGGTCTATAGGAATTCTCTGTACTTTTAGATCAATTTTTCTATAAACCTAAAACTGCTCTTAAAAAATAGTCTACTGATTAAAAAAAAAAAAAAAAACTAGTTTGTAGGGAAGTGGTTGAATTTTATTAAATAACTGTTTCTGTCTCTTATACACATCTAGATGTGTATAGAGAATGATTTTGGTACTATGTATTTTGTTTATAGTCATATCAAATAATTACCTTTTAACCATCAAATTAAAATTTTAGGTTATCATCAAATTATAGGCTTTTATTTGGCACTAAGATTCTAGAAACTCTTTGAAGGATTAGGTCTAGTTTAACAATAGGACTACTATACTATTTCTAATGATAAAGAAAAGAGCTTAATAGCAAAGCTCTCCTCAAGTCCACACTTCTAAATTTCTATTTTCTGCATTTCTACAGAGAGAATAGCTTAATTTCACAGAAAATAGTGGTATCCTTAAATGTCGTGTGAGTATATTTTTCACTCTTTTAAGATCAGGAATTCTCATCTTTGTTTCAGTCAATTGTAACAAATAATATTGAATCCAAGTCAGTCATCACAATTCTACCTCAGGGAGATTACACATATAAATTAACAGATAGAAACCTTCCAATTTAAAAATATTGCTTACAACAATAATAAATATCTGGTCTTACTGGGAATGAATATTGGCACATATTTGCTGAGTATTGTAAAACCAAGTATCTTGGCAGCTTCTCTTTGCAGAAGAAAGTTTAGATGTGACAGAAAGGCAATCTTCATTCCAACACATTTTAATTTGTTGTTTAGAACTCTGTGGTGTCAGACTACAAACTTATAAACATGATTTTTTAAATGCCTTTGGAAAGTGTCCTACTACAATATTTATAGCTCATTATATGCAAAGTATAAAGCACTGACTTTTAAATCAGTTGCATGAATTATAACTCAGTGCCATGATGACATGAATAATAATGTAAAAATCAGATTCATAATTTACAAAAATGTTGGTTGATATATTGAAAAATTGATATTTAAATCAGGCATTTAAAATGTATGAATAAAATTTTTAATCAACATGAAAATATCATTTGGGGGATTAATGTTAGAGTTATAAATAGAAATTCATATATTTTTCACATTTTGCTGCCACTGTCAATATTTATATAACAAAAATTTAGACAATACTGTGTAGTCAAACCCAAACTATTTCAGATATGACAGAATTGACAACAGTCATAACCCACACTGGAAATGTTAACACACTGAACACCAAGTATCTTGCCTTCAAATGAAATATCGTTTGGACTTTTCCTATCTTTTTATCACAAATATATTATTTCCAAAATCTTGACCCTGACTATGTTTACGCACACACAAACACACAAATAAATATATACGTATAAATGTAGATAGACACTTGGAGTGTATCTACTCACAGAATCACATATATGAAGTAAAATTTAAATCATTTATCAACTTCTGGAAAATAATGGAATTGTTAGTATACCTTTATCACTAAGATATTTGGAAATGGTGGTGAAGACGAATAAACATTACCAAAGTGTAACAGGGTTAATGTAACTTTTGGTGGATTTTTATAGGAAAGCTATTCACATAAATGGCTCCTCAGAACAGTGAGAGAAAAAAATAACATCCTTCAACCGTCAACTTACGTTATAAAGGAGCAGGTTCAAAGTGCTGACAAATGTACCATTGTTCTCCCTCACAGAAATGGCAGCTGAAGAACTAAAACAGATTGAAGAAAAGGGAGGCACTGATGAGAGTTTTAAATTAACAGCTTCAATCACACCTTAATGTCAGATTCAAGGCACCAAAACTCTTGAGCAATCCTGACATAACTAGGTCTGGAATGGGCATATTGTTTAAATCACTGAACAGATAAATAATCAGAAAGCAAGAGGGACTAAATAAAGGCAAACTGCTCTTTCTGATCTTTTCATTTATAAAGGAATCTTTTTTTTTTTACATTTTTATTGCATATATGAAACTTGCAGAAAAAAAGAAATCATTCCAATAAAGTCTGAATGTAATGTGAATACATTTTCATCAACTCCATTTCTATACAAGCTACATGAGACCAGGAATTTTGTTTTACTTTTTTCACTGTTAGAATTTTGCATGGTACATATAAGGTGTATAATAAATATTTGTTGATTAAAGAAAAAGTGAAAGTGAAGTCACTCAGTCCTGTCTGACTCTTTGCAACCCCATGGACTGTAGCCCACCAGGCTCCTCCATCCATGGGATTTTCCAGGCTAGAATACTGGAGTGAGTTGCTATTTCCTTCTCCAAAAGTGAAAGTTGCTCAGTCCTGTCCGACTCTTTGTGACTCCATGAACTAGTTCTCCAGCCCAGAATACTGGATTGGGTAGCTTTTTCCCTTCTCCAGCAGATCTTCCCTCTGAGGAATTGAGGGTCTCCTGCACTGCAGGCAGATTTTTTACCAACTGAGCTATCAGGGAAGCCCTATTTAAATGAATGGATATCCATATGCACTGAAGTTCAGGAATGAATTTAGTGAGGAAGTTGAGGGGAGCAGAGTGAAAGACTATGACCCATTTCTCTCTGCACCTGCTTCTTTTTGACTCAGGGCCTTTCTTTTCTTGTTTTCCACATCGAAATCTTGCTTTTGACCAAGTCATTTATCATAACTGTACCATATGAATATTTTTTAAACTGAAGCAAAATGTGTCCTCTATGTTCCCTTGTGACTGAGATTAAACAATAACTTTACTTTTGTGAGAGAAAACTCTACAGCTGAAGAGGGAAAGTTTTTATTTAATCACCCCATTTTGTCAAAAATATTTCACAAATCCATATGATTATATTGCAATATGGGTGTAAACACGTCTTGGAGTGTTTGGGGAGTAATAAATGTGCTTTGGGAGTAATAAATGAATGTGGTAGTGGTTTGTTGCTAAGTCTGATACGACTCTCTGAAATCCCATGGACTGTAGCCTGCCAGGTTCCTCTATCCATGGGATTTCCCATGGCGATTGGAGAGAATTGCATTTCCTCCTCCAGGGGATCTTCCTGACCCAGGGCTTTTAAGCCTGCATCTCCTGCTTGGCAGGAGGATTCTTTACCACGGAGCCACCTGGGAAGCCTCAATGAATGAATACCTGGCTATAAACAAAAGGCAATGAATCCATGTCTGAAGCTCTTTTGACTATGCGTGATACCATCTTTGCTGGGAATCATCAGCATCTGTGCAGGGGACACCTCAGCAGGAGGCATGGAGACCTCAGATTCTGAGGCAGCAGTCCAACAGGGAGCACATACCCAAGCAGGACCCAACAATGCAGTGACCAAATGATCTACCCACTGGAAGCATTACAGATCCTCTGGACTGCATAAGCCCCAGGATTCTTGGGTTCTTCGGCAGTTCTGAAGGGAGCCAGGAGAACCAAAGGCAGGTATTTGACTAACATGAGCTGGTTTTAACTAGGGAAAAGATTAAAACTGAACTGTTGATGTTCTTCAAAACAATAATCGTTATAGATGGATAAGTTCAGTTCAGTTCAGTCGCTCAGTCGTGTCCTACTCTTTGTGACCCCATGAACCGCACACAGCATGCCAAGCCTCCCTGTCCATCACCAACTCCTGGAGTCCACCCAAACCCATGTCCATTGTGTAGGTGATGCCATCCAACCGTCTCATCCTCTGTCGTCCCCTTCTCCTCCTGCCCTCAATCTTTCCCAGCATCAGGGTCTTTTCAAATGAGTCAGCTCTCCACATCAGGTGGCCAAAGTATTGGAGTTTCAGCTTCAACATCAGTCCCTCCAATGAACACCCAGGACTGATCTCCTTTAGGATGGACTGGTTGGATCTCCTTGCAGTCCAAGGGACTCTCAAGAGTCTTCTCCAACACCACAGTTCAAAAGCATCAATTCTTCGGGACTCAGCTTTCTTTATAGTCCAACTCTCACATCCATACATGACTACTGGAAAAACCATAGCCTTAAGTAGATAGATATATAAGACCATATACAGTTTCCATTAGATTCAGTTTAACTTTCTCAACAAATCCTGCTATTAATATCTTTGTAAGTTCTTCAAGGATAAAAATGACCCAAATAAAAAGACAACATGAGAATGTAAGAATAAAATGCGACTTACGAAGCAAGTTGGGTATTATTAACCAGGTATTCCAATGGATAACTACAGCTAAATTTGTAAAGAAGACCGGGTAGATAGCTGATGATTGTTGGTGGGTCTGGAGTATCAATATATCCTGAAATATTTCCTATTTGTACTGAAGTTGCATTTCCATAAGCACTGACTCCAGGAACTGTGGATACCTGTTAGAATTATAGGTCAAGCTAAGTGATTAAATAGTTACTCATAAATCTAGGCATTTCATATGCAAAATAAAACATTAGGTCCGATCATTTCCAGGGTTTGTTGCAACTATAACATGACATAATTTTGAAAATATACACACATACACATAATTCTAAATTATAAGTGATCATATGTCTTTTTTTCTCTCATTAAGAGGGTGATTTAATTTTTTTAATTAATTTTTATTGAAGTATAATTGATTTACAATGTTAGTTTTACAATGTGTTAGTTTCTGTGATACAGCAAAGTGAATCAATTATACATATATTTACTCTTTTTAAAATGTTATTCCCATGTAGATCATTACAGAGTATTCAGTAGAGTTCCCTGTGCTATACAGTAAATTCTTATTCGTTATCTATCTTATATATAGTAACATGCATATGTCAATCCCAGTCTCCCAATTTTTCCCTCCCCTACCACTTTCCCCCTTCGTAGCTATAAGTTTATTTTCTATATCTGTAAATCTAATTCTGTTTTGTATATAAGTTCATTTGTAACATTTTTTTTAGATTCAACATATAAGCAGTATTATATTTGTCTTTCTCTATTTGACTCATATGTTTCTTTTAAATAAATAAAGCTTCATATTACCAGAGATGGTTTACTCATATTTCATAAATAAGAAAGGAGAGAAACTATACGTGACTTGTTGTGCAAGAGCAAGTAATTTGAAAATACTCACGGGTAAGGCCAAATTTCATGGCCTGAACTCAAAGCCCCCTGTTAATATGATCTTGTTTTCAATGTTAGCTTCATATCTCCAGGCTCCCATTCTTGGTTAGTAATGCCCCAGCACCAAGGCCCTTGTTGCTCTGGCATTTGTGCATACTCCTGCCTCCTCTCTGGCCCTCTTCACCACAACATATCCTATTTCTCTCCTGGATCTTATCTTCCTTGGGAACTTCTCCCGACCCCCCATACTTTCTTTCTCACAGAAGTAGTCATAGTGCATGAGTGGTCTGATTCAGCACACCTCCATCCATAATCAGAGCTCTTTGCAGGCAGGGGACCCTCTAGGTCTTATTTGCCTTTGTCCCTTCAGCATAGCTCAATGACACCAGCATCCTGGGACCCCTGAGATAAATTTTAAACAAATGAATGAAGGTCACAAATTTTCTGATGGTCGATCTCCCTAGGGTTTTCCTCTGGTACATGGAGATTCTCATCTCCTTTCAGGGCAATAGTTCACAGGGATGTTGCAGAGGGATCATGAACTCCTAGAATTTATATAAAATTGTCCATGTGTGTATTCTCTTGGGACCGATTAGTTTTCACTGGATTCTCCAATTCCACTAAAATTTAATAACCACCATTTAAGGAATTGTTAATTTTTTAAACTTAACACAAATGATTTTATTCTTGCTGTTCAGTTGCTAAGTCATGTCCAACTCTTTGCTACCCCATGGCTGCAGCACACCAGGTTTCCCTGTCCTTCACTGTCTCCCGGAGTTTGCTCAAATTCATGTCCATTGAGTTGTTGATGCTATCTAAGCATCTCATCCTCTGCCATTTATTTTATTACATGGTAATATCTTAATTAAAAAGTTAATATAAAATTCAAACATTTAAATTGCAATTCCGAATCTGAAATATCTAAAATAAGTCAAAGAAGGAAGACTTTCAAAAACTGGGGCCTTAAATTATGTTACCATAGTTCAAGTCTACAACTAGATGAAGGTTTTTCTGATGAAATTTTGTTTAGGTGAAGTTGATATCATACATGTTATTGGGAAGCACTAGGCTCACAGTTGGACTTCCTTGTAGCTCAGATGGTAAAAAATCCACCTGCAATGCAAGAGACCCTGGTTCGATTCCTGGGTCAGGAAGATCCTCTAGAGAAGGGATAGACTACCCACTCCAGTATTCTTACACTTCCCTGGTGGCTCAGCTGGTAAAGAATCCAACTGCAATGTGGGAGACGTGGGTTGGGAAGATCCCCTGGAAGAGAGCATGGCAATTCATTCCAGTATTCTTGCCTGGAGAATCACCATGGACAGAGGAGCCTGGCAAGCTACAGTCCTTGGGGTTGCAAAGAGTCAGACATGACTGAGAGACTAAGCATAGCACAGCACAGGCTCACAGTCACATATTTTAACCTGGAGGTCAAGGATTTTGGATGAATTCTGTCTCTGATGATAGTATCAATATCTTAGAACATTCAGATGGTAATGACATACAGGAACGACTGTCTATTAGACTTGCTAGATGGCACGGGTAGTAAGGAATCTACCTGCCAATGCAGGGACATAAAAGACATCGATTTGATCCCTGAGTTGGACAGATCCCTGGAGAAGCAAATGGCAATTCACTCTGGTATCCTTCCCTGAAAAACTCCATGGGCATAGGAGCCTGGCAGCCTAAAGTCCAAGGGGCTGCAAAGAGTCGGACATGACTAAGTGACTCAGCACTGTTATTATTGCCCAGACTCTCTGTTCTCATGTGTGAATTACCAAGTAGAGGGTCACCTGAATACTTCTTTTATTAACACTGACCACTAGCAGTATGTTTGTCAAAATTCAGACTCTCCAGTGAAACAAACTTTATATGGACCTATAATCATTAAACACTGAGGATTTTTAAATCATGGTAACATATTATTTCAGTTAATAAGTAATTAATTCAAATAATTAACTCAGCACAGTCTATGTAATATGGCAGTAACAATTCAATCCCTATATCTTAGTATATTAACACAACAAAAGGTCACCTTTTGTTTATGCTACATGTCCAATACAGTTTGGTAAAGGGGGTTCCATTCCAAGTGTTTACACACTGGTTTTGCCTAAGACTATTTCCCTGTAGCACTGCCATCTCAGCATGTGGCTTCTAGTACTGCTAAGACAGAAAATGCCAGAGCTAGCAGGTCATGTAGAGGCTTTTTGCTGTGTACATGTCAAGTCCAATAAGAGTCTACAGGACTGAACCAGTTACAAAGCCCTCACTAACTGCAAAGGGGCTGGGAAGGGTACCCTTCCCTGTGCTCATGAAGAACTAACAATTCTGACATCAGTAATGTTCTTGGTTGTCATAATACCGTTGAACTTCTCCCCCAATGTTAAATACAATATGATGATCAATTAGTATTCTAGCGACTATTATGGAGACCTGTAATATTTAATTTTCAACAAGAGAATACACTTTATACATGGACCTAAGAGCACATGGACAAAGCTGAAGCAATTATCTAGCTAACTCATGAAGAGAACCAGAACCCTTATGAAAAAACATTTTGATTCTAATCCATATGATTTAGTTGTCTACTTAATTTTTCCCATATAGAACTGTCCTTGGAGCAGATACCAAAGCTGGTGATATCTAAGACAAAAATATAAACTAAGTAAATCTTCCTCTCTACACATTGCCTGCCTGACTGGCTAGCTAAACATGCAAATTCTATCTGCGAAAAAAAATATATGTGTGTACACACATACATGTACATTACAGTTTTTATACTGGACTTATTCAGTTAAAAAAAAATGATACATACACACACACACATGGATGCTTTGCCTGGCATTTCTCTGGAACTGTTCTTTTTTTTTGGCAACAGGGAGCAGGATAAGACTGAAATGGAGAATAGGAAGCTCCCTGAAGCAGAGTCCTTGAGAGGAGGGGCTGTGCTGCTTCTCTCCACTTGAGCTCCCTCCCTTCTTCCCTACTTCCTTCCCTCCCTTCCTTTCCCCCTCCCTCCCTCCCTCCACAAGGAAGCTTGGATGTATAATAATCAACCTGCATCACTTCCCCTCACTCTCCCTTAGGCCCACTTCATAACCTCTCTGCATACAACCGAGAGAGATGAATAAACGTTTTTAATAAAAAGAGTCAACAATACTCAAGCTGTATATTTGGAAACGGTCATGGGCACAATATTATAACTGCCCTCTGAGAAAAGATAAAGGAGATTCAAAGAAATCTTTTTCCTGTCTCCTATCTCCCATCAAGTCTAAAAGCCCTGCCCTTAGAATAATCAAGCTTTCCCCCTTAGTCGCAAACAATAACTTATCAAGAGGAAAAGCCAATCTCTCCTTCTTTACTGGCCTAAGTGGACATGTTCAATGAATCTTCTTTTTGTCGTTGCTAGGATTAACCAATAAGACTATATTTAAACAAGCAAAAGGAAAAACTGTTTTAAATAAATTTTAGCCTAACACCCCCACCAAATCACAATTATCTTTTACTTCAATTAATTTTTAATTCCCAGGAGAGTGAATGCCTGTTATAATTCTATTTTTGGTATTCAATACATGAATAAACAAATGAATAGTGTAGATAAGTGGTTTCATTCAAGGTAGAAATATCTGAAGTGGTGTTTTAATTTTCACAATGACTGGATGGAGTATGTTGCAGGGATTTCATGGGTAAGATTTGGTATGATAAGCATTTTTAAATTCAAAGGATAGATCCACAGTATGAAGAAACTCATGCTGGAAATGCTAACAGCCCTCTTTTACATAACAGTGGTGTGGATCTTTCAATGGTAAACAGGATATCTAGAAGATTCTAAGTTTCTCATTAGATATTCCATCTTTCTTCCTGAACGAGGTCACTAAGAAATAATAGGCCAAGTGATTCATTGTCAAACTCACTGGAATATAAAAGATACTTCCATAAAAAGCATGAGAAACACAGCTAATGAAAAACTGTAGAGAAATACTCCTCAATGTCACTCATACAAAATAATGCCTGTTAGAGTAGCACAGTTAATCTCAGGCCCCTCAACCACCAGCTACAATAAACAGAACCAGTACTGGAAAATGAAATCATACGTTTGGGATCAGAAGCCCCAAACAGGCAAAGGAAAGTAGTTTGTTCAGTTTTATTGGGATTTTATTCTTAAAAGATAGATGGGGTTTCTGATTATTTCATGAGTTGGGGAGTTTTGTTTTTGTTTTTTTAGTTATGATCCCCAAACCTAGCACATAGTTTCACTCTAATCTTACCACTAAATTGTTTCCACAGCCCTCCAAGGTGCTGAGATTGATGATGAAAATGACCACAGCAGGAAAGGTGTTGTTATTGATGAACCCCCTGCAGTGGGAATCCCCATGCCTTCCGTTCAGTGCCAGGTCTGCTTCAGAATAACCGGAGAAAAGAACTGTGCAAAAATTAATCTTCATTGTAATGGCCTGGACCCCACAGTAGACATTGATGTCTCTTTCAGCTGAAATAAAAAATATAAAAAACAAACACATCACAAAAGCATAGCACAGGGTCCAAGAATAACTTTAACATCCTCTGAGGTATTTTCATACCCTCTGTCTGTTTAACTGGCTCATATACTTGAACACACCATAATCCAATGTGAAAGTATTAAGAAAAGTACCCAGTAAAAGCAGTTGTTGACTTTGTTGTTTCCGGAGAGATCTTCAAGTGTAGATATTATATTTCATCTCTATTTCCTTGTGCTTGGTATACAGTGGATGCGCATTAAATGTTGGTCAAGTGGTGTAAAATGATTGTTGGAGAATTGAGTGGAAAAAATTAGGTCACGAGGAAATTCAGAAGAAAGTAACTGACTTATTTAGAATACATGTCTAGGTAGCGAGACTCACTACAAATGATGCATTTTCCCAAGTGTAAGGAAGAAATCTATCCTAAGCCAAATTGTTGAGCACCTTGGTGTTTTGTAACCCATCTTATCCAGGATATAGAAACAAAAGCCATCCATCCAGATTGTTTTATTTTACTAAGCTATGCTAGAGAGGAAGAAAATGAAAACTAATCTGTTGATATTTCATTCAGAAATGCATAGTCAACCCTAAAAAAGATTTTCCAGTGACTATGACTGAATAAAAGCAATGAACTCAGCATTAAAACATAAGACAAATTTGCAGTTTTCCATAATTCCATGATTTATCAGTGATGGGATCCATTCCAGGTCTATAGAGGTGAGCAGGCATGCCTACACACACACACACACATGCACACATGTATGTGCACACATACATGCACAACATTTTCATATATCTATTTAGTTATTTTTCTACATGTAATGAAGAAAATATATGTACAAAATGGTGAATTCAATTGCTGCTAGGTAATTTCGCAGAGGCAGAAGCTCCTATTTTATTGGTTTTGGTAACAGTTACAAGTTGAATTACTTCCCTCCCTTCAGGGGAAAAAAGAAAAAGATACATTGAATCTTAATCCCCAGTACCTCAAAATGTGACCTTATATGGAAATAGGGTTATTGAAGTTGTAATTAGTTTAGATGAGTTCATACTGGATAGGATGGGTTTCTAATTCCATATGATTGGTGTTATCATTTGAAGAGACAGAGGCACAGGAAGAATGCCATGTGAAGACAGAGAACTGCAGTGATGCACCTAAAAGCCCAAGGAACAGCAAAGACCACCAGCAAACCACCAGGAAGATGCCAGGAAGAATTCTGTTCAGAGTCTGAGGGAGCTTAGCCCTACTAACACCTTGATTTTGCATTTTGGCCTCTGGAATTGCCAAATGATAAATTTCTGTTGTTTCAAGTCACTCTCTTGTGGCACTTTGTTACATCAGACTTAGTAACCTTATCACTCTTTACCACTCTTGCTATTACCACTGGGATAAAGAATCTGAAACATACAACTGGTTTTCAAAATGTGAAATAAAAAACAAAATTGGGTGCACATATACTAAAAATTGGAACGATACAGAGAAGATTAGCATGGCCCCTGTGCAACAATGACAAGCAAATTCGTGAAGCAGTCCATATTTTTAAACAAATTTTAGATGAATAAACCATTTAAATATGTATAAAAAAATTGGATTAGGTTATTTGGAGCAATCACCTTAATTGTTCCATAAAGGTAAAACAAGCAAAATAAAATATTTTTGGCTAATGATCTAAATAGTATGTAAATCCCATTCATGATTTTTTAGCATAAAGTAATTTTCTTAAATATATCAGTTCTAACCTCAGGGTAAAAATGTTCAATGGCCTGTTTCTTTAGTGTGTTTATTCTCCATACTGGTTTTTGTTGGTAAAGTGAGTCATATTTTGAGGACATGAATAAATCAAAATGTAAATTTATATGTTTGATTATGATTTTAAACTCAATACAAAAAAATTAAAATATTTTCATAGTGAAAGAAAGATGGAAAATCTTTTTTATGGCCAAAAGACAAATATTAGACTAGTTCTTATGGAAAACTCCAAGCAACATTCCCTTTGTAGGTGGAAAATAAAATGAACTCATTGTGAAGTTATACTGTGCCAAGATAGAGTATAATAAATACCATTTAAAATTCAGAGAATATATCTATTAGCTTTTAATGGCAGTAGCTGTTCAAACGCAACTATAATTTTTAAATGATGCTCTTATTAAAATAATGAGTTCTTTTAAACAAATGTTTAAGTGTTTCAAACATTTAAACTTCAAATTACCTCTTAAATCTGTTGATTTTTCTCCATCTTCATGCTGTTCCTTTGCACATGTAACCATTATCTTTTCTCTTAGAATATTACATTAACTTCCTAACTGGTTCCTTTAATTCTGCTCTTAATGCCCTCTGTTTAGTATAACTGTCAAACGTGAATCTAATCATTTTATTTCTTTGTGCAGATTGTCAACAGCTATTCATTTCATTCCAGCCAAAAGTTCAAATCTTGAACCAGTTCCTCAAGATTCTCTGTGGCCCACCACCTACCTGCCTCTGCATTCTCATCTCCTCTCTATTATCCCCCTTGGTCTCTACAACCACTTCATTGAACTTTTTCAGTTTTTTAAATGTATCCAAGTGAGAGAAGCCAGAATAGTGGTTACCTCTGGGGGAAAACTGTCTAGGATAGGGGAAAGTGAAAGTGAAGTCTCTCAGTCGTGTCTGACTCTTTGCGACCCCATGGACTGTAGCCTAGCAGGCTCCTCCGTCCGTGGGATTCTCCAGGCAAGAATACTGGAGTGGGTTGCCATTTCCTTCTCCAGGGGATCTTCCCGACCCAGGGATTGAACCCGGGTCTCTCGTATTGTAGACAGACGCTTTACCATCTGAGCCACCAGGGAAGTCCTTAAATGAAAGTGAAAGTTGCTCTGTCATGTCCAACTCTTTGTGACCCCATGGACTGTAGTCCTCCTGGCTCCTCTGTCCATGGGAATTCTCTAGGCAAGAATACTGGAATGGGCTGCCCATGCCCTCCTCAGGGGATCTTCCCAACCTAGGGATTGAACCCAGGTCTCCCACATTGCAGACAGATTCTTTACCCTCTGAGCCATGAGGGAAGCTAGAATAGGGGAAATAAAGAAAATTTGGAGGGTGATAAAATTGTTCTCTATCTTAATGTGAGTGTTGATAATGAGTATAAACATATGGAGAAATTTTAAGCCACACCCTTAAAATTGGTATATGTTATTTTAGATGTTCTTCCTCAATAAAATACTGTGAGCACTTTAAAAAGCCTAATAAAGCTTATATAAGACCTTTAAATGGTCTTCTTCACCTCCATAGATGCCTCTCTTATCCCCAGTCCTTGTCTGAGAAACTCCTACTCACCCCTCAGGTCTCAAGTTTCATTGTCTCGTTCCCAAACACTTTGATGACCCCAAACCTAAACTATGCTACTCTGTTCCTATACTATCTATATTAACTTTGAACCACATATGCATTTGCATAATTGTTTTCTCAATAAATTGAAAGTCCCAGAGAGCAGGAAACTAAGATATTCAATGATGTACTCCAGTGAGTAAATTGCCAATATCCGTTGGATCATCGAAAAAGCTGGAGAGTTCCAGAAAAACATCTATTTCTGCTTTATTGACTATGCCAAAGACTTTGACTGTGTGGATCACAACAAACTGTGGAAAATTTTTAAAGAGATTGGAAGACCAGACCGCTTGACCTGCCTCCTGAGAAACCTGTATGCAGGTCAGGAAGCAACAGTTAGAACTGGACATGGAACAATAGACTGGTTTAAATTGGGAAAGGAGAACATCAAAGCATATAGCATATTGTCACCCTGCTTATTTATTTAACTTATATGCAGAGTACGTCATGAGAAATGCTGGGCTGGATGAAGCACAAGCTAGAATCAAGATTGCCATGAAAAATATCAATAACCTCAGATATGCAGATGACACCACCCTTATGGCAGAAAGTGAAGAAGAACTAAAGAGCCTCTTGATGAAAGTGAAAGAGGAGAGCGAAAAAGCTCGCTTAAAATGCCACATTCAGAAAACTAAAATCATGGCATCTGGTCCCATCACTTCATGGCAAATAGTTGGGAAAGCAATGGAAACAGTGTCAGACCTTATTTTCGGGGGCTCCAAAATCACTGCAGATGGTGACTCCAGCCATGAAATTAAAAGATGCTGGTTCCTTGGAAGAAAAGCTATGACCAACCTAGATAGCATATTAAAAAGCAGAGACATTACTTTGCCATAAAGGTCTGTCTAGTCAAGGCTATGATTTTTCCAGTGGTCATGTATGGATATTAGAGTTGGACTCCAAAGAAAGCTGAGAGCTGAAGAATTGATGCTTTTGAACTGTGGTGTTAGAGAAGACTCTTGAGAGTCCCTTGGACTGCAAAGAGATCCAACCAGTCCATCCTAAAGGAGATCAGTCCTGGGTGTTCATTGGAGGGACTGATGTTGAAGCTGAAACTCCAATACTTTGGCCACCTGATGAGAAGAACTGACTCATTTGAAAAGACCCTGATGCTGGGAAAGATTGAGGGCAGGAGGAGAAGGGGACGACAGAGGATGAGATGGTTGGATGGCATCACCGACTCAATGTACATGAGTTTGAATAAACTACAATAGTTGATGATGGACAGGGAGGCCTGGCATGCTGCAGTCCATGCAGCTGCAAAGAGTCAGAACAACTGAGCCACTGAACTGAACTGAATGGAACTGATTGTTCAAAGGATTGTGGCAATTCTGGCCAGGGATCGGACAATAAAAAGGCTAAAAAAACTTGTTGTTGAGAGCAACTGTTAACAACTGAAAAAAATGTCCTACTTTTGGCAGAAGTGACCTTTGGCAACATGAAGTAGCATTTTTTCCTTCCCTCAAAGCCTCACAAATGGAAAAGGTGTGCTGAATAGATGTCTTTACTATATACAACCAGGGAAGAATGTGTTTCTCTGGAGAGTGACAAGTCTTTAGAAAGCTAGATTAGGATGGATTTGAACAGGTCCCTTTCTTAAAATGTAGTCTTTAGTTTGTTATCACTTCTCCAAGTGGGATCAGCTTGTAGCAAATTCAGTTCTATTGCATGGGTTAGCTTCCAGTTATAAAGCAGAAAAGAAAAGAGAGCACAAAGTCTGGACAAAGCAATTATTGCCGTTGTTAAGCTAGCATAGGCATCAATTAATTCCTCTTGAACAAAGGTGAAGAAGATAAAATCTTCATTGGTTTAAGTTAAGGCAATGATATCTCTCTTGTAACGTATTTAATGGTATCTATTCACTTCCATACATTTATGGTATGCCAAATAAGGCAGTGATACTCACTCTCTATTTCCCTAGGCATAAATAGAGTTCTCAGTGCATGCTCTCAGTTTAGTTCAGTTTAGCTGCTCAGTCGTGTCCAACTGTTTGCGACTCCATGAGTTGCAGCACGCCAGGACTCCCTGTCTGTCACCAATTCCCGGAATTCACTCAGACTCACATCCATCGAGTTGGTGATGCCTTCCAGACATCTCATCCTCTGTCATCTCCTTCTCCTCCTGCCCCCAATCCCTCCCAGCATCGGAGTCTTTTGCAATGAGTCAACGTTTCAGCTTTAGCAACATTCTTTCCAAAGAACACCCAGGACCACTTTAGAATGGACTGGTTGGATCTCCTTGCAGTCCAAGGGACTCTCAAGAGTCTTCTCCAACACCACAGTTCAAAAGCATCAATTCTTCAGTGCTCAGCTTTCTTCACAGTCCAACTCTCACATCCATACATGACCACAGGAAAAACCATAGCCTTGACTAGATGGACCTTTGTTGGCAAAGTAACGTCTCTGCTTTTCAATATGCTATCTAGGTTGGTCATAGCTTTTCTTCCAAGGAGTAAGCGTCTTTTAATTTCATGGCTGCAGTCACCATCTGCAGTGATTTTGGAGCCCCAAAAAATAGTCTGACACTGTTTCCACTGTTTCCCCATCTATTTGCCATGAAGTGATGGGACCAGATGCCATGATCTTCGTTTTCTGAATGTTGAGCTTTAAGCCAACTTTTTCACTCTCCTCTTTCACTTTCATCAAGAGGCTTTTTAGCTCCTCTTCACTTTCTGCCATAACGGTGGTGTCATCTGCATATCTGAGGCTACTGATATTTCTCCCGGCAATCTTGATTCCAGCTTGTGTTTCTACCAGCCCAGCATTTCTCATGATGTACTCTGCCTATAAATTAAATAAGCAGGGTGACAATAGACAGCCTTGACGTACTCCTTTTCCTATTGAGAACCAGTCTGTTTCATGTCCAGTTCTTTTGCTTTGCTTTCTTACCTGTGTATCAGTCAGTTCAGTTCAGTCGCTCAGTCATGTCCGACTCTTTGCAACCCTGTGAATCGCAGCACGCCAGGCCTCCCTGTCCATCACCAACTCCCAGAGTTCACTCAGACTCGCGTCCATCGAGTCAGTGATGCCATCCAGCCATCTCATCCTCGGTCAAGTAGATATTTTGCTACCTTACAGAGATTATTTTGCATGGGAAGGTTTCCTGTGATCTTGACTGTGTGCTTGCTACTTGATCTCATTCCCCACCATTTACTTCTTTGCTTTTTAAAATCAAAGGAAAAGGGAATCATCCAGCCCCTAACTGGCCTGAGCATGTTTACTTCACATTTGTGTCCTGATTCATGCTGTCCCCTTTGTGCTATGTTTTCCACTCCTTTATGTTGTTAGCTCGTACCGATACTTCAAAATTCAGCTCAGTGCCCTCTTCTCCAGGAAACTGTTCTTTATCAGCTGGTATGGGCGAGGCTCTCTTTCTATCCCACTCCACTATCTGCCCAATCGTTCTGTAAATGTGCACCATACTTATCTCCCATTACGGACTGTGATCTCTTTGAGAAAAAGGACCACTACTTTGTAATCCTTAGAGCAGTCTATTGCTTCATAATTTATATGAGTTCAGTTCTGTTCAGTTCAGTTCAATCGCTCAGTTGTGTCCGAGTATTGCAACCGCATGGGCTGCAGCATACCCGGCCTCCCTCCAATATTTAGAGGATAGTAAAGAGTAAGAATTATAAACTTGATAATCATCAATACACAGTATATCAATTAATAATAGATGAAATATTCATTGATAGCACTCAGATAAGAGAAGTGGGCTGAGAATAGAAAAGTAATTTCTAAGGTGTCCTTTTATAAGACTTCATTTTTCCAATGATTTGTAATCATTCTCTCCTGCCCTATTCCACATTACCCTATGGGTCTACAAAGTTACATCCATTATTCCTTAGAGTGGATATTTGCTTCTCCACTAGGTTATGAAATCATTGAATGCTGTGGGTTTTGTCAGAGTGCCCAACAAATACTCAAGAAGTGTCTATTAAAATATGTTTAATTAAACTCTTTGACAAACTACATTCATAGTGTCTAATTTTTTAATATCAACTTTCAAGATTCACAAAGAAAATATGTACACAATGATATGGGCTCATCTTGACTGTTCATCCAGAACTCATATATCCTATCCTTTCTCTGCCAACTGCCTGAGATTCAGAGTTTTAAATGAACATCAAAATTCTCTACATCAGATATTTTCTAATTCAATATTTTAAGTAATATGAAATTCATGAATTTTTGCTCTTTGTTTAGGTATTTAGCCTTTTTAAGTGTATTAGTCTAGCAATTAATTATCTTGCTTTATTATTAATAATTCATCTTAAAAATCACTTCCCCTTAATAGCAATAGATTTGCTAATCCCTCTTGTCATTAACAGTGAGCAAGTATGTGGCACCCAGTTGGGGTTAGCATAAATACTGTGGTTATATAACAACACAAATCTGGCAAGACATCATGAGTACCATGCTCCAAACAGCAGTTCTTATCAATATGCATTACAGAGAATCTTATTAAAATGCAGATTCTGATTCAGTAGATTTGGGATGAGGCCTCATTTTTGCATTTCTCACAAGTTCCCATGTGATGCCAGTGTTGTAAGTGAAGGGGAGAAGAATTTGCCACCTCAAAATATGCCTCCTGGGCAAAAGGACTATCTTAAGTCGATTAGTTTTAAGAAGCAGCATACATAAGAGAATATCTGAAAACAAGTGGAAGATACTCTTCTCAAAGAGACATTTACATTTATAAGGGAACTCTCCATTTGTGTGTCTCCCTCTCCCTACCAGGAAGGAAGAGTCGAACAACTAGATCTTCAGAAACTCTTAAAAATGGAGGCTACTGACCTAAATCTGCATAACAACAATACTCTTTTTTGCTATGCTTTGCTTGATAACCTCCCATAGCCAGCTTCCCCAACATCTTTTTTATCTTTAACTAGAGACAGTATTTAAAGAGGTGACTTGGGCCATTTCAGGGAGTTACTCAGTTTTTCTAAGTATCACCCATGAATACAGGAGGTTTTGTTGTTCAGTTGCCCAGTCGTATCCACTCTTTGAGACCTCATGGACTGCAGCACGCCAGGCCTCCCTGACCCTCACCATCTCCTGGAGTTTGCCCAAGTTCATGTTCATTGCATCAGTGATGCCATCCAGCCATCTTGTTCTCTGATGCCCTCTTCTCCTGCCCTCAATGTTTCCCAGCATCAGAGACTTTTCCAATGAGTTGGCTGTTTGCATCAGATGATCAAAATACTGGAACTTCAGCATCAGTCCTTTCAGGGAATATTCAAGGTTGATCTCCCTTAAGATTGACTGGTTTGATCTCCTTGCTGTCCAAGGGACTTTGAGGAGTCTTCTCCAGCACCACAGTTCAGAGGCATCAATTCTTTGGCATTCTGCCTTCTTTATGGTCCAACTCTCCCAACCATGCGTGACCACTGGGACATAGCCTTGCCTATACAGACCTTTGTCAGCAGAATAATGTCTCTGCTTTTCAACACAGTGCCTAGGTTTGTCATCCCTTTCCTGACAAGAAGCAATCATTTTCTGATTTCAAGGATACATTCACCGTCCACAGTGATTTTGGAGCCCAAAAAGATTAACATGTTATGAAACTTTTGTTTGTTTTTCTTCTGTTAATCCCTCTTTTATTATAGGGGCCCTCAGCTAAGGACTTAGAAGGGTAAAGGGAAAATTATTTTTTCTCCCCTACACAATACATTTTGATTAGGCAGAAGAAAATCCTTAGATGGTTTCCATCTGGTGAGATTAAGCACTCCCACCAAATTGTAAGATTTATATGCTTATAAATGGGAGAGACTTAAATGGAAAAGGAACAAGAAAGAGACCTGAATAATGAAGGGGATGGGTGTGTGTCTCATTCACTTTCTTTCTGAGGAACTAACTAGTTTGGATTGCAATGAAAAAGCACTTGTGAAAGGCTTTGTGAGACTGAGCCCAAATAGGTCTACTTTAGTGCTCAGGTGGCCGTGTGAGAAATAAAATTAGAAACAGAACCTTTTTCTCCTACATTACTCTACCCCATTCCACAATCCATAGCAGTTCAGTAACCAGAAGAGTAGGACATTCACTTCAAATGGCAACTATGCCCTGAACACTGTTTGAAACAATTAAAGGAGACATGGTGAGGCTGGGTGAATCTATTGTGAGCAGACAAGGGCTCTGTGCACTTCTGATGCAAGTATTCCTGTGAATATGATTGTCCCCGTATCAGTGGGTTTTAAGGTAGCATTAGTTTAAAACTTATCATATGAACCAAAACCTGTTCAATACAATAGGAAGAGCCTTTTCTGTATGCTGAAGAGTGCACTTTGTGAGTTTGTGCCCAGTCACTAAGTCCTGTCTGACTCTTTGCAATCCCATGGACTATACCCCACCAGGCTCCTCTGTCCATGGGATTTCCCAGGCAAGAAGACTGTAATGGGTTCCTGTTTCCTCCTCCAGGCAATCTTCCCAACCCAGGGATTGAATTGAAGTTTCATCCATTGGCAGGCAGATTCATTACCATTTGTTACCACCTGGAAGTCCCATGCTGCCTTGTACTGCCATAGAAATCTCACTTGGAAATACAGGACAGTCATCCCTCAATACCCATGTGGGGTTGACTCTAGAACCATCCTTGGATACCAAAATTAAATAAAAATCCACAGATGCTCAAATCCCTTAATTAAAATAGCATGCATAGTATTTGCATATAGCCTACATGCACATCCTCCTCTATACTTTAAATCATTTTTAGATTACTTATAATACAATGTAAATTTTATGTAAATCATTGTAAATGCTATGTAAATTCTTTGTAAATATTTACTGGCATGCAGCAAATTCAAGTTTTACTTTTGGAACTTCCTGGAATTTTTTTTTTTTCCCCTCAATATTCTCAACCCAAGTTTCATTGAATCCACAGATGTGGACCTGTGGATACAGAGGGTCAACTCTATTTATTTCTTGTACTCCAATAGATATTCCAAAACTATGTAATCTTAGCAGATTATAAAAGCAATTTATATATTATTTCCACTTCTATCTCTATAAAATGAGAGTAGTGCTATTTGACACCACATAAACTTTTAAAAAATTGCTTAGAAAACAGATGCTATTTGTGTTGTTTTAAATCATTTTTAAAACTACTTCTCCTCCTGAGTTTTTATACAATATTGAGGTTTGGGTGCTAAAAAAGCAAGAAGTTTAAAGGGGTACTGATATTTTATCTACCCCAAATATCAGCAGTTGATGAAGACTTTAAAGTGGATTAGGAATTCAGGTTTCCTCTCTGTATTGAACAGGTACCTGGCCACCTCAATTTTCCACATCTGTTTTTCATTAGTGAATAAAAGCTGTGGTTTGCAGGGTTGTTTGAAATGAATATACAGTCTCAGACAAACAGCAGGCTCCTATTTGCACTTGCTGCTTCACATTCTTTGGAATTAGAAGAGTTCAGTCTTTTTCAAGCAGAAGAAGGAATATAGGTTTTACTTATACAAGTAGAAGAAATTTAAAAATCCATGCAGTAAAAAACTTCATTATTAAAGAAAGAGAGGGACTCTGAATCGTTCAGTCATTGTATTTGCAGACGAATTCCTCTTCTCAACACTGCACTTTATTACTGAAGATTAATCAGGATGTGATCAGCAATCGCTGTCTGGATCAATTCTTCTGCCTCATCTGGTACAGTAATTGCAGTCACAGATGCAAAGTGAAAGCAGGCATCCTCTTCACAGCTTGGAGGCCAAAACACTACTACTGTGTAGGAAAGAAGGAGTGGTGGCCTTTCTTATCTACACAGAGGGTCAGATCATATTCCCTGGAATAATTATCCCATTTTCCACCCTGGCTTTTTGGGCACAGCACAGTGCAATGGTCAAGCAAAGTCTAACACAAAATAGGACAGCTCATTTTGATTGACTCATCCAAGAAGTCTATCAATGAAATAAGCTAATTATCTACTGTATTTCCTGTGAAATACTGGTACTCATTGAAATATTAATCAATATTACAAGGAAAAAAAAAAAAGATTTCCTTAGTAAAGATGCTCCTGGATAAAAGCTAAATAAATTTTTCTACCATAGGGTTTTTCAAATTCTTTAATATGGCAATTTCTATTGTGATTCTCCATTTACATGCTGTTTTTACATTTCAGTTCAGTTCAGTTCAGTCACTCAGTCGTGTCTGACTCTTTGAGACCCAATGGATTGAGCACACCAGGCCTCCCTGTCCATCACCAACTCCTGGAGTTTACTCAAAGTCATGTCCATTGAGTCAGTGATGCTATCCAACCATCTCATCCTCTGTCGTCCCCTTCTCCTCCTGCCTTCAATCTTTCCCACCATCAGGGTCTTTGCAAATGAGTCAGCACTTCATATCAGTGACCAAAGTACTGGAGTTTCAGCTTCAGCGTCAGGCCTTCCAATGAATATTCAGGACTGATTTCCTTTAGGATGGACTGGTTGGATCTCCTTGCAGTCCAAGGGACTCTCAAGAGTCTTCTCCAACACCACAGCTAGAAAGCATCAGTTCTTCAGTGCTCAGCTTTCTCTATAGTCCAACTCTCACATCCATACATGACTACTGGAAAAACCATAGCTTTAACTAGATGGACCTTTGTTGACAAAGCAGTGTCTCTGATTTTTAATATGCTGTCTAGGTTGATCATTACTTTTCTTCCAAGGAGCAAGTGTCTTTTAATTTCATGGCTGCAGTCACCATCTGCAGTGATTTTGGAGCTCCAAAAAATAAAGGCTGTCACTGTTTCCATTGTTTCCCCATTTATTTGCCATGAAGTGATGGGACCAGATGCCAGATCCTAGTTTTCNTCTTCCAAGGAGCAAGTGTCTTTTAATTTCATGGCTGCAGTCACCATCTGCAGTGATTTTGGAGCTCCAAAAAATAAAGGCTGTCACTGTTTCCATTGTTTCCCCATTTATTTGCCATGAAGTGATGGGACCAGATGCCAGATCCTAGTTTTCTGAATGGTGAGTTAAGCAAACTTTTTCACTCTCCTCTTCACTTTCATCAAGAGGCTCTTTAGTTCTTCTTTGCTTCCTGTCAGAACAGTGGTGTCATCTGCATATCTGAGGTTATTGAGCAAATTTCACTTTTATTGAGATATAATTGATTGATTCAATTCCTAGGCAGGTTGAAAAGAAGTCCGGGGTCCCAGAGGAGGAGGGAGGGACCTGGAATTCTCAAGGAGGAGAAAAGGACAAACATTTATTTTCTCTACATTCCTTAGTCTTAGTCACATAGAATGTTTTTCCTTTAAGCCCGGAGCAGATGATTACACAACAAAATGACTCAGCTTAAACTCTGTGCTGCTGCTGCTGCTAAGTCACTTCAGTCGAGTCCTACTCAGTGTGACCTCATAGACAGCAGCCCTCCAGGCTCCCCCGTCCTTGGGATTCTCCAGGCAAGAATACTGGAATGGGTTGCCAAGGATCATATAACAACACTGTATCCTTCTTGAGGACAGTTTCTCCTTCTTGAAAACCTTCTGACTAATCCTGTTATCCTAAAATGTATATTATGGGAGTTGGTCTGGTAAAAGCTTTCTACTGTTAGTTCTAAACCTGTCATCTTAAAATGTAAATTGTGAGTGTGGGTCTAGTAAGATCTATACAGCCTTGAGACATTCTTTTGATTTACTGTAATAACCAATTAACCCTGCTTATTTAATTTATATGAAGTGTACATCATGAGAAACACTGGGCTGGAGGAAGCACAAGCTAGAATCAAGATTGCTGGGAGAAATATCAATAACCTCAGATATGCAGATGACACCACCCTTAGGGCAGAAAGTGAAGAAGAACTAAAGAGCCTCTTGATGAAAGTGAAAGAGGAGAGTGAAAAAGTTGTCTTAAAGCTCAACATTCAGAAAACTAAGATCATGGCATCTGGTCCCATCACTTCATGGCAAATAGATGGGAAAACAGTGGAAACAGTGACAGACTTTATTTTGGGGGGGCTCCAAAATCACTTCAGATGGCCATTGAAGCCATGAAATTAAAAGATGCTTACTCCTTGGGAGAAAAGTTATGACCAACCTAAACAGCATGTTAAAAAGCAGAGACATTATTTTGTCAACAAAGGTCCGTCTAGTCAAGGCTATGATTTTTCCAGTAGACATGTATGGATGTGAGAGTTGTACTATAAAGAAAGCTGAACGCAGGAGAATTGATGCTTTTGAACTGTGGTGTTGGAGAAGACTCTTGAGAGTCCCTTGGACTGCAAGGAGATCCAACCAGTCCATCCTAAAGGAGATCAGTCCTGGGTGTTCATTGGAAGGACTGATGTTGAAGCTGAAACTCCAGTACTTTGACCACCTGATACGAAGAGTTGACTCATTTGAAAAGATCCTGATGTTGGGAAAGATTGAAGGCAGTAGGAGAAGGGGATGACAGAGGATGAGATGGTTGGATGGCATCACCGACCAAATGGACACGAATTTGAGTAAACTCCAGGAGATGGTGATGGACAGGGAGGCCTGGTGTGCTGTGGTTCTTGGGGTCACAAAGAGTCGGACACAACTGAGTGACTGAACTGAACTGAATAACCAATTAAAAAAGTATATAGCTCCCTTGCTAAGACTCGTGAGTGGGGGACCCTCTTTGTCCCCCTTTGGAAGTCTGTGTCAAAAGCTTTCTCTGTCCCTCTTCATACTTTAATAAAACTATGCTACACAAAAGCTCTTGAGTGATCAAGCCTGGTCTGGTCCCAAAGCTAAATCTTCTTTGGAGATCAAGAATCCAGCACCATTCATTGTAAGCTTTCCTAACTGACATACAGCACCATATAAGTTTAAGGTTTGCAGCATAATGAATTGGCTTATATTTATTGTGAAATGATTATAACAATAAATTTAATATAAATTTAATGTTGAGCCATCATTCATATAGATATCAAAAAAAAAAAAAAGGAAAAATGCTTTTTTTCCTTTGTAATGAGAAATTTTAGGATTTACTCTCTTAACAATTTTTTATATATTTTAAATATGCAACAGTGTAAACTATAATCTCATGTTTAACATTCAGTTCAGTTCAGTTGCTCAGTCATGTCCAACTCTTTGCAACCCCATGAATCACTGCACACCAGGCCTCCCTGTCCATCAGCAACTCCCGGGGTTCACCCAAACTCATGTGCATTGAGTCAGTGATGCCATCCAGCCATCTCATCCTTGGTTGTCCCCTTTTCCTCCTGCACCCAATCCCTCCCAGCATCAGAGTCTTTTCCAATGAGTCAACTCTTTGTATGAGGTGGCCAAAGTATTGGAGTTTCAGCCTCAGCCTCAGTCCTTCCAATGAACATTACACCCCTAGCATTTACTTATATTATAATGGGAAGTCTGTACCTTTTCACCACTCTCTTTCATTTTCCTATGCCCCAACTGCTGAGTCTGGTAACAAAAAATCTATTCTCATTTTCTACGAGCTTCGGTTTTGCCTTTTGGATTCTACCAATGAATGAGATCATGTAATTTGCATTTCTCTGTATTGCATTTTGCTTAATATAATAACTTTTACAGTCCATCCATGTTATCACAAATGGCAGAATTTTCCTCCTTTTTATAGTTGAATTGTGCACATATGTGTGTGTATTTATCTACATCTTCTTCATCAATTCATCTGTTGATAACCATTTCAGTTGTTTCCATGTCTTGGCTATTTGTAAATAATGCTACAGTGAATATACGGGAACAGATGTCTCTTTGTCACAATGATTATATTTCCTTCACATAATATGCACAGAAATGAAATTGCTGGATTGTATGGTAGTACTGTTTTGACTTTCTTGAGGAATCTTTATAAAAATGTTTTCCATAGCGGCTACACCAATTTACATTTCCATCAGTAGTGCCCAAGGGTTCCTGTTTGTCCTACACTCTCACCAGCATTTGTTATCTATTGTCTCTTTCATAATACCGATTATGACAAATGTAAGATGATATCTCATTGTGGTTTTGACTTGCATCTCCTTGAGGATTAGTGATATTGAGTATCTTTTCATGTGTCTGTTGGCCATCTGTACTGCTTTTCTGAAAAAAATGTCCATTCACTTGTTTGCCCACTTATAATTGGATTGTTTGGTTTTCTATAGATAGCATTTTTTAAAGTTAGTGTTCAAAATTACTTTAAGCATCATGGTTTGATGAAAAGAGTTCTAGTTTTATATCTCTGACAATTGCTAGCTTCCCAGTACTAGACAAATTCTAATCCTCAATCTCTATATTGTAAAATGAAAATTAAAAACAATTTTTTAAGTTTGTTTTAAGAAATAAAAGAGAGAATTATGTAATGTGCCCAGCATTAGATGTATTGTATTTACTCCTTCTTAGTGCTATTTCAAATAGAATACAAAATGACAAGTTATGTAAAACTAACATTCAATTTCCTGTGACTGATTAGTTCATCATAAAACAATATCAGGTCACAAAGTTTCTGGTGTCACAAACCTAATCTTTTCCTTGATTGTGCCTTTATCATTAAAGACTTCTTTAGGGACTTGGAAGCTCAAGCAGACTCTTATATATACCATCTTAGACTAGTGTACATTATTGCAGAGGCCAAAAAGACTTACCTGTATATTTCACTTTGGCAGCCAAATAATTCCTTGGTACTAGAAAAGTTGACTATGGTTTGAGTTTTATTCTTGGAAGAGCATAATTATAATGTCAGTGGGGTAAGAGTCTATTCCCTGCTACTAGTTTGGATAGCCAAGAGTTAACTACCTTTAAAATTAAATGGTGTCCCTTTAAATTTAAAATAAACCGTGATAGTTCCCTTGACTCAAGGATAAATGCCATGGAAATTAAAGAAAATAGTTCTAATGTCACGAAACAGCAAAGGTCAGATAGGGTGAGATGATTACTCTCATCATTATTAACATTACTTTGCATTTAGATAGCTCCTTCCTTTGCCAGACTCATTCTCATTCTAGGCCTTTGCTTAGTATCTGAGCAGCTTGTGGAACTCTTGATGACATCAAGGGTGATCTTGATATGGAAGAGAAGCCACAAGTCAAGAGGGAAGTGAGCAATTAACCTTCAGGCTTTATTTATTCACTCTAATCTTCTTTTGCAAGCAATCTGCAAAAATGGGTTTAAAAACTGGGCTGCAAAAATTCTTGAAAAAAATATCCATAAAACTAAAGCCTCTCTTGGGCTTTCTAACTTATCTGAATTTTAGATACTTTTTAATATAAATTTTAAATTGCAACAATATGTGGGTGTATATGCATAGGTTTGGGAAGTTTGGATACTTGTCTAAGCCCAACAGAAATAAAAGTGCAAAAATGTGTAAGAACAAATACAAATTTTAACTTCCCCTTTTGAAAATGAGATCATTTATATCAGAAAACACATAAGTACTTTCTCATCTTCGTGAAATGTTTATAAATTCTTTTGAAAATTAGCTTTACGACTGAGGGACGTCTTTCTCAAGGACTTGAGAACTATCTCTTAGAAATATAAACATTGAGGAAAGTAGTACCCTTACATCACAGTCTGGGAAGGCTGAGAGCCTAACTTCAGTTGGAACCTTGCTTCAAATTGCAAAAGTACCTCCTTTCATAAAGACGTGAGAATTTTATTTTTTCTATGGATAAAGCTAATACACTAGCATGAATGGTCACCCCAATAACCAGGTAAATTTAGGATGAACTATGCATGACAAATGGTGCTGTGAAGCCCTCTTACTTTAGGACAGTTATTATTTATTTTGAAAATATGCATATAATTTGTTGTCTCTGCTTGACTATGTAAAAGAGTGAGACTCCTTTCTGCCTTTGCAAACTTTCAGTGAACTGTCTGTATCGAACATCATATTCTGGTTTAATGCTAATTCAATGAGTGTTTTCATGTCTGCTATGTTAGTGGAAAGGATTTCTGGGTTGCGAGAAGATTTTGTTTTTAGTTACATTTCCTTAATACATGATTATGCTTTTGACTGGAATAATGGACTCAATAATGGAACACACTGTCAATTGTTCTCAATCATAATGCATATGAGACCCACCTGCAGGATTTTTAAAAATGCTCAGTACCACATTCAGAGATTCTGACCCTATATATCAGGGGTAAGGGCTTCCCTGGTTGCTCAGTCAGTAAAGAATCTGCCTGCAATGCAGGAGAGCTGGGTTCAATCCTTGGGTTGGGAAGATCCCCTGGAGGAGGCATGGCAAACCACTCCAGTATTCTTGCTTGGAGAATACCCATGGACAGAGGAGCCTGATGGGCTGCAGTCCATGGAGTCACAAACAGTCAGACATTACTGAGCAGCTAAGCATAGCACAGCACATCTGGGGTGAAGTGGTGAAGTCCAAACATAACAACTATCTCAGCTGATTTTGATGCTGGTCATCTGCAGGTGCTATTGTAGATGGAAGCTTCCACATCATTTTTAAAATTTACCACATTAAAAAAAAAAAAAAAAAATGGTGACTTCCCTGGTGGCTCAGATAGTAAAGCATCTGCCTACAATGCATGAGACTGGGATTCAATCCCTGGGTTGGGAAGACCTCCTGCAGAAGGAAATAGCAACCCACTCCAGTATTCTTGCCTGGAAAATCCCATGGACAGAGAAACCTGGCAGGCTATAGTCCATGGGGTCACAAAGAGTCGACACAACTGAGCGAATTCACTTTCACTTTCACATGCAAAATACTTCCTTTTGCTGTCCTCGTCACTCCTTGGCTCATTTACATGTTCAATTTTCCTTTACAAGTATAATAACTATAGCATCAGCTATATTCTCTCTACTGAGCAGTCTTCCTACATTTGGCTTTCTTTTCCATCCATAATAGAGTAAGACTTGACTACCCTTCCCAGGCCTCAGCCAGGCCTAACGCCCCTCCCTCTCTGAGGGCTTATGCCTCCCACTTCACTGAGGAGATGAACACAATTAGAACCTCTCATCTTCTCAGCCTGTATCTTTTATTTCTCTTCTTTCCTAAATCAAGTAAATAGCTACTACTTTTCCAAAGTGAACTCCTACCCACCTGTACCTTTGATCTCTTCCATATTTTCTTTCCTCATTACACGAAGTATTTCTTTGTTAGCATTCCAGTCTCTTAATACTTTCCCTTTGCTCATGAATATACTTTGTTAGTATTTTTTTTGTTAGTATCCCCAGTCTCTGAATATTTCCCCTTTGCTGATTCATATTCTTATGTATTAGGTGTCTCTAGTCTTCTAATCCACAAATACTCTTTTTTCACTTAATTGTTGGTTCAGCTTATTCCCCCTCTTTCCTTTACCACCAAAGTTATTTAAAGAGTAATGTATTTCCACACCTTTCCTTCTCCCTTCTCCTGTCTCTCATTCATTGCTCACTCGCTGCATGGGGATTCAACTCTCACACAGCTTTTTTTCAGTTTTCAGCCTCTCTCCTCACACCAGGTCTGTATTTCCTAATTCTGGGTAGAGGCTGCCTCTCTACATTCTAAAAGTACTTCAAAGTCATTCTTTTCAAATCCAAGCTTCCTTTCTAAAACATGTAAATGCCCTATGCTTTCAGTGTCAGTTAACAGTATCAACATTCAATTATTCAATTTCAAAATACCCCCTGGTCTTCTCCTTGGCTCACCTCCCAAATCAAATCAGTTCTCAAGTTCTGATGTATCCACCACAAAATACTGTATCTCTTAATAGCTGCCTCCTTCTACTGCTTCCGTTCCCATTGCCTTCGTGACATTTCTCTCTGCCTCTAGTCTCTTCCAACTCGATTCTGTCTTTCACTCTTTTCCCCAATGTCTACTTTCTCAAATAAAATGTGACCACATAAAATCCTTAAAAAGGTGTGTTTAAAAAGATGCAATGGCTCTTCACTGCCTACAAAATAAAGTTGAAACACTTTCATTACACAAATTACTTTTGCCCAAACAACTGAACCTTCATTTATTTATTCAAACCTCTAGCTCTAATAAGTTAACAGGTTATATAGGAAAAGAGGAGCATGTTAAATGACACAAAGGAGTTACACTTAACCAGATCCAAAATGTTGGAATTCTAAGAAACAAATGACCAAGTTACTTACAGAGATAAATGGCATTTTAGGAAAGCTAAGGCATGCTATAAATTAAAACAGACTCAAGAAATGCATCAACAAATGTACCAGATTTAGAGGCAACTTGGCTGAATGTTGAATGATATTAAGGAATTATTATTAAGTTTATTAAACAAATAAGTGTAATGATTTTTAAAGTTCTTGTCACATATATAATGAAACATGAGTAATGAATTTATTTTAAATATTTTAGAGATGGGAGTAGTAGGAAAGACATATGAAACAAAATGTATAAATGCTGACAACTGATGAAACTGGATGATTACTATGGGTGTATGTTTTTCTTTTTGTTTTGTTTGTTTGTTTGTTTGTTTTTTTACTAATCTCTACTTTTGAATATGTTTTAAATTTTCCATAATAAAAAGGTTTAAAAAAAATTCTATCATTTGTGTATTCAAAATCATTAAGAACCCTGCCTGAACTTACCTTTGTAGACTTGCTTTTAGACATTCCCCATCCTGAACTCCTTATTTTACTTAACCTACCAAATAGTCTTATACTAGATCTGGGCTCATGAAGATATTTCTACATATTGTTTCTTTATTCTGGAGCAAGCCAGATTATCTGTGTTCAAATAAATGAGAAACTTCACATCAACTAGATAACTACCTACTGACTGCTCTGTGTAGGTATGCTGTTGCTCTGCTGAGCTCCAAACACAGTAGCATGTAAAACATGGCAGAATGTATTTCAGTTTGTGATACATGTGTAGAAAAATAGTTTCAGATTACCTAATCCTTTTTTTGTAAATATTGAACTATGGCTCTATAATTTCAGCTGATATAAAAGGATGAATACTTAAGTGAAACCTTAAATTACCTCTAAAAAAATGCAGATTTTAACAACCTGCGGGACACACCCATCAAGATGGTCAAAGTCTCATGCCTGTCAAAATATTAATGGATTGCTGTGAAATGCACTCTGAAGCTGGCCTGTGTACTTTTGGTGACCAACATTTCCTTGAAATAGTATTTTGTTTGAGTACTGTATAGTATTTCACAATCATTTTCTAAGTACTCTTCCTAAATAAATCTATTAGAATATAATGGAAATTTTTAAAGTCTGAATTAATTTATGAGAAAAAATCCATCAAGTAGACAAATTTTGAATGACATTAGCCTCTCCCAATTTTATGAATCATTAGCTAATATTTTTCACATCTGTGAGCAGCCATTATAATAATATAAACTAATACAATGAACACTTTATATGTTAATGTGGTTATAAATTACAACTTCAGAAAAATGTCTTTTGTCATTTTCCATTTGTTAATATCCACTTAATAAAGACAGATATCCCCCTCATTTTACATATGCATTTAAATGATTTTCTATTTAAACATAATCACTCTTTACAGATACAATTAGAGAAAAGATTGGTTTCAGACTTACCAGGAAATCTGCTGTGGAGATTGGCATCACAATTGTAGCCATTGAACTGAGCAGACCCTGGAAGCACTCTAGTTGTTAGTAGCAACAGCAACCATATCTGTTCCATTGCAAAACCTAGAAAAGAGTTATGTTTCATGTGGACATCACCAACCTTCACTCTTACTTGCTGGGAAGACTGAGGCTGATCTCAACTCACTGTTGGATAAGCAGGCTGTCTACATCCATGCAGGCATGGACGGTAGTCCTTAGAGGCCTAAGGACTATCAGAAATAATTATCATCAATAAGGCAGAGATTTTGGCTACAACACTTCAAAATTATTTTCATTCTTTGACTCCAGTTTGCTAAGTATAACAAAGCTATACTTTTGCAGTAGAAGAGCTAAGATATAAATCAAAACATTTATAAATGAAAGATTTTTTTTATTATTAATAGGAAGAACTCAAACCAAGTATTTGGTAGATTAGAACAGCATAGCAAAGCAGACTGATGATGCGGAGGCAATGATACCCTTTAAAGTAGAATATCCATAATCTGAAGGATTTAACCCCCAAGAGTTGATTTTCAGAGATTCCTCAATACTATTAATGAACAAATAATGTCAAGAAATCTTTTTTCTCAGCAAAGGAATTCCAGGATACTGATATTTCTCAGAATTGATGGTTTATATATCATTTTCTCAGGAAACAAAGGAATAAAGCAAAGGGAGAACAGAAAAACACTATGTGTGGAATAATATGGTTCTTCCAGTGACTGCTCATTAGTGGATGATATCTGATATAGAATTATGAAAACCTTGAATTCTTAGAAGCGTATAATTGAAATTGTCAATATGTGTTGAACAAATAAATATAAATTGACTTAATACTTAAATACCAGTCAGCCTGATGTTTAAATTTTTTTTCCTAAGTCTTTTACTGGCCTTGTAGAGTTAAAATATCTTCTAGAAGTGCCCAGCTTGTTATCAGAGCACAGTCTGAGCATTGGGAAAAAAATTCTTTGGGGTTGGTGGTTTTGGTCTGTGAATAAAAAACAAAAAGAAAATAAAATTGTAAATAGCTTACTCAAATAATTTATTGCATGTTTAAAGCTTTTGGGTTTGGGGGAATAATAACGTCTAAGCTGTTCTTAATGATCTGCCCTTAGATGACCAAGTGTAGTCTTTAACAAAAGGAAGGAAACACATCTTGCTTTTGAATCATGTTTTTAGTATAACATGTTTATTATTAACAAAGTCACGTTGGTGAGGATGTGGGAAAGGAAAGCACGAGTTTCTTCCAAAAAATAAACAGAAAAAAATATTAATTCAACAGGAGCTTCTTTCTTTGTCACTGTCACATATCACTCAGACACAAACCTAATGACTTTTGGAAGAACAACCATATGCCTGATCTGGTAGGATACTCTATAACAAAAGGCTCACACAAATGGCTGACCCAGACCCTGGGGTCTCTTGACCACACCTATGCCTTCAATGTCTAGCTCCTCAGGACATTTCAGATAGACTACAACAGCCTTGTACATTTGGAGTCTACAGAAGATTGTTAGGAAAGACAGCAGCTTATGTCTGAAAGGTACATCCCACCACACACACAGTGAAGTCTCCACAACTTCCTGCTCATGATAAATTCCATTAATTCCTAGAAGGCACTGGAGACACACACTGTTGTTTCTCTATCTAGAGAGGTCTCCCAGCCTGAGGGACTCAGTTAGGAATTTTCATTAGTGAGTCATTTTTATTATTCAGAAATGCTTTCTAGCTTTTATATTCTCTCACAGGAGAAAAATAATATTTATTGAGTGGATGCTGTATACAAAGAAAGCAGTGTGTTGCCAGATAATTTTCCTATAGTCCCTCATTCATACCCTTATAAACACTGGATGATATTGAATTTACTACTCTGTGTACTGAAAAAGAAAAATAAGTCTCAGGATACTAAAGTGACATGGAAAACAAGTGGAGGGACTAGTATTCAACTCCAGGTCTTTCTGATGAGAGTTTGCTGCATAAGCTACCTAAACATCATCTGTTATTAAATACATTTAGTGTCATTTTGGTTGCCATTTATCATCATTTGTGTTTTTTTTTTAACTTTTAAAATTGTGTACCCTTAATAGATCTTTTCATATAAAAACAAATTGTTTTTATGTATGAATGCAATTTGTTTAATAGATGTATTTTATAATATGGGCATTGTGAGGGAGAAAATTATTTTTTAAAATCAGAGAGGAGGGCCTCATTGTGGAAGAATTGAGAATTATTCAGTTCAGTTCAGTTTAGTTCAGTTCCTCAGTCATTTCCGACTCTTTGTGACCCCATAAATCACAGCACGCTAAACTGGACACTTCTATGTTTACCAAAAATGGTTAAGAAACACATGTTACTTGAAACAGCCCACTAACAGAAGTTTAGTAAAGCCTTTGCTTTACAACTAGATCAGATCTGAAGTTGTCTAAAAGATGTAGCCCTATACTTTGGACAAGACTTACAGCCTGTCATAGATATTAAAACTCTTAATAAGTATTTTTTTGTTTTGAAGAGTAGAAGGTAGAGGTAGAAGGCAGCTTGCTTTAACCGAAAACCCATTTATTTTTATTTTAGCAGATACAGATTCAAGTCCTCCCTCAGGCATTCTCTATATGTAACATTTGAAAATCAAGATGATGATCATAAGACTTTATAAACTACAAACACAAAAGGGACATAATGAGTTAATTCTTAGGTATGTTGATAAGGAGTCTGGGACCCTCAGGGAGGAAGGGGCCCAGTACTCTGGAGTAGGAGAAAAGGACAAACTTTTTTTTTTCTACCTCATTTTGTCTTAGTCACATAAGACATAAGTTATTTTCTTTAAGCCCGGAGATAATGATTACATAACAAAACAACTCATATTGCTCAAGAGTATATTTTCCCTTAAGCTCTGTACTAATCATATAACAACAATGTATCTTGCTTAAGGACATGTTTCTCCTTAACAGGAACCTTCTGACTAATTCTGTTATTTTATGTGGGAGTGGGTCTGGTAAAACCTTTCTATTATTAATTCTAATCTTGTTAGTTTAAAATGTATGTTGTGGGAGTGGGTCTGATAAAAGTATGTAAGGCCTTGACAAGACTATTAAGTGGGGCACTCTCCATTGCTCTTCTGATATCTATGTCAGAAGCATTCTCTGTCCTTTTTCACTGTAATAAAACTTCGGCCACACAAAAGCTCTGAGTATTCAAGCCTGGCCCCTGGTCCCAAAACTAAATCTTTCTTGGAGACCACAAATCTGACATTGTTCATCATAAGCTATCAATAGCATGATCTGGCCATATGGAAGGTTTTCAATCCAATAGAGAGGGGTAGTGACAGGGCCTGTGTTCCTTGGGTTAAGCCACCTTTTTCTGTGCTAGACTGCATGACACAAAGGTGGCCTCAGCCTAGGAACAGCCTTGATTAGTTGAATCACATTATTATATAAAAACATTATTTGTACTGGTCTGTGTTTTATTATTAAGGTACATTAGGGGAATTTTGAAGGACACCCACATCTCTCATGTAAACAACATCCACATTCTGATCCTTGTAACATTAGCAGAGCTCATGGCATTTTCAAGACTTTGAGAGGCTCTTTATATTCCATGCACAAGTTAAAAAAAAAGTTTTCTTGTACATTTTCTTGTACATTCCCCATCCTCAACCCTATCGCCATCATTTCCTTTGTACATAGGAAACTTGAGTATCAGCTCACAGTAATAGCAAGCTTGGAGATGTTATTTGTCACAGTTTCTAAAGTTCTTTTCTGAGATGGGGTTGTTTGGGATTTGGAGACAGTGCTGAGACTCTTTACACTCATTAGGGAACAATGTCCTGTTTGCTCAGGCTTCCCAGCTCCTGGACAATTATAGACATGTGTATTCCAGTCTTGATCTGGCTCAAGAAACCTCGTTGAGCTTTATATCACAAAGTAGAACCCAGTGTCTGTGGTCTACCTTGGGATGACCTGAAAGGCTTGTTTTCCCACTGTGGCTCCAGCAATCTGTGTAGAGAACCTAAGCAGAAACATTTCCCATCTTCTCCACCATAACTAAGTGTGGTATCCAATTCTCCTACTTTGGTGCTAAAAATGTTGTACAAGACTGCCTAAATGGCCCATATAACAAAACATTAATAACACATTCTTAGATAACAATGACCTTGAAGACATGTATCATAAGGTTTTTGAACATCTTTCTAACTCAGTACCTCCATAAGTTTAAATTGATTGGGATAGAGAAGGGAGAGGATTGTATATATAATGTTGGCTTTCCAGGAATTTAGAAGTGCTGATTTTAAAAGGACACCTGCATTCTTAAACTGGTACTAAGAGGCTCTGTGTTTTATACTTAGCAATACAAAGGAAGTCATATGCTAAGTGATTTGCATCAAATGTCAGTATTTCTTATATTAAGTTCTCTTTTGAAAATGACAATTTCTTCCAAAATGTGAATTTCTAATTTATTTGCTTAAACTTGGGGTCAGAAAAAAATAATTTCACTTTTAATTCTCACTCAATTTTATGTAAATTAAGATAGCTTTGTCACAAACATTTTTCACTAGATTTTATACATTTAATAATATTTTTTTATCTTCCTTTTATCAAGAATTGTTATGTGTCAGGTACTGTGCTATGTTTAATATTAAACTACTAATATAGACTTAATTTTCACCTATGTTACACATGTGGAAACTGAAGCCTAAGGTTTTTAATTGACTTGCCCAGGGTCACAGACCTAGTAAATGGCAGAGCACAATTCAAAACCAAGCTTAATCTTTGGAATTATTATAATTCTCTGTTTGATTTAATTGGAGTTTGTCAAATAAATTTAATTAAGTCTTGTTACTTTTCAAAAAGTAAATTATATTAATAATGTATTCTTAAAATATGCTTTGAACTAAAGTATTCAGACAATTGAGGCAAAATATGTTTAATATCTACTTAATAGTCATGACTCTATTTCACTTAAGCAATGAGTCATTAAAAAATAATATTCTTTTCACAAATTGATTTAATGATAGTACCAGTGAGTGTTAAGGGCTGACTATGTATCAGAATGTTTTTTAAAGCACTTTTCTAACCATGTTTTCTTACTATATTTTCTAATCATGAGACAGGTAACTTATGCTTTCAATGGTACATCAAATGGAAATCTGGCAATTACTTGGTAAATTTGATCAATATTGATTTATTCCTACATTCATTTATTGAATGTTTACATGTGCCTAGTACTATCCAGGGAAACTGAGGCAATGCAATCAGAAAAAAAGTTATTTGCATGGAACTTACATCCTAGTGAAGGAAGTCAGGAGAAAGCAAAATCTATATGTGAAACACAGTATATTTATAATAAGTACTATGGAAAAAAATTAAGTAAAAGGAAAGATAGGAAATCCTGGGGTGAAAGACAGAGAATTCTAAAATTTTACATGGTCAGGGATATAAATCAGTCCATATAAATGGAGCTCAGGGGGAAAAAAACAACTTCAGTTATGAACTACTATAACTACTGTCTTTAATTTGTACTGCATATTTTTTTTCTCGTTAGGAATTTCCTAAATAAAACAGAGTTTCAGTGCATAAATTATTCTCTGAGAACAACTTGGACACTTTTAACAGCTGCATTAACCTTTTCAGATGAATAAAGGTGGCTCTTAGCACCCAAGAAAAGTAATTTATTAAATAGCACTCCTGTGACCTGAGAAAAAGTGAATCTGTTCAAAAGCACTTTATCTACTCTTGAGAAATAACTTTTGCAGAAACAATTTATCAAAGTTTCATACTTGTTTAATTTTATTGCGTTTATACGTGCCACTCTATATAATACATTTCTAGTTGGGAAAAAATAGAAAATTTAAACCAAAAATCATTTCTTCAAATATTTAATCATCAATCTAAGATAAGAATTTCTTTTAGTAAACCAAAGCATATTGTTTAATCATACAGATTCACAAAAATATGAAATTGGCTCTTAGACATTGGTGATCACCCTAATCTTCTCATTCTCAGCCCTTTTCTGCACTTACTGACCTGCACGGACTTGCTGTCCCTTATAGGGGGCTTAACCTCTTTTCTGGTGCTTCTATGGTACACACCCAAGGCGGTTCCTCAGAAAAGATCAGAAAAAGTTGATTAAGCTTTAATTGACTACAAATAGATGGAGGAGTTTGCAGAGAAAGGGAGAAGGAATGTGTTATTTTAATAGAGATCAAAGTTTAAATCAAAAGAATAAAGTCCTATGTTAACCTTCAAAGGAGCCAATGGGACCCAGGTAAGATCTGAGGCAAAGAGGCACTGTAGTTGTACAGGTAGGCAGCTGTCTTTCTCAGCCAAGTTTACAGTGTTACATGGTCTTGCCCCTAGATGAAAGACATATTAGCTCACCCTCCAAAATCTCCAGTTTTACCATGCTAGAGACAATACTGTTTGAAGAATACTATAATGAAGTACTCTGTTTTCTGATCAGGTGTCTAGACTGAAGTTCTATGTTCTTTATTTCTGTGTTGCACTGAGACATTAGAGGAAACATATATAATAAAAGGGAAATGAAAATATAAAACTTTCAGCAGAAATACATTTCACAAATATATTATTTTGTATATACATTCCCTAACATAGAACATTCTTGTCTTGCTAAGCAAAGAAAAAAATACACTGTGTGCTTCCTGAATAATGCCTCAAACAAAGAAGGAAGCAGGTTTAGTCATCAAGACATCTAGAAATTTTATGACTCTAAAGATCCTAATGTATACCATGAGGAAATATGAATGCTGAAGCCTGTTCCTTAGAGTAAAACCTACTCCAATTTTCTCTGACAAAAAGTGAGTGTTCATTTATTTCTCTTTGCTTGCATTTCTCATTTGTCTTTTGGTTGAGGGTTTTTTCAAGCAGTCTGTAGCATTTAAATAATCTACGGTGTTTAGTTTAGAACATTTATTCTATACCTTAGTTGTGGGGGTACTGACAGATTGAACTAAGTCACTCTAAAAACTCTTTTTTAAATAATTTACTATGTTCATTTTTAAGATATGTGTACATTTTATTATTCTGAAGCAGCTTTGAAGACATATATTAGTGTATTGACTTTCTTTATCCTTTCATGAAATATAATAACAAATTAATAATAAAGTGATAATTTAGCTATTTATTTTAAATGCTCATTTCCCTCAATTAACTAAACAATTGATGGCACACTAAGTGCAGGTGGCAGTGGCGGCTGGCATACTAAGCGCAGGCAGCAGCTGGCGCACTAAGCATGGCCGAAGCTACCCCACATCCGAGGTCAGAGGCAGCAGCCTAGTGTGCCAGGCTGCGACTGTGCAGGAATGGCCGAGAGGAGCTACTCCACGTCCGAGGTCAGGGGCGGTGGCCAGGAGGAGATAGCCCGCATCCAAGGCTAGGAATGGCGGCCGGGAGGAGCCACACCGCATCCAATGCCAGGGGAGATGGCCGAGAGGAGCCACCCCGCGTCCAAGGCCAGGGGTGGCAACTAGGAGCATCATCCCCATGCCCAAGGAGTGGTGGCTGCCCGGGCGCAGGAGGGCCTAGAGGAGCCATCCCACTTTGAAGGTCAGGAAGGGCAGCGGGAGGAGATACCCCTCATCCAAGGTAAGGCGCATCAGCTGTGCTTTGCTAGAGCAGCTGTGAAGAGATACCCCACACCCAAGGTAAGAGAAACCCAAGTAAGATGGTAGGTGTTGCAAGAGGGCATCAGAGGGCAGACACACTGAAACCATACTCACAGAAATCTAGTCAATCTAATCACACTAGGATCACAGCCTTGTCTAACTCAATGAAACTAAGCCATGCCCGCGGGGCAACCCAAGACGGGCAGGTCATGGTGGAGAGGTCTGACAGAATGTGGTCCACTGGAGAAGGGAATGGCAAACCACTTCAGTATTCTTGCCTTGAGAACCCCAAGAACAGTATGAAAAGGCAAAATGATAGGATACTGAAAGAGGTACTCCCCAGGTCAGTAGGTGCCCAATATGCTACTGGAGGTCAGTGGAGAAATAACTCCAGAAAGAATAAAGGGATGGAGCCAGAGCAAAAACAACACCCAGCTGTGGATGTGACTGGTTATACAAGCAAGATCCGATGCTGTAAAGAGCAATAATGCATAGGAACCTGGAATGTCAGGTCCATGAATCAAAGCAAATTGGAAGTGATCAAACAAGAGATGGCGAGGGTGAACGTCGACATTCTAGGAATCAGAGAACTAAAATAGACTGGAATGGGTGAAGTTAACTCAGATGACCATTATATCTACTACTGCGGGCAGGAATCCCTCAGAAGAAATGGAGTAGCCATCATGGTCAACAGAAGAGTCCGAAATGCAGTACTTGGATGCAACCTCAAAAATGACAGAATTATCTCTGTTCATTTGCAAGGCAAACCATTCAGTATTACAGTTATCCAAGTCTATGTCCCAACCAGTAACGCTGAAGAAGCTGAAGTTGAACGGTTCTATGAAGACCTATAAGACCTTTTAGAACTAACACCCAAACAAGATGTCCTTTTCATTATAGGGGACTAGAATGCAAAAGTAGGAAGTCAAGAAACACCTGGAGTAACAGGCAAATTTGGCCTTGGAATGCAGAATGAAACAGGGCAAAGACTAATAGAGTTTTGCCAAGATAATGCACTGGTCATAGCAAACACCCTCTTCCAACAACACAAGAGAAGACTCTACACATGGACATCACCAGATGGTCAACACCGAAAT
>SJYT01057274.1:0-28465 GCA_006410635.1 Cephalophus harveyi
GATTTCTTTGGAAGGAATGATGCTAAAGCTGAAGCTCCAGTACTTTGGCCACCTCATGCGAAGAGTTGACTCATTGGAAAAGACTCTGATGCTGGGAGGGATTGGGGGCAGGAGGAGAAGGGGATGACAGAGGATGAGATGGCTGGATGGCATCACGGACTTGATGAACATGAGTCTCAGTGAACTGCAGGAGATGGTGATGAACAGGGAGGCCTGGCGTGCTGCGATTCATGGGGTCATAAAGAGTCGGACACGACTGAGCAACTGAACTGAACTGAAGAGAGACTACATTGGCTTTTATTCTAATATCCTGGTATCTGTTAAGAGTGACTCTTAATGTGTCTACACAAAAGCATTCATTCATTCATCCTCTAAAAAATTCATAGAGTACATACTAGGTTACCAGTTTTTGCTATGCTATGCCCAACTATTTTTAATGTCTCTCTGGTACAGTGAATACAAATAGTACACCTGTATTGTACATCTTTGTAAACAAAAAAAATCCACTTTGCTTAACTATGTTCTAGCTCGTAAGTTTTGATGGACACTCTAGAGGTGCTTGCAGTGAATTCATTCTTTCTGATCACTAACAAACAGCCTTATCTTTTTGATAGGTTTATTCTTCTCTTGGATGTGAAAGTGAAGTTGCTCAGTCATGTCTGACTCTTCGCGACCCCATGGACTGTAGCCTACCAGGCTCCTCTGTCCATGGAATTTTCCAGGCAAGAGTACTGGAGTGGATTGCCATTTCCTTCTCCAGGGGATCTTCCTAACCCAGGGATTGAACCTGGGTCTCCTGCATTGTAGACAGATGCTATACCATCTGAGCCACCAGGGAAGTTTCTTGGATAGTTTAAGTTAAATTAATAGTTGATTTTGGGATGTGCCAGTTTTTATTATTTCACTAAATTGAAGGGTTATTTAAAGTAAATGACTAATTTATTCAGGTAACTGATTAATGAATGTTAGCCCGGGGATGGCAGAGCCCAATGGGCTGCCATCTGTTGGGTCACACAGAGTCGGACATGACTGAAGCGACTTAGCAACAGCAGCAGCAGCAGCAGCAGCAGTGAACAATTAAGATAAAAGGTTGTACTTGTCTTAGATGTGGATTCCACTCAAGTAACACCACAGAACAAACAACAGTAGCATGATTTAAACTTTTGCAGTAAGGAGTTGGAATGCTTGGGAAATAGTTCAATAATTTAGATGGAAAAATGGTATATTCTCAAATGAACATTATTTTAGCTATTTCTTATAAAATCTCAGGGAAGTTTAAATTAGAATTTCTGGAATATCAGATTAATTCTTTTTCAATTGAATAATATCTGATTTACAATATCATATTTCAGGTATATAACATGTTAATAAAATATTTTTATAGATTATACTCTATTAAGTTATAAAGTATTGACTATATTACCTGTGCTATATACTCTTATTACTTATTTATTTAATATATTCAGTTCAGTTCAGTCACTCAGTCATGTCCCACTCTTTATGACTCCATGAATTGCAGCATGTCAGGCCTCCCTGTCCATCACCAACTCCTGGAGTTCACTCAGACTCACGTCCATTGAGTCAGTGATGCCATCTAGCCATCTCATCCTCTGTCATCCCCTTTTCCTCCTGCCCCCAATTCCTCCCAGCATCAGAGTCTTTTCCAATGAGTCAGCTCTTTGCATGAGGTGGCCAAAGTACTGGAGTTTCAGCTTTAGCATCATTCCTCCTTAGTTATAATAGTTTTTGGTGGATACATTAGGATTTTCTATGCATAGTATCATGTCTTCTGCAAACACTTATAGTTTTACTTCTTTCTTTCTCATTTCAATTCCTTTTAGTTTTCTTGTCTGATTCCTGTGGCTAGGACATCTAACACTATGTTGAATAAACATGGAAAAGGTGGGCCTTGTTGTCTTGTTCCTGTTTTTAGAGGTAAAGCTTTTAGCCTTTGAGTAGGATGTTAGCTGTGGATTCGTTATAAATGAACATTGTTATGTTGACCTATCTTCCTTTTCTACCAGCATTGGGAGATTTATCATGTATAGATGTTGGATTTTTGTGAAATACTTTGTCTATTGAGATGATCATGTGATTTTTATTCTTTTGTTAATATGGTATATCATCACTTCTTGCCCTTTTGTCTCAGAGCAAGTGTAGATACTGGACCATCTTTGCTTCCCTGATGTAAATCCCACTTGATCATGGTGTATAATCCCACTTATATATTGTTGGATTCAGTTTGTTAATATATTCTTGAGGATATTTGCATCTGTATTCATCAGTGATATTGGCCTGCAATTTTCTTTCTTTTTTTTTGGGGGGGGGTGGATCTTTGTATGGTGTTGGTATCAGAATAATGCTGGCCTCATAGAATGAATTCAGGAGTATTCCTTCCTCTTCAATATTTTGGCATAGTTTGAGAGGATAGGTACTAGTTCTTTTTTATATGTTTGATTAAACTTTCCTATGAAACTGTGTGGTCCTCAGCATTATTTTGCTGGGAGTTTTTATTTTTGCTATTTTAATTATGGTATTTCTTCATGTGAGTCTCTTTAAGTTCATCTTGTCTGGGACTCTTTATGCTTTCTGTATTTGAATATCTCTTTCCTTTATCAGATTTGAAGTTTTCAGCTATAATTTCATCAAATATATTTTCAACCCTTTACTCTGTCTCTTCTCATTCTGGGACCTTGCTAATGAGAATGTTGGTATGCTTGTTGTTTTCATAGAACTCCCTTTAAACTGTTCTCATTTTTCAGAATTTCTTTACTGAGTTCTGTTTGGGCAGTTTCCATTTTTCTGTCTTCTATGTCACTTGCATGTTTTTATTTTTTTTTGGGGGGGGGTGGATCTTTGTATGGTGTTGGTATCAGAATAATGCTGGCCTCATAGAATGAATTCAGGAGTATTCCTTCCTCTTCAATATTTTGGCATAGTTTGAGAGGATAGGTACTAGTTCTTTTTTATATGTTTGATTAAACTTTCCTATGAAACTGTGTGGTCCTCAGCATTATTTTGCTGGGAGTTTTTATTTTTGCTATTTTAATTATGGTATTTCTTCATGTGAGTCTCTTTAAGTTCATCTTGTCTGGGACTCTTTATGCTTTCTGTATTTGAATATCTCTTTCCTTTATCAGATTTGAAGTTTTCAGCTATAATTTCATCAAATATATTTTCAACCCTTTACTCTGTCTCTTCTCATTCTGGGACCTTGCTAATGAGAATGTTGGTATGCTTGTTGTTTTCATAGAACTCCCTTTAAACTGTTCTCATTTTTCAGAATTTCTTTACTGAGTTCTGTTTGGGCAGTTTCCATTTTTCTGTCTTCTATGTCACTTGCATGTTTTTGTATTACCTACTCTGTTGTTAATTCCTTCTAGTTTGTTTTTCATTTCAGTTATTGTATTCCTCAGTTTAGACTGGTTCTTTTTCATATTTTATATTTCCTCATTAAAATTATTATTGTCTTCATCTATTATTACCCATAGTTTAGTTAGTGTTCTTATTACTAATCCTTTGAATGATTTATCTGGTAAATTATCACTGTTACATTAGCTATTTTTTCAGTTTTCTTTCCTTGTTACTTCATTAGAAACAAAATCTTGTGTCTTCTCATTTTGCTTAACTTTCACTACCTTGATCTGGAAGGGGTGCTTTTATGTGAGAGCATTCCTGTAGAGTCTGCATGTTTACAGTCGCTTGGGTGGGAGAGCTGGACTTGAAGTAAGCATGGATCTTGTCTTCCCCTACAATGTCCTGCAGCTATTATCTTGGTAACTGGTGGGGCTGGAGATGGAAGGGCTATATATAGAGTCAGGTGTGAGCCAACACTTCTGCTCTTGTCAGTGGTTAAACCCCCACCCTACTGAGGTAGGCTCAGGTTCCATACTGCTGGAGCAGAAGCCCTGAGTGTTGGGTCTGGTCAGGCTCATCCCTTAGGGACGTGTACTCTTCTCAGCTGCACTGTGCATCAAGAAGGGCCTGAAGAGATGCTTGGTGTCATCTGGGGCAAATGCTGAGCTATCCCCAGCACCAGTGAGAGTACCAGACTAGTCTTTGACATTTGTGTTGGCCTTTATGAGTGTCAGTGATGGCTGCCGTGCCCTGTTTGGATGCTATGCCATGTCTAAGCTGTCTCCAGGCCCTGTAGTTAACCATTCTTCTTGGCTGGGACAGCCTTTGCCCTTCTTTGGATCTGTACTATGGGGCAAGAGGAGCCAGAGAAGAAATTCGGCTTGGGCTGGGGTACTCACTGGGGTGTTCATGGAAACTGGTTCAGAGTTCCCAGCAGTCTGTCTGCGTCCTTGGCATTGTTTCAGGAGTAAGCAAGTGTGTACCTGCGTGTCATGGGTAGAGTCTAAGTTTCTTAGATCCTTGGTGTCATACCCATTGGTTTTCAAACCAGTTAAGAGCATTCAGCCTTCCGTGTGGGACTTCACAGTTTGGGATCCCAGTATGTGTTTCAAACTGCTCACTCCCCAGGGAGGATCTCTGAGCATGTGTAATCACCCTCTTCCTGTGTGTCCCCTTCTAACTGTGCAGGTTCCGACCTGATTACTTCACTTCCATTCCTACTGGGTTCTGTGTGGATATTTCTTATAGATTTGGTTGTATAAGAATTTTTCTGCCAGTCTTCCTTTTGTTTTCAGTGAAAATACTCCACGCTTGGATGCATTTTTGCTGTGTTCATGGCGGGAGGGGATGTGAGCTCTGCATCCCATGACTCGAATGTCTTGATTTCCTCCTCTGTAATTCTTGAACTAAAAAAATTCAGTGCATGTTGTTTGAGCACCTGCTATGTGATAGTCTTATACTGATCCATTTATATACCCAGCAAAACTGTGAAGACCTTAAAGGTCTGCATGAAATTCAAGTAATCAATAACATAAATAACTTAAAATACTTTTTAGTTTAAATTTTCAGCCATATTTATATTTACTGCTCCCTTTGTCTTTGAAAAGTATTGTAATAAGTATTTTGCTCAGTTAGCTTACTTTTTGAATAAGAAAATACAGCCAATAAGATTTATTGAATATTTTCAGGAGGTGATTGGTATAAATAAAGGCTTTAAAGCTGGGCAACCAAGAAACATTCACTTTTCTTCATAAAAGACAATATAATGGAATAATTAATTTCGTACCTGTCAGTTACTGAATCCATATCATAGGATGGAACTGATTTCCTGTTTAAGAGAGACAGACTTTTGTAGCATGCACACTACAGCTGTTGAATTTGATTTGGAAACTGTTCAGACAAAAGAGTTCCTGTTAGATTCTCTCAGAATTGACCTGAGTCCCGAGGCTATTCTGAACAAAGTGTATCTGCCTTCTTTAATACCGAATGGTTTCTAGTTTGGAAATTGTGACTGAGTGTGACCAAACCTCCTGGCCACATCAGTCTAAACTCTGAATGCCCTAATTCTTGAATATTTCTGTAGAGATGCAAGGAGACCATTCTTGAGGTCAGTTGGCTTATACAAGATGTCCATAAACCAGAGTACAGTTTGCCAAGACATCTGCTCAGTGTCTCACCTCTAAGCATATGTACGCCAGGGTAGAGTTGAATTAAAAAGGGGAGCAGCCACTCTTGAGATATTTTGAGGTAAAAAGTACTGGTACATTGGCATTCGCCTCAGGTTACAGCTGTTCTCCAAAACAGACACTGTTCCAAATCACAGACTTTTGAGGAGAACCAGTTATATGTTTCCTGACATATAATTGTATCTTATTTTTCTAGACTACATCATCCGTATTGTAAAGAAGTCCCATAAATGAGTAAAGTAGCAGTTTTATATTGATCATGTAGAGTACCTTTCCAATATTAATATATTATTCATGGTCCTCGTGCTTTATTTTTTGCCTACACTGTATTAAGCCATATTTTACAGAAATTAGGGATGATAACTTTTTTGAAAAAAATTGTTTTTTTTTTAAACTTTTGTTAAACTTTCATTTCATATTGGGGTCTCGCTGATTCACAAGGTTGTGATAGTTTCAGGTGAGCAGAAAAGGGACTCGGCCATACATATACATGTATCCGTTCTTGAGGAGTGATAACGCTTGAGGTTCAATTGTCCACGAGCCTTTAGGAGCATCACATGTGTCAGAAATCGCCTTGTTTCCTCGCAGATCAGTAATGGCTTTATGCTTTTTCATCTCAATGTCAAAATTCTAGCCATGGCTAGCAGTTGAAGACTTGTCAACATTCCGGCTCATTTTCAATCCCTGTAATAGCTCAGCAATTACACGGCAGGTAGGTTGGTATTTTTCTTCCAGATAGTAGTCTCCTCCAAGGCAAAGGTGTCATTTTCAGAAGAGCTAAACACAGGAGCTTCAAATAAGACCTTAGATATACAAATATTTTCTTCATGTGCTCTTTTACTCTCTTTCCCTGAATGGAAAATAACCTGAAGAGAAATGGTGAGACAGATGATTCAGAAAAAAACACAAAAACTAAGAAAAGATGAAATAATTATACACACACACATATCTGTATGTGACTTCATAACATTTTAGTTGCTTTAAATTAAAAATGAGCTATGTGGAAGGAGAACTGTGTTTGTAGCTTGGCAGGAAATGGAGAAGACAAAAGAAAGGATGCAGAAATAAGAAAATAGGATAAAAGTAAAGAGAAAAAGAGAACAAAAATATGCCCTGTACACCTGTTCCTCTAACATATTTGCTATCCTGGAACCTCTGCATTATATTGAGAAGTTTTTGAAAGTCAGGAATACTAAGGCTGGCCAAGATTTTAGATATCATTTAGGAGATTATACATTTAGAGAGATTATATTCATTATACTTAATATGCCAAAATAAATGATTGACATTTTAATTAGATGAAAAAATATAATTATATTTTTAACTTAAAAGAACACCTCATCTTAGGGAGAAAGTAGACAATGAGGATAGAGAAAAGTAGAAAATCAGAACTGGTAAAAATGATAATAATAATTGAGAATAGAGGAAGAAGAAAAGAGTCTAATAGATAATCTTCCAGTATGCATTTCTGGAACTTTTTAATTCTGAAACTCAATATACAAAATTGCAAAGGGTGGTAGAGAAGAAAGTTTATATTCATTTATTTCCCTGCCAGTATATAACATTTTGGTTTCCAGCTGTTTATTATCCAAATAATTTCATGCACTAGATAAAACACTACCAGCAGGACTCTAAGATGTTTTATGCTAATGAGGGGAAAAAATCTTGGACAAGTTGCAAAGCATAGATTTTTGAGTGACATGACAAAATAATCAGAATCTAAATGAAAAGAAAACTTGGGTAACAGCCATTATACTTAATATGCCAAAATAAATGATTGACATTTTAATTAGCTGAGAAAATATAATTATATTTTTAACTTTGAAAGGACCCCTTGCAAGAAAGATGGACATTAAATAAATTAAAAAACACTTGCAAGAACACAAAGGCGTGTAAAAATGTAAAGATGCACTCCATTTTCAGTGTTCATGACATGAGTTATTAATTCCATGGATCATGAAGCAAAACTTTTTAAAAAGTTAACTTGCATTTACCCTTTTGACAACAGTTTGCATCATAGTGATTGAATTTTATTAAGAGAATTGTTTGCTAGAGCTATTTGTCTTCATTTTGGCCGCTCTGGCATAAATATTTAATTTGTGTTCCAAATTAAAAAAATATCTCATGAAAACTGAGTGGCTGTGCTGTACCTGTTCACTATAAAAAAAAAAAAAATAAGGCTTACATATTGCTGCTCATGATGTACATCTACGTGAAAGAAGGCTTTGTTTGACTTGAGGATACTCCCCATTTCTAGCGTCTGTGGAAAAGAGCTGGAAAAGCTGAAAATAATAGGGCAACATTTTTAGTTACACATCACAACTTCCCCAGACAAACCTTGCTTTTAAATTTTACCTCTTGTCAGGTACTTCTGATTGCTACTTAACACAGATACTCTCCTGAAAATAATTAAATAGAAAATTTATATACGGGAGAATGGTAATGATTATTGTTGTTTAGTTGCTAATTCGTGTCTGACTCTTTTTGACCCGGTAGACTCCAGCCCAACAGACTCCTCTGTCCGTGAGATTTCTCAGGCAAGAATACTGGAGTGGGTTGCCATTTTTTTCACCAGGGGCTCTTTCTGACCCAGAGATTGAACCCAGGGCTCCTGCATTGGCAAATGGATTCTTTACCACTGAGTCACCAGGGAAGCCTTTTCAAAACAATAAGCTTGCTTGCATTTCAAAGTTTCTTCTTGGATTCTCAGTTACCTGTTTAGTTACATTTTCCCTTAGTCTACATGCTGGTTGTAATTTGGATCTTCAAAGTGGGAATATGTAGCAAATACTTCTGGGAGTCTTGAAGGTTTTACATAGTAATGCTGTATGATAACTTCTAAACTATAAGTTGTAGTTTCCATTACTGAAAAGGGGATATTAACCATACAATGATTTTGTTCTGTGTGCAACAGAGTTCATAAGGGAGGATTCAGGCAGTCGGAGAACTACATTAGAAACCTGACTGTACGATGTTACCATAGTCTTGTGTGCAAGTACTGACCTGTGTGTATCTGTATGCATATATACTTTGTGAATCGTAGAAGGGTTCTGGCAGACTGAGTTTGCAAAGGTGGCCACCACAGTATCCCCCATCTCACATGGTTCAGTGCAATGTGAGCAACAAGACATGGAGTCTGATTATCTTGCCTTTGATTTACAAGGTTGATTTCTGTGACTCACTTGTTATGATTGAAATATAGTGAAGTAATACTGGGTGAACTTTGGAGTTTGTTGAAGAGGAACCATACAGGTTTCTCCTCATACATTTGGAATGCTTGCTGTCAGGACACTCCATCTCAACTCAGCTACAGGGCTGTGAAAAACCCAAGCCACCTAGTGAGGTTCTCTGTAGATGCTCTGGTTCAGTCTCAGCTGAATCTAGCCTTTCGGTTGCCCCAGTCTAGGTGCTATAAACATGATGGTGTAAACATTTCCAGGTTAGGGCTAGGCCGATTTATAGTCTGTGAACCAGATCTAGCCTGCAGGCTGCTCTTGTGAGACATGTGAGCTAAAATTTATTTTAAAATAAATTATAAGTAGAAAAATACAAAATGCAGCAGGCATTGTTTGTGAACCACAAGGCTGTAAATATTTATTGTCTGGCATTTTAAAGGAAGAAGTTTACTGACTTTTGTTCCAGAAGATTCTAGTCCTAAATGCCATGGAGCAGGATCAAGTCATCTCGCCCGTGGGTTTTGCACATGCCTGAGTCATAGACTCTCTGAGAATGATAAACTGGTAGTGTTCTACTGCAGGAAATTTTGAGTGATTTGTTATGCATTAGTTGGTAACCCAAAGAATTAGGTACTTTTTACTAAAAATTGAAAAGCTACAAGTATGGCCTCCATGCAGTGGATACTTAGTGACCAAGGGTTAGTTGCTCAGTCATGTCTGACTCTTTGGGATTTCATGGACTGTAGCCCACCAGGCCCCTCTGTCCATGGGATTCTCCAGGCAAGAATACTGGAGTGGTTTGCCAGTTCCTTCTCCAGGGTATCTCCCCTACCCAGGGATCTCTTACACTGCAGGCTGATTCTCTACCATCTGAGCCACCAGGGAAGCCGGTGGAAACCTAGAGATGACTATAATAGCAAATTGTCCAGGACAGATGATGCCCAAGTTACTTGGTTGATATGATCTTGCTATCATGAATATAGATTGCTCTTAGCTGAATTTGTATTTTTAAAATATTTGCCCACATTAGCTACTTAGTGAAAAGTAATTTTTTTGTTCTGTATTATCTTAAATGTAAAATAATGAAGAAGCTCTCCTAACAGGGTCCTTAATTACAATAATGGAGAGTTACATGATGCAGCAAAATCTGTCTTGTTGGCCGTTTTATTCTAAAGCTATACAAACTCAGCTAGTGCCCATGTGCCGTGAAGCCATCCTTCTCTGCAGTGTCTTCATGTCCAGTACTGAACTTCCAATATAGGAGCTTTCCAGCTAGTAGCAGTTAAGGCATTACCATAGATTAAAAAGTCCTTTTTAGTAACACACTGAAAACTGAAAGTGCAAGTGAAGTTGCTCAGTCATGTCCAACTCTTAGCGACCCCACAGACTGCAGCCCACCAGGTTCCTCCGTCCATGGGATTTTCCAGGCAAGAGTACTGGAGTGGGGTGCCATTGCCTTCTCTGGTAACTGCATTTAGGCTAGTAATACACTAGCCTTTCCTTATTATTCTAGCTCTTTGAGGGATTAGATGGACCTCTCTTAGACTAATACTCTAGTTTAGCCTTTTATATTTTCATAGGAAAATGTCTCTTTTGCTACTTTATGAATCTAAAATCTAAACTACTGGACATTTTTTAATCAACCTCTGACTGGCTACACTGCTGATGTTTGTAAGTAAATCCTTGACTGGTCATTTTTTGTCCATTGCTGAAGAGGTGACATTTTAACCATTTCTATTTTTTGGAAAATTTTATGCATATACATAAGCATATATTAGTATATAGTCTTTCTCTCATATAGTTGGGCATACTGTGTATCTGATCCTCAAATTTGCAACCTTTTAAGACTATCTTTTCACAGTAACACACATAGATATATATTATTCTTTTTGATGATTATGTACTTTTCCAGAATATAATTTTGTTAAAATGTATTTAACTAACTAATGGGCTTCACAGGTGGCTCAGTGATAGAGTCCTTCAGTAAATGCAGGAGATGCAGGAGAAAGGGGTTCAATCCCTGGGTTGGGACGATCCTTGGGAGAAGGAAATGAAAACCCACTCCAGTATTCTTGCCTGGAAAATGCTATGGATGGAGGAGTCTGGCGGGCTATAGCCCATGGGGTCTCAAAGAGTCGGACACAACTGAGTGACTGAGCATGCATACTCTTTTCACTAATCCTGTGCTGTTTATCATGTTAGATAGTTTCCATGAGCAGCTTTTAAAGTAACCTTGCCCAGGCCCTAATGAGATGTTTGATTTTGTGCCAAAGACTTCTGGTCTGAGTTCTAAATGTCACATTTAATTATTCACATGAATTAAACAGGTACATCAGTCTCCACATGGAATAAGCAGAGTGGACCAAGTTCAAGGCAGTATCTATAAAAAGTAAAATACTCAGTGATTTGCTTGCTGTAGCCACGGGTCTTAGACAAGGTCCTCAGGTTGACTGAACATTTGATTTGGTGCTAACAGTAGCCCAAACGTTGCCCTTCTTTTTCCAAAACTTGGCAACTGTTTGGAAAATGTCTTATGCAGGTATAAACAAGAGTAGCAGCAGAGTCAGTTTATTTCCAGTTCATAGTGAATGACTCTAGACACGCGATCCAGTGTTGATCACATGTCTGTCTACAGACCATGCCAGTCTCTTTTCAACCTTTCACCAATGTGTAACACAAAGAGAAAAATAAAGTCAGTGTAGTGGGTTTTCTGTGAGACTAGATTTAACTGTTCAACCTAACTGTTCCGTTTAAAGGACTGTTTTTATTCTAAGATTGTCTTTTCTCATTTTGGCAGTTAAAGTGTACTTAATCATGAACTAATCATAAATAATAAGTTATTGTGGGCCTTTCCCCCACCAAATGTGCTTCTGAAATATGTAAATGCCAGGAACCAATGTTTTGATCATCTCTTATTCACCTTGTTGATGAATTCACCTTTTTTTTTCCACCATAGTGTGAGATGGCTGAATATATGATGCCTGGCATTTGACAGGTGAACTTTGCAGTAGTTTATTAGTCACACTCATGGCGTGGGTTAGGGGAGAGTACACTGCATACCATGCTGAGCCATACTAAGAGAGAAGAAAGGGTTGTTGGAGACACTCTTTGTAGTAACAGGAGGGTGGGGTACCCTCTGATCCCTGCTGCTGCTGCTAAGTCGCTTCAGTCGTGTCCGACTTTGTGCGACCCCAGAGATGGCAGCCCACTAGGTACCCTGTCCCTGGGCTTCTCCAGGCAAGAACACTGGAGTGGGTTGCCATCTCCTTCTCCAATGCATGAAAATGAAAAGTGAAAGTGAAGTCACTCAGTCGTGTCCGACTCCTAGCGACCCCATGGACTGCAGCCCACCAGGCTCCTCCGTCCATGGGATTTTCCAGGCAAGAGTACTGGAGTGGGCATGAGTGTGGAATTGAATTATTGGAACAACTCCATGGGTTGGCAGCAAATTGAAACTTATTGGGTTGAGGACCCGGTGTCGTGAAGCTAATCTGGCTGGTGGGTTAAGTTGCTAGATGAGAAGCCTTCCCCACTGGGTATGGGGTCAGGGTATATATCTATTGAGAGTGGAGGGAATGCATGGTGAGGCTCTTGTGGTCCCGTGAGGCTCAAAGATGTGAAGGCAACACCTGAAATTTTAATAACAAAACCACTCACTCAATTATGACCAATTCAATGTGCAGCCTTAGGTTGGCTGCTTTTTAACTTCTAACCAATTGTATACATTTTGACTTGTGGAGTTCACATCATTGCCTCAGGCGTTGCCTCAGGCATTGCCTCTGGAGGATGAGATAAGGAATTTAATAAGAATCATGTGGGGGGATCAGAGCCTCTCTTCAATGGGAACAGACAGCTGGAAGTGGCTTGGTGAGAATAAGATGCTGAGTGATAATGAGCAAAAAGGCTAGGACAGTCTCCAAGGCTTCAGGCACTTTTGGAGATGGTTCTGATTTAATAACCAATGTTCCATGAAGCTAAGGAAAATGTTTTCTTACCACATATACACAGTAAATGGACCTACTATCCACCGCCAAGCCTGGAGGAGATGAGTGGCAGGAAGAGAGATCTACAGGGAGGAAAACACCCTCACACTGTTAGTGATGGAGTAGAAAGGGCAATTTTGCAGTGACAGCGGATGCATACCGTAACATATCTGTTACCTCTGTGCTCATTATTGACAAGCCTCTCTTAGACCAGAAAGCTCTTGGGCTTTAGGGTCAAGAGCAGTGATTGAACCTCTTTTAAGTCTTAGTTTTCTCCTGTGCAGTGTAGTGATTGATGTTGCTATCAGCCTCATAGGGTTGTCACCAGGAGTGTATAAAATAGCACATGCAGAGTTCTCCACAAGATTGGTTCACAGTAGGCATGCAGTAAAAGGGAGCCTTAAACAATGAGAGCCAGTGGCAAAGTGACACTGATTCTTGATTTTAAAAGTTGTGTCCAGATTTTCAGGAACATTTCTATTCTGAATGCAGAGGTCACAGCCATAAAGCTTTTGCAAATAACCCTGTAAAAAGACTTGAATTAATGTCAGGAAGCCAAGAAATACATCTATATGTATAAAACTCCTCAGATGCTCATTTCAAAGTGTGAAATGTGCACAGGGTAATTCAAAACAAATTTTAGGGAGTTTCAGATCATAAATTCCTTTAGCCTAAATCAATGGCTCCACTCCACCACTGCTTCCCCCCCCCCCCCCCTTAAAAATGGGTTTTGCTAAAGAGGAATTAAAAAAGAGAACAGAGCATCCTGATTTATTTTGGAATCACCTCACACATTTTAATAGTAATTAAGTTATCAACAGGCATTCTGCTGTCCCTCTCATTTTCTGTAGGTGTTACAGTTACACAAACTTTCTGTAGTCATAGATTTGTTCTGATGTACCCCAAAATAATTTCAAGTTAGGGTTTAAATATTATGGCATACATTCAAGTGACATTGTGTATCACATTATTTCCCCAAACCATATTTCAAACTATCTGCATGTGTAAAAACGAGTTGGGCAAAAAAGTGAAAAGAAGTGGTGATTTTAATAAAAATAGCCTCTAAGTGATGATTTTAATAAAAATAGCCTAAAGAAACAACTGTACACTATCACTGTGAAGATAATTATTATCTGCAGAAGATATTTATTTTTTTACATATAATTGGAAAAGGGTCAAGAATCCATATGGTCAGTTCAGTCGCTCAGTCGTGTCTGACTCTTTGTGACCCCATGGACTGCAGCACGACAGGCCTCTCTGTCCATCACCAACTCCCGGAGTCCACCCAAACTGATGTCCATTGAGTCAGTGATGCCATCCAACCATCTCATCCTCTGTCAATCCCTTTTCCTCCTCCCCCAATCCCTCCCAGCATCAGGGTCTTTTCAAATAAGTCAGCTCTTCACATCAGGTGGCCAAAGTATTGGAGTTTCAGCTTCAACATCAGTCCTTCAAATGAACACCCAGGACTGATCTCCTTTAGGATGGACTGGTTGGATCTCCTGGTAGTCCAAGGGATTCTCAAGAGTCTTCTCCAACACCACAGTTCAAAAGCATCAATTCTTCTTTGCTCAGCTTTCTTTATTGTCCAACTCTCATATCCATACATGACTACTGGAAAAACCATAGCCTTGACTACATGGAACTTTGTTGGCAAAGTAATGTCTCTGCTTTTGAATATGCTATCTAGGTTGGTCATAACTTTTCTTCCAAGGAGTAAATGTTTTTTAATTTTATGGCTGCAATCAACATCTGCAGTGATTTTGGAGTCCCCCAAAATAAAGTCAGCCACTGTTTTCACTGTTTCCCCTTATACTTGCCATGAAGTGATGGGACCAGATGCCATGATCTTTGTTTTCTGAATGTTGAGCTTTAAGCCAACTTTTTCACTCTCCTCTTTCACTTTCATAAAGAGGCTTTTTAGTTCTTCTTCACTTTCTGCCATAAGGTGGTGTCATCTGCATATCTGAGGTTATTGATATTTCTCCCGGCAATCTTGATTTCAGCTTGTGTTTCTTCCAGTCCAGCGTTTCTCATGATGTACTCTGCATATAAGTTAAATAAGCAGGGTGACAATATACAGCCTTGACGTACTCCTTTTCCTATTTGGAACCAGTCTGTGGTTCCATGTCCAGTTCTAACTGTTGCTTCCTGACTTGCATACAGGTTTTTCAAGAGACAGGTCAGGTGGTCTGGTATTCCCATCTCTTTCAGAATTGTCCACAGTGTATTGTGATCCACACAATCAAAGGCATTGGCATAGTCAATAAAGCAGAAATAGATGTTTTTCTGGAACTCTCTTGGTTTTTCGATGATCCAGCGGATGTTGGCAATTTGATCTCTGGTTCCTCTGCCTTTTCTAAAGCCAGCTTGAACATCTTGAAGTGCATAGTTCACATATTGCTGAAGCCTGGCTTGGAGAATTTTGAGCATTACTTTACTAGCGTGTGAGATGAGTGCAGAATCCATAGGCTAAAGAATGTTAAAAAAAAAAAAAATGAAATGTAGAGACTAGATGTGTTTGGATCACCCTGCTAAACAGAGAAAGGAGAACTCATCTCATAGTAAGTTCCAGATACTATATTAAAGTGCCTTACGGTGGCGCTCAATTGGTAGAGAATCTGCCTGCAGTGCAGGAGACTGGGTTCAGTCCCTGGGCTGGGAATATCCCCTGGAGAAGGAACCCACTCCAGTATTCTTGCCTGGGAAATCAGTCTCACGAACAGAGGAGCCTGGCAGGGTATAGTCCTGGGTTCAGGAGAGTCAGACACGACTTAGTGACTAAACCACCACCATCAAGGTTCTTACAGTCATTAATTTATTTTATCCCTCACTTGCTCTTTAAAGTAGATATTTTGTATTAGTTAAAGTAGGCTCAAGGCCATAATAAATGTTCACAACATATTAGTGGCTCCACTCAGTAAAATATCCTTATTCGTGTCACAGTCCAGTATAGGTCAGTGATGGTTGGCCTGATATGGAGGCCTGAAGAAGCAAGTTCTATTCATTAGAATTATTCAGAATCCAGGCTTCTTCTGTCTTATGATTCTACCACCCTCAATGACCTTGAGGTCTATACAAGAAAGCTGATTAGCAGGTGAAAGAAATATGTGCTGTGCTGTGCTAAGTCGCTTCAGTCATGTCCGACTCTTTTCGACCCCATAGACTGTAGCCTGCCAGGCTCCTCTGTCCATGGGATTCTCCAGGCAAGAATACTGGAGTGGGTTGCCATGCCCTTCTCCAGGGGAATTTTCTTGACCCAGGATCCAACCTGTATCTGTTTTGTCTCCTCCATTGGCAGGCAGGTTCTTTTCCACTAGTGCTGCATATGAAACATTAAAAAGGATGTTTTAGGAAATCAGTTCAGTTGCTCAGTCATGTCCAACTCTGCAGCCCTGTGGACTGCAGCACGCTAGGCACAACCCGTATCTGTTTTGTCTCCTCCATTGGCAGGCAGGTTCTTTTCCACTAGTGCTGCATATGAAACATTAAAAAGGATGTTTTAGGAAATCAGTTCAGTTGCTCAGTCATGTCCAACTCTGCAGCCCTGTGGACTGCAGCACGCTAGGCCTCCCTGTCCATCACCAACTCCCAGAGTTTATTCAAACTCATGTAGGTTGCGTCAGTGATGCCATCCAACCATCTCATCCTCTGTCGTCCCCTTCTCCTCCCACCTTTAGTCTTTCCCAGCATCAAGGTCTTTTCAAAAGAGTCAGTTCTTTGCATCAGGTAGCCAAAGTATTGGAGTTTCACCTTCAGCATCAGTCCTTCCAATGAATCTTAGGAAATAAGACCAGGCTTATTAATGGCTTATTTACTTTTCCCCAATGTTTCATTGACCAGTTGAGTCTCATACCCCAAACTTACCATAATGGAGCCTGGGAAATACAGGCAGCCAGTCTTCCCAAGATAAAAATGACTCTGGTTTCAGTGAACATACTTGCCCTGTTTTTGCTGCAGTATAATTATGCCAATTTTATGTACTGAGATAACTGAACTTTGGAGAAATTAATTTACCTAGGGTAATATTGTAAGTCTGGTTTGTCTGTCTTGAAAGCCAGTGTAGTATCACTGCATCTGAAATTCTCTTTAGAAAAATTTGAGGAAGATAAATGTTCAAACTTAGTAACTTTAATAGAACTGTGTAAAGATGTCTTGACAGCAGAAAAAAATCAGAACATTTTAGCTTTTAGTAGACAATTCTAGACAAATCTAATACAGTGCTTGAGTTTCAAGACTTAAATATGTATGATACATATATTTCTTAAATTATATATATCTTTATCTGGCATTCATTATTTCCCCTATATCATTGTATGGCTTTTTAGAGACATTATGAATTAGGTTATCAAGGTGTTCAGCCAACTTTCTTACAGTGTTTCCGTTTATGTAGCAATTGGATGGATATATTATCACCATACTTTCTTTTTGATGTCTCGTGATAACTCAGGCTAGGTTGTGGTTTTTATGCTGGCATGAAATTCGGCTGTTATAAATCTGAGCTGTTCACTCAGTAGCCTTAATGCGTAGGCAAAGATGCTGACTGATCGCTTGTGTAATGATCTATTGCATTCATTCTCCATGACCCATTTGTTTCACTCCTGAAACCAAAATCTTAAAAACATACTGGAGTCATTTGATACTAACTGATGTAGAATTTCAGCTATGCATTTTTCTGTGCCCTAAAATTATATAAAATACAGGATGAGGACATGCGAAGAATAAATCTGACATCTTAATCTGGTATAACATTTTTTCCTTTCTAACCTAGCAATAGTATATTCAGACATCTATAGTCTGTTTTGATATTTAATTTGGATAAGTGGAAAGTACTGTGAAGTTGGTCTGAGAAATCTTGAATTTAGGTTCTGGCTTTATAAATATTTGTTATAGATTTTGATGGATTGATTCATTCATTCATTTATACAATATGCTTTGTGCATTAATTTATTCAACACACATCTAACAGTGCCTGCAATGTGCTGCCAGTATGCAAATAACCTAGAAAGAAATGGAGAGAGTGTTCTGAGATAGTAACACCTTGTGCTTAGTCACTCAGCTGTGTCTGACTCTTTGCGACCCCATGGACTGTAGCCCGCCAGTCTCCTCTGTCCATGGAATGTCCAGGCAAGAATATTGGAGTGGGTTTCCATTTCCTACTCCTAGTAAACACTTTAAGATCTACAAATCTATGAAAGATCAGGGTAGAGATACATACAGTTATCATGTAAAGACAAATTAGTCTCCAAATACACTGACTAATAGTAAGAATGAAATATATAAATCATAAAAGGGCATAATGTAAAATTTTATATATTTATCCTTACTTTAATGATAATGGAAGAATAACAGGGACATACTAGGTGGTTGTACTAAAGGTCAAAGCTATGAAAACGAGTCCTCATGGTGAAATGCATTAGAAGAGGAGAGGGCAGCATGAACAAATTACTGAGGCCACCTCTGTTATCTGGATGGACTTGGACTGTCCAGAGTTGTAGTGACTTTCCTTGTAGCTCAGTTGGTAAAGAATCTGCCTGCAATGCAGGAGACCTGGGTTCGATTCCTGAGTTGGGAAGATCCACTGGAGAAGGAAAAGGCAACCCACTCCGGTATTCTTGCCTGGGAAATCCCATGGACAGAGAAGCCTGGCAGGCTATAGTCCATGGGGTCTCTCAAGAGTCAGACATGACTTAGTGACTAAACCAGCACCACCAAAGTTGTCGTAAAGAAGGAAGACCTAGAGAGGCACTGAGACTACATGAGAGAGATGCGCACCACACTTCCAGAGTGTCTCCTGGTAAATTAGTCGAGTTTAAAGGGATAATGAGTTGAACTTTAGCTCTATTGGTAATCCCAGGTGCTAGTGGTTAAGAATCTGCCTGTCAATGCAGGAGACGTGGGTTTGATCCCTGGGTCAGGAAGATGCCCTGTAAAAGGAAATGTTACCCACTCCAGGATTCTCGCCTGAGAATTCTGATGGACAGAGGAGCTTGGGGGGCTACAGTCCATGGGGCCACAAAAGAGTTGAACATGACTGAGCACCAAAAAGGATACCTCAATAAAAGACACCAAATTTTTATCCACTGTTCAATGGCAGTGGACAGGATATATATTGATTTATTGTTTTTTTTTTTTTAACTGTGCAGATCTGAAATTTTTCTTAAATTAGAAGAGGTTTTTAGTAAAAATTTGTCATAAAAGAAACTAGAGTGTTAACCTCTTTTTTACTATCTATATTAGGTTTCATAATGGGTCCAACGCATGTTTTAGGCATTCAGCCAGTCTAAAACTTACTGAAAATGGGCATAACATGAAATGTTTGCAAAATAGGTGGTATACAGCTGACCCTTGAACAACATAGCTTTGAACTTTGTGGGTTCACTTATATGTGAATTTTCATAAATATATAACTGTACTAACGATTTGTGGTTGGTGGAATCTGTGCATGCAAGACTGTGGGTACAGCGTGCTGACTGTTAATTTAATTTCCAATGTGCATGGATTAGGGGTCACCTACACAGGTGTCAGCCACCTCTAACTCCTCCATTTTTCCAGGGTCAACTGTATTTTGAAATAACATTTAAGTATTGGCATCTAATGGAGACTCATAGTATTATGCAAAGATGCTGTGTGTTTTGTTACTATCTAGTGCTGTTTTCCTTTGCCTTGTCCTTTCTCCACCTTGCTTTTTCCAGCCTGTTTTTCCTTCTATTCCATATTTTTCTTCCTCCTGCCTTCCTCCCTTTCTTGCCTTACCCTTTTCTATCACTCTTCTTGCCCTCATCTTCGCTCTACAAGGTCCTGAAACCTGTATTGACTCGACTTTTAATATTGCACTTTAACTTTTACCTAATATTCAGTGGAACTGCAAAATACAGGCATATATTGTTTTGTTGCACTTTTTAAAATTGTACTTTAAAGATCTAACTTTTTTTTTTTTAAAGAATTTGGTGGTTCGTGGCAATTCTGTGCCAAGCAAGTCTATTGGTACCATTTTTCCAACATTTGCTCACTTTGTGCCTCTGTGTCATGCTTTGGTAGTTCTTGCAATATTTCAAGCTCTTTCATTATTTTATTTGTTGTATTGACCTATTATCAGTTATATTTGATGTTACTATTGCAAAAAAAATTATGATTTGCTGAAGGCTCATATGATTAGCAGTTTTTTAGCAGTCAAGTATTTATAAATTAAGGTATGTACATTTTCTTTAGACATAACAAAATTGGATCCTTAATAAACTATAGTGTAAATGTAACTCATATGCAGTTGGAAAACCAAAAAGATTGTGTGGCTCGCTTTATTGCAATATTCACTTTATTGCGATATTTACTTTATTGCTGTGGGCCATGATTGACCTGCAATATCTCAGAGGTATGCTTGTACTGTAAACTGTGCTATGAGAACAGGAGGAGTCAATATTTTCACCAAGGAAGAAAAACGAAATTATGATGCAGCTGGGTCTCTTTTACCTGTGAAACATTCAGACACTTTTTGTTTTTTTTTTCTTAATTCAAAATCAGAGAGACACTCTGTTATTTTTCTTCCCCATGCTAAGCTATCCTAGGAGAATGAAGTGAGGGTGTCAAAGAAATGTTATCTAAATAGCTTTCCATGTGGGGAAAACTTCAGTAGGAAAAGAGTTTCTTAAGGCAGCTGTGTCATAAATGCACCACAATGCAGATTGTAAACACTGACTTAGTTCTATAAAAACTTTTTTGAAAATTTAGATACTATGTCCATTATGACCTTCTAAAGAAGCAATGTATATTCTTTCTTTAGAATTTTAAACTCTCTCTTTTTCCCTCACCCATAGTCAAGTAGAGTCATCACTCAGTGTCTAAAGGGGGGTTTGGTTCCAGGATCTGCAACCAATACCAAAATCTGTGAATGTTCAGATCCCTTAGTTGGTCCTTTGTACCCAAGGATTCCGCATCCTTGGATTCAGCTAACTCGTCATAAGCATACTAAATGATCAAAGGTTGGTTGAATCCCTGGATGTAGAGACCCTGGATATGGATGGATGACTGCAAATAGATTACTATACTATACTTATTGAAAAAGTGAGAATTTTTCTTCCTCAAAAGACACTTGAATAGAGTACAAACCTACTTTTTAGAGTCAGATAGAATGTTTGAAGTGTGCATAACCAACACAATATTGATATTCAAAACGTTAATAGTTTTCTCTGAATCAATAAGAAAAACTGGTACCACCTTTCTCAGTGGGCAAAATATTGAACAAGACTTTCAGGAAAGAGGAAATTCAGTTGACTGATTAACTTATGAAACGGTACTCCACCTCATTAGTATCATGAAAAGTTTAGTACAGCTATTGAAGTGTATACACTAGAGTGTCTCAAGTGAAAATGATTTAGAACGATATTTCAGGTTAAGGTTTCTCCTCCTAACTGCACAGGAGCAAGAAGCTAGAGGATGTGGAAGAAGAACCACTGAGGAAAGGAGACTGTATCTGACTCACCCACGGTTGCAAAGGTGGAGCCACTAGAATTCCCAGAGAGTGCTGGCGGGATTATAAATTGGTCCAGTTACTTTGAAAAACTATTTATCAGGGTCTAGTATATTGGAGAAGAAAATGGCAACCCACTCCAGTGTTCTTGCCTGGGGAATCCCAGGGACGGCGAAGCCTGGTGGGCTGCCGTCTACGGGACCGCATAGAGTCGGACACGACTGAAGCGACTTAGCAGCAGCAGCAGCAGTATAATGGAACATGTGTATTCTCCTATTAGCATAGTGAGGTAAGTTTTTTGCTGTGTGTGTGTGTGAGTGACTGAGTTATTTCACTTAAGAAAAGGGGAGTTGTTGTCTAATGATTATAGACTTAGAGATTTGTAAGATGAAAAAGTTCTGGAGGTCTGTTTCACAATAATGTGACATGTGCTTAACACTGCTGAGTTGTCCACTTAAAATGGGTAAGATGATAAAATTTATGTTTCTGTGTTTTACCACAATCAGAAATGTTTCCTGCTCCGTGCTGCCAGGCTGCCTTAGGGTTAGCTGATCTAAGCTGAACACAGCATGACTGCTTTCAGCAGGTGTCTCTTGGGTTTGGCCCCGTTGGGTAGGTTGGGATCAGATGTGTACTAGCTGTTTTCATTCTGGAGCCCAAGTTTAAAGAGACATTAGCTATTCAGGGAGCGCTTATTTCACAGTGATAGCAGAAAATAAGCAGTGCTTCTGTGGCCTGGGCGTGGAACTGGCAAACTATCACTTCTACTTGCATTTCATTGGCCAACACAAATTCCAATACCAAGCCCAAAGTTTAAGGTTGGGGAATTATAGTCTGCCTTTAATGCAAGCAACTACAAAGTCACATAGCAGAGGAGATAGAATGGGCTAAAGAGCTTCAGCTAAAATTTCAATCTACAACAGTTAACTATGACCCAACAGTTCCACTGGGTAGACCGGATAAAAAATCATATGTTAGTAGAAGGCATATGAAAGTATATTCTTAGCCTGAACCTGGAAATAACCTAAATATCTAACAATAATAGAATTGAAGTACATCCATATAATTTGTTACAGAGCAGTGAAAATTTATTACAGTAGTTAACACCATGGATAGATCTCATAAACATAATTTGAGTGAAAGAAGCCCAAATGAAAACAATATACATGTTATTCTCTGTCCATACATTTAAAAAACTGGTCAAAACAGTTCATGGTGATGGAAGTTAGAATAATGGCTCTTCAGGCAAGGAGGTGAGCAATGTTCCACTTCTAACTATGGTTGTGGACACATAGGTATGTCACTTGTAAATTCAAGTATAGATATTCACTTACTTTAAATAGCATATCTTTGGCAATTTTGTCCTTCATCTTGGGAAGAGGTGGGAGATGGAAGGAAAACAGATATGCAGAAAAGAAAGATCAAAGAAAATGTAAGATGACCTTTCTATTAATACATAGAAAACTATTTGATATAGTGAGAGAAATGTGGTGAATGAAATCAGAAGACTTGGATTCAAACCTCTTCTCCTGCCCTTTGAGACTGTACAAATTGCTTCTTGTTCCTTATTTTGCATATATCCTTTTATAGAGGTGTTTAATAGTTCCCATCTCTTGCATTGCAGTGAGAATTAAATAAGAAAAGATATATAAAGCACCTATCAAAGGTATTGGTTCATTGTGGTGGTTAAACTATGTTGGTGTCTTCTCCTTCTTTTCCTTTTCAAATTCTCAGTTTAGCCCAGATATTGTTGTTGCCAATGGAGGTTTACAAAAAAAATCCATATTTAGAAACTTATTTTGAGATTGTGTGTTGCATTGTCTTCAGTCATATTCTTTTTATAGGACCAATGATGATTTTGGTACTTATTAATTTGGTTTCTGATTGTAGTAAACAATAAGAATTTTACATGGATTTCTCATTTTACAAAGCTCCCAGTAATAAACTATACATCATGTTGTATTAGAATTGTAGGAAATATTAGATATCATCCATTCATCCATCTCATCTTGAAATAGAAAAAGTTGATTCCTAACACTTATAAGTCACACTTAACATAGCTAGTTAGGAAAGAGTTGAGGTATGAATTCAATTCTGGTTTTAGTTATGCTGGCTTTCCATCACATCATTCTACCTGCTTAATATAGGAACCTGAACATCAAATGTTTCTGATGCTTCTCCATGAGGGTATGGATCCTTGTTGTACTTCTAGTGCCCAATATAGTAAATGACATGCTGTAGACATTCAATGAATTTAGAATAAGTGAAAATTTTAATGGTATTAAGTTATTCTTTATATCCCTTGGCTAGATAGAATATAACAAGTCATGTACATTATGCTAGATAAGATATGAATACAGGTTCCAGTAGGTAATGTCTCCAGTTCATTACTATCGTCAATCTCATCTCTGGCTCTTACACACATAAATGGTCTGAGTTTTCACTTTCTGTCAAGATCTAGATCAAATTAGACTACGTAACTCCCATCAATCCTGGAGAAGGAAATGGCAACCCACTTCAGTATTCTTGCCTGGAGAATCCCATGGACTCAGGAGCCTGGCAGGCTACAGTCCATGGGGTCTCAAAGAGTTGGACACGACTGAGCGACAAGCTCACACATACCCCCATCAATTCCATGGTGTATAAAGGTACAAAACCCTTTAAAATATTTCTGCAAATTCAAGGGGACATTTTCATGGCTACTTTGGTCTTTGTGCTCTTGTTTCTACCCTTGCAAACTTTACTCTTAATTCTATTGATCCTGATGGAAAATTTCATGTTTGCTTTGACTTATACACAACCATAGGCATAGAAATGTTACTCAGAAAAAATTTATACATGAAGTATAAATTCATACATTTATATGTGAAATAGCCTTATTTAAATTTTGGAAAGGGAGAAATATCTCAATAATGCAAGTAACTTTAAAACTATTCATCACTGTTCTTAAAAATCTTTTAGTCACCCTACACCATGGAATTTCACTGGCTCTCCTTCCCAATCTGTTTAGCCACTGTTCATCTTGGTGAGCTTGCCTGTCACTTTTGGCTTTTCCATCCCCTCTGTTTCTAGAGTCAAAAATATCAGTGTTCTTGTCTTATGCAAAGCAAGTTTTTTCTTTCAGTTGACATCTTGAGTAGACTATAGTCCTGATCCTTGTGTTATGGAGGGGGCTGAGAGGAGTGGAGGTGCTCTTATCTTCTACCTCAAGTCTAAGATGTTTTCCCTTCTCATATCTCATATCTCATGTCACCCCTATTCATTCTATCTCTTTGAAAAGGAGTGACTTACTGGATTAATAAAATATGTCTCAAAGATAAACTGAATGTGATAGGCTCAGTTTATTTCCCCTGCATATCTTAGACTTGTCTGAACAGAGAGACCCATTTTGCAACAGAATTATGAGTATATTGCACATTATTTAATATCCTTTTTTTCACGTAACATTAAGCTCAAAATTCTCCAAGCCAGGCTTCAGCAATACGAGAACGGTGAACTTCCAGATGTTCAAGCTGGTATTAGAAAAGGCAGAGGAACCAGAGATCAAATTGCCAACATCTGCTGAATCACGGAAAACAGCAAGAGAATTCCAGAAAAACATCTATTTCTGCTTTATTGAATATTCCAAAGCCTATGACTGTGTGGATCACAATAAACTGTGGAAAATTCTGAAACAGATGGGAATACCAGACCACCTGAGCTGCCTCTTGAGAAACCTGTATGCAGGTCAGGAAGGAACAGTTAGAACTGGACATGGAACAACAGACTGGTTCCAAATAGGAAAAGGAGTACGTCAAGGCTGTATATTGTCACCCTACTTATTTAACTTATATGCAGAGTACATCATGAGAAATGCTGGGCTGGAAGATGCATAAACTGGAATCAAGACTGCCAGGGGAAATATCAATAACCTCAGATATGCAGACGATACCACCGTTATGGCAGAAAATGAAGAGGAACTAAAGAGCCTCTTGATGAAAGTGAAAGAGGAGAGCGAAAAAGTTGGCTTAAAGCTCAACATTCAGAAAACGAAGATCATGGCATCTGGTCCCATCACTTCATGGGAAATAGATGGGGAAACAGTGGAAAGAGTGTCAGACTTTATTTTTTGGGCTCCAAAATCACTGCAGATGGTGATTGCAGCCATGAAATTAAAAGACGCTTACTCCTTGGAAGGAAAGTTATGACCAACCTAGATAGCATATTGAAGAGCAGAGACATTACTTTGCCAACAAAGGACCATCTAGTCAAGGCTATGGTTTTTCCAGTGGTCATGTATGGATGTGAGAGTTGGACTGCTTTTGAACTGTGGTGTTGGAGAAGACTCTTGAGAGTCCCTTGGACTGCAAGGAGATCCAACCAGTCCATTCTAAAGGAGATCAGTCCTGGGTATTCTTAGGAATGACTGATGCTAAAGCTGAAACTCCAATACTTGGCCACCTCATGCAAAGAGTTGACTCATTGCAAAAGACCCTGATGCTGGGAGGGATTGGGGGCAGGAGGAGAAGGGGACGACAAAGGATGAGATGGTTGGATGGCATCAACAACTTGATGAACAAGAGTTTGGGTGAACTCCGGGAGTTGGTGATGGACAGGGAGGCCTGGAGTGCTGCAATTCATGGGGCCGCAAAGAGCTGGACACGACTGAGCAACTGAACTAAACTGAACTAAAGATAAACCTGTCTTATCAACTTGTAATAAAAAAAAAATGCTTCTTGTAATGCAAAATTTACACTGTAAAATCATCATGCTTACTACTGCTGTGGTATCACTCAGATGACTTTAGTAAAGAACACCCAACAGCTAGCAAACCTTGTGTGCAAGGTTAGAATGCGAAGTGGGGTAGATAATTTTTAACCTTGGTATTTTTCTTTCTTTTTCCTAAGAACTAGTTTTAATTTCACAGAGAAACTTCATAATAGCTTAGTTTTAAAAATAAATCTTTTATTTTGGTTAATATTTTTTTGAGAAAAACATCAAATACTATGCATATAAATGGACCAAAGACCAAACTATTCAATATAATGGTTTTAAGACGTTAAACTACAATGGTTTTAAGCTCTTTATCTTTCTCTTTTCAGTTAATAATAATAATAAGCATATGCTACTTGGAATCATATTCAGAATAATTTCAGTTATGTCTTTTCTGTATTTCCTTTGATTGTCCTCAGTTCCCCAAATACTACGCTCCCCTGCACCAGAACTAGAAACAACTGGGGATATCCTTTGGTACCAATAAGAAACAAGGAAAATCTATAACTCTGTAATTGTTTCACGTTCAGTAAAGGCAACTTTCTGGCATGAAAGCAAGGCCAGAAGTCAGTATTTGAGAAAAAATGAAGTTAAATTTTTCAAAAACCTTGCCAGAGGATGAACACAAAAAATAGGTCCGAAGGAACATTATCAAATTTGCTCTCCATTTTAGGAACTCAAGGAAGACAAAAGGCAATTCAGGAATAGTAGACAATGTTTCCCTTGCTTTTAACTGTGACAGTAGGAAAAAGCATTTAACGTTTCAGGCATTCAAGAATGACAACTGTCTTTCAGACAGTTGGAAAGAACTTGGAAAAACAGTTGTTGGAATAAATGGAATGTGTCTTGGCTTCTGTGGTCAAAATTTCTGGGACTCAGCTGAAACAAGATTCTGGCCTAAGACTTACATGGTTTTCATCACCCTATAAACATTAACATTATTGATGCGAACCTGTCACTTGAAATATTTTACCCATATCCTCAAGAAAAAGAATTTTCTTTTTACTCATTCATCTCTAGTGACAAATTTGTGGCACTTACAAATTTAAAAGGCTGTCAAAATCTAATAATGAAATCTTGGGGGAGTCACGTGGGGACACAGATCAGAAAGAACCAAAATTAATTTCAGAGGATTTACTACATAGGTTAGGGGTCACAATGAGGTGAGTTTCTCCCTACCATGTGAAATACACAGAAGCAATACCTTCCTAGGAGTAAAGAAAAAGGAGAAAAGAAATTAGTGCTAGCCAAGCCATGGCATGAAGTTAGAAACACATTATAGAGACCAACACATAGGCTGCATAGAAAACCACGTCAGTGACTTAAATCCATGCCCAGACCCATGCTTGTCTTAACAATGGCTATTACTAACAGTCAGATATACCTTTAAATTATTGATAACTCACCTAGGAAGCTCTTCTCATCTCAACAGGGATTGAATTTAAAGGCTTGAGTTCTATATCGCTTTCCCAGGGAAGTGTAACAAAGATGGAAAGACAGTTCAAAAACAAACAAAGCCAAGGTTTTTTCCTTTCCTGTGAAATACCTCCTATTAGAGAAAAGTTCAGTGGCTAAGAGGACATTATCCTCAAGGTGTCCTCTGGCAGAAGGGGGAAGTCGCAAGCTGATGCATTCACTCAGGAGACACAGTTGAGGGTGACCTACGAGGTGCACTAAGTCGGGGAGAACCTCTAGAGAGGTTCTGTCCTGGGATACGTCAGAGATCACATTGTATAAAGCCTGGGTGGGAAGAGTTAACATGTCATAGACTGATTCCCAACAGGCTGACTTCACACAAAAAGAGATGGCCTTTAGCACTGAGCATTGTGGGAAAAGTAGCTCAGTGTTTAAGACAATCCTGAAAGAAAGCTGGGCTGGGATGATGAATCAGGCCACGACCTCAAAATGTCCCCAGTGCTGGAAATGCCAAGTCTAGAGTGCTCAGTCCTCTTTATCACACTGGGGATGGGCTAATGGTCCCCCAAACACAAATGCCAGCTAGCATAACAAGAGCGGAGACAAAAAGCTCTGCCACACTCCACCATGACTGAGGCTCCCCAGGCTTATCTATACCAGAGGAGGGGACCATCCATGGCTACTCTTCAAACCTAAAATCTCACAGCCTAGGGATGAGGGATCCTTTTCCCAAGCCTGAGTTTTCAGGTGTATGTTCTGGTCCTTTGAAATTCTTGTGTACAGTCCTCAGATGCAACAGGCTAGGAAGTAACAGATGCTGTTCAAAGGTCTGGTGGGTACGCTGGTCAGGTCATTAAGGTGAGTTTGCTGCACATCTGTTTTGGTTTCATAGGGTCACTGAAAAAAAATTACCACAAACTGGGTGGCTTATACCAACAGAAGTTTATTCTCTCACAGTTGTGGAGTGCAGAGGTCCAAAACAAGGTGCTGGCAACGAGCTCCCCCTGGAGACTCTGAGGGACACTATGCTCCACGCCTCTCTCCTAGTCCCAGCGCTGCCAGCGATCTTTGGCGCTCCTTGGCTTGCAGCTGTATCACTTCACATCCTGTCTCCACCTTCACATGGTG
>SJYT01057276.1:6336-23797 GCA_006410635.1 Cephalophus harveyi
TTGATTGTTTCTGATTTCTGAGTATTCCTACGTTCCTGGCTTGATACGAAGCAGTAGGAGGGTTTCTTAATATTACCCAAATTTCCCATCATCACAGCCCCAAATCACATGCCGGCCACTTTACAAGGAACAAGAACCAGCCAGTTGGTATCCTTAGCTGGAAGTGAATACCAAGCCTTTTCGTGAGACTGTAACCCCATTTTATTAATTTAACTTGGGGGCAGCCTAAAACTCTCTTTTTGGACCATGACTGCGGGTTCCACTTCTCAGGGAATATCTTCATTTATCGATGCTTCTCAGCTATGCTGGGGACTTCCCTGGTGGTCCAGTGGTTAAGAATCCGCCGGCCACGGCAGGACACGTGGGCTCCATCCCCGATCCACGAAGACCCCACGTGCTGCAGAGCGACTAAGTCCGTGCACAGTGGCTACTGAGCCTGTGTTGTGGGGCCTGGGAACCACAGCTACTGAGCCTGTACTCAGGATCCCGTGTTCCACAACGAGAGAAGCCGCCCCAATGAGAAACCTGCTCACCACCACGAGAGAAAGCTCACACGCACAGCCATAAATAAATAAATATTATTATTTTTTAATACTTGAAAAAGAAAGTAAAATATGTTCCAAAAAAAAAAAAAAAATCATATATTTGAAGCCGGGTCTTACTCATCTCAATGCAAGTGAAATAGACGCAGAGACAAGGATAGAACCTCAGTTCTACTTCTAACTCCAGGCAGGAGTTTCTGCTCTGGGTGCGTATTCATGTCAACTGTGGGGGCCTCAGGAAGCAGAGAGCCATCTTCCACAACCCGCCGCCCCCCAGCACCGGGTGAGAATCTCTAGGCGTGGTGCCCCACCAACAACATTTGTACAAACAACTCTGCTGCTGCTGCTGCTGCGTCGCTTCAGTCGTGTCCGACTCTGCGCGACCCCAGAGACGGCAGCCCACCAGGCTCCCCAGTCCCCGGGATTCTCCAGGCAAGAACACTGGAGTGGGCTGCCATCTCCTTCTCCAATGCATAAAAGGGAAAAGTGAAAGTGAAGTCGCTCAGTCGTGTCCGACTCCTAGCGACCCCATGGACTGCAGCCCACCAGGCTCCTCTGCCCATGGGATTTGCCAGGCAAGAGTACTGGAGGGGGGTGCCATTGCCCTCTCCACAAACAACTCTACTGGGCCACAATGTGCAACCAGGCTAAAGGAAAAATGACTTCAAGCAACCACGGTACTGAGACCCTACAGGTGGTGTGACGTATTGAATGAATCTCCAGTGAATATGGAGATTCTCTGGCCATGATTCATCACACCTGTAACACGAGCAATGACTAACACCTCATTCTTTCTCTCTGCTGAAAGCTGTCCCTAACGTATAATTTTTTGTCTTTAACATGCCATATGCTCCATAAATGTTCTCACAGATATGACTAAATCTGACTCTAAAATTACTCTTGAAATTGATTCATAATCGTAGAATAGGGATACTGGGCCTGTTTATGAATTAAAAGACTGGACTTTCCCAAGAATCTGTTCATTTCAGCCGCTCAGTCATGTCCAAATCTGTGACCCCATGGACCACAGCGCGCAAGGCTTCCCTGTCCATCACCAACTCCCAGAACTTGCTCGAACTCATGTCTATCGAGTGGGTGATGTCACCCAACCATCTCCTCCTCTGTCATGCCCTTCTCCTCCTGCCTTCAATCTTTCCCAGCATCAGGGTCTTTTCCGATGAGTCGGGTCTTCACATCAGGTGGCCAAAGGATTGGAGCTTCAGCTCCAAGAAGCTTCTTATTCTTCCTAAGAATAGTCAGCCTGAAATCAGGCATACGCATTAAAGCTGTTAAAGCTGAACTGTGTTGCAATGGTTTTAAAATACTTTTCACTCCAGGCTTCCACGCTGGCTCAGTGGTAAGGAAGCCACTGGCCACTATAGGCAACACAGGTTCAATCTCTGACCCAGGAAGACCCCACACACCATGGCATCACCAAGTCCAAGCACTAAAAGTACTGAGCCTGTGCTATAAGGCCCGGGGGCCACAAGCAGTGAAGCCGGAGCTCCGTAGAGCCCCTCCCTGCTCAGCAACAGGAGAAGCCACTGCGATGAGAAGCCGCTGCTCAGCGCGTCTAGAGAAAGGCCCACATAGCAACAGAGATGCAACACCTACAAAGACAAATAAATGTTTAAAAAAAAAAAAAGACTTTATGCGCTGCTGCTGCTGCTAAGTCGCTTCAGTCGTGTCCGACTCTGTGTGACCCCATAGACGGCAGCCCACCAGGCTCCCCCGTCCCTGGGATTCTCCAGGCAAGAACACTGGTGTGGGTTGCCATTTCCTTCTCCGTTATGCACTAAAAGATATATAAATATATNTGCTGCTGCTGCTGCTGCTAAGTCGCTTCAGTCGTGTCCGACTCTGTGTGACCCCATAGACGGCAGCCCACCAGGCTCCCCCGTCCCTGGGATTCTCCAGGCAAGAACACTGGTGTGGGTTGCCATTTCCTTCTCCGTTATGCACTAAAAGATATATAAATATATATATTTCATTCCACTTACAGATTCATGAAACTGAATTGCATTCTGAAAGCACTTTTCCAAATCAACCGACCCTTCTTCTCAATAGATATAATCAAAAAGGTAACACAAGAAAGTATTGAGTCTTGGGACATCTTATGGAAAAATGCAAATGAACTTTACAGCCAAGCCAACAAATTTCAAAATACATGGCTGTTGTTCAGTCACTAAGTTGTGTCTGATTCTATGATCACATGGACAGCAGCACATGCCAAAATACAGAACTGTGTAAAAATAGAGCTCATTCTAATTTTCCCCCCAATTTTATTTTTTCCCCCTCTATTTTTTACCATATCTGTGCAAAGACCTAATTATTTTCTGAACTTTGGAAAATTTTTCTCCCTGGTAAATTAACCTTAAATGCTGAATTATGTGGAAGTTCCAGCAGGTGTTGCTTATTTAATTGAGTGATTTTCCCCCAGCTCTCTCTCATCTTTCTCATCTTTGGAACAATTTCAAATTATCCATATTTTCGGACATCTGGTAAGCTCCTGATCCTGGTCGTACAGGTGCAATCTAATAAAGTGGGCACCCCACATCACCTGAAAAGATCCAAGGAGCCACTGCCTTTCCAGCTCACGTATCTAGTTTCTCCACTCCATCCTCCACACTGGAAAGGATTCCTGAAGAGTTATTCTGTGAAATTAATGCCATTTGACACAACACAGATGGACCTAGAAAGTCTCATACTGAGAGTGGTCAGTCAGACCAAGAAGGAGAAATATCAGATGACAGTCTTTACACATGCAATCTAAAAAGGAATGATAGAAATGAATGTACTTACAAAACACAAAGAGATTCACACACCAAAAGAATGAAGTAACAGTTGCTGGGGGAAGGGATTCTTAGGGAGTTTGGGATGGACATGGACACACTGCTGTGTTTAACATGGAGAACCAGCAAGGACCTGCTGTCCAGCACAGGGAACTCTGCTCAATCCTCTGTAATAACCTTATGGTTCCCAGGGGGAAGGATGGGGGAAGGGATAATCAGGGAGTTTGGGATGGACGTGGACACACTGCTGTGTTTAACATGGAGAACCAGCAAGGACCTGCTGTCCAGCACAGGGAACTCTGCTCAATACTCTGTAATAACCTTATGGTTACCAGGGGGAAGGATGGGGGAAGGGATAATCAGGGAGTTTGGGATGGACGTGGACACACTGCTGTGTTTAACATGGAGAACCAGCAAGGACCTGCTGTCCAGCACAGGGAACTCTGCTCAATCCTCTGTAATAACCTTATGGTTCCCAGGGGGAAGGATGGGGGAAGAGATAGTCAGGGAGTCTGGGATGCACATGGACACACTGCTGTATTTAACACAGAGAACCAACAAGGAGTTACTGTATTAGCAAAAAAAAAGATAAGTTACTTTGCAGTACTTAAGCACTTTTGAGTGAGTGACAGACGGAATGTCAATGTGCCCCATTCACATACCCTTATCTAAGGATGGCTGGGGGAGATTCCTCTGAGGTTGACTAGCTGATCTTAATAGCATTCATCTTCCATGCCTGAAATCGTGGTACTGACCAAGGATAGACTGGAGAGCGTTGAGAACATATACTTCAGCAACACTGTTCATGATATTCAACTTACAAACCTGCCTCTGTGATTTCTGTGGCATCCTCTTTCTCTGCACACAGTGTCCATTTCCACATAAATCTTTAAAGAGATGATACTAACGTGTATGCATCCAAAAGGGATTGTTACAAAGGAAAAACAAAATGAGCATTTTCTCAGCATCTTGAGGCAGAATATGTCTTCTTATTGGAAGTTTAAGATCATAAATATTTCAGAAAAGTTATAACCAACCTAGATAGTATATTCAAAAGCAGAGACATTACTTTGCCGACTAAGGTCCATCTAGTCAAGGCTATGGTTTTTCCTGTGGTCATGTATGGATGTGAGAGTTGGACTGTGAAGAAGGCTGAGCGCCGAAGAATTGATGCTTTTGAACTGTGGTGTTGGAGAAGACTCTTGAGAGTCCCTTGGACTGCAAGGAGATCCAACCAGTCCATTCTGAAGGAGATCAGCCCTGGGATTTCTTTGGAAGGAATGATGCTAAAGCTGAGACTCCAGTACTTCGGCCACCTCATGCGAAGAATTGACTCATAGGAAAAGACTCTGATGCTGGGAGGGATTGGGGGCAGGAGGAGAAGGGGACGACCGAGGATGAGATGGCTGGATGGCATCACTGACTCGATGGACGTGAGTCTGGGTGAACTCCGGGAGTTGGTGATGGACAGGGAGGCCTAGCGTGCTGCGATTCATGGGGTCGCAGAGTCGGACACGACTGAGCGACTGAACTGAACTGAACTCAGGTAGAAGGGGAAGATACGTAATTACGCATTTGATTGCTGACCTGATTTTCTGCTTTAGCTGACTACAAAGAAGAAAAGTTTCTGCATTTTTGTAAAACAAAATGACTCTGTGAAAAGGACACAGGGCATTAAATATTCTAAAATACAAACTATTCTCAGTTTGGCCCATGAAAAGGATTACAAGCTACATTTAATTATTTTAAGAGTAAAATCAGTAACTATGTGTTATACTGTGTATGTGCTATGCTTAGTTGCTCAGGCGTGTCTGACTCTTTGCGACCCCATGGGCTGTAGCCCGCCAGGCTCCTCTGTCCATGGGGATTCTCCAGGCAAGAATACTGGAGTGGATTGCCATGCCCTTCTCCAGGGGATCTTCCCAACCCAGGGATCGAACCCACATCTCCCACAGATGCAGATTCCCTAAAGAATCTGCAGGCAGATTCTTTATCGCCTGAGCCACCAGGGAAACCCTATACTGTGTGTATATATATTCTCCAGTTAAATGTATGAACTGCCTTATAGTCCCACAAAAAAATCTATCGAGTAACAACAACAATGGAAAATAATTACAATGCTTGTCATTATATTTATAAGACACTGATTCAACTACTGGTTAATGTGGAAGTCATTTTTCTACTGCTTGCAGCGAGTACAAATAACTATGACCGTACAGTTTAATAAACAAGCCCTTTTGTGAAAATTACATGTATATAAAAGACAGGACAGAACTTCATCTGTGTATTAACAGACACAATTACTTTGGCCACCTGATGCGAACAGCTGACTCATTGGGAAAGACCCTGATGCTGGGAAAGATTGAAAGCAGGAGGAGAAGGGGGCGACAGAGGGTGAGATGGTTGGATGGCATCATCAGTGTGATGGACATGAGTTTCAGCAAACTCTAGGAGTTGGTGATGGACAGGGAGGCCTGGTGTGCTGCAGTCTACACGGTCGCAAAGAGTCAGACACGACGGAGAAAATGAATTGAACTGAAAGGTGGAAAAGGCATGGGTGATTTTCCATGAATGAAGAGGCAAAGCACAGAGGGTTTTTCAGGCAGAGGAACTACCCTGTGAGATTCTATAATGATGGATACATGATTATACATTTGTCCAAGCTCACTGAATGGACAACTTGAAGAATGAACCCTACGTTAAACAATGGACTTTGAGTGATTATGATGTGTCATAATGAGGGTTCATCTTTGATTTTATAACAATGCACCATTTTTTATTAAAAAAAAAAAATAGCACCATTCCGTGATGTCGATAATGGGAGAAGTCATACACATATCAAGGCAGGAAATACATGTACCTTTGTACTGCCCTCTTGATTTTGATGTAAACCTAACACGCTGAATAAGAAATAGCGTCTAAAAGAAAAAAAGCACCAGGTCACAACCCCACTCATACTTCTAGCCATCAGTTCAGTTCAGTTCAGTTCAGTCGCTCAGTCGTGTCCGACTCTTTGCGACCCCATGAATCGCAGCACGCCAGGCCTCCCTGTTCATCACCATCTCCCGGAGTTCACTCAGACTCACGCCCATCGAGTCAGTGATGCCATCCAGCCATCTCATCCTCGGTCGTCCCCTTTTCCTCCTGCCCCCAATCCCTCCCAGCATCCGAGTCTTTTCCAATGAGTCAACTCTTCGCATGAGGTGGCCAAAGGACTGGAGTTTCAGCTTCAGCATCATTCCTGCCAAAGAAATCCCAGGGTTGATCTATAGTCTTCTATATTCTTGTTATTTCATTCCTGAATCTTCAGTGTATTTCATTACTTTTTAAATCATTGTCTTAGCACCTTGGAGAATTAAGGAAAATATGTGTGTCCCTGCTAGGAGAGAAACCAGGGGTCACAAAGAGTTGGACACGACTGAGCAACTGAACTGAACTGAGGACAGAAATTGGTTGCATAGAGTGATGCTCTGGAGAAACCGGTTATCCACAGCACAAGTGACCTGCTAGTCTCCAACAGTGGTCTACATGACCAGGAGAACTGCTGTATACAATAGGGGAAAGTGTCGCAGGTCTGCGGGAGGGAAATCCGAAGGAAGAATGGCTTTCTTGCAGCTTATGGAAGGTGGCTTCATAGTTTTCATAATTTGGCTATTAAAGAAAATATGAACTTGAAAGAAAAACCAAAACACCAGGGAGGATGACTCTGGGTTTAAGCAGAGTACAGTCACAGGTGGATACATCAGCATCGGCCACTGCTCTGAGAATCAGTGAAACTGACTCCTTCACAACGCTGAGCTGTGGCTCTTGAAATGGCCATCCCAAAAAGTGGATCTCAGATTCCGGGGATGGATACTGCACAATGTCTCCTCATCGTCACAGCGGCTCCAACTTTTTCAAAATACAGAGTGAGAATTGCTGAACATCTCTTCAGATTCTCTGGGTTCTTTTTTTAATTTAATGAATATTTATTAAACATTGATTTGAGCATATTACTATGCTGGTAGTTAATTGGTTAGTTGGAAAAGTCAACAAAAGTAATGGTCTAAAAAACAGAAAACCAAAGTGAAACTGAAAATGTATACAACATTCATTCGCCCATATCTTGATGTATGTGGTTTTTTTTTTTTTTTTTTTTGAATGTATGTCTCTTCAATCCTAAAAGAAACCAATCCTGAATATTCATTGAAAGGGGTTGATGTAGAAGCTCCGATACTTCGGCCACCTGAGGCAAAGGGCTGACTCATTGGAAAAGACCCTGATGCTGGGAAAGATTGAAGGCAGGAGGAGAAGGGGACAATAGAGGGTGAGATGGTTGGATGGCATCACCGACTCAATGGACGTGAATCGAGGAAACTCTGAGAGATAGTGAAGGACAGGGAGGCCTGGCGTGCCGCAATTCACCGGGTCACAAACAGTCAGATACAAGTAAGCAACTGAACCATAGCTCTTAGCCTGAGCTTAGTATCTTTTTCTTTCCAATAAGCCTCACCTCTAATTACTTGCTTCTTCTTCAAAGACACTGGTGAAGAAATTTAAACCCAGATTTCTGGGAGAGATTACAGTATTACTAACTGTCCAAGCTTTTCTTTTTCCTAGATTGGAATATGTCTAGGATCAATATCATATGCTTACTTCCTATGTTCAGAGAAAGGATGTGTTACCTGTGGACTCTAATGGGCCTCTGAAGACTGGAAAGCAGTCATTAAAATGTTACCTATGTTACTCATTGAAATGTTATCAAGGTTATTCATTGACACAATGAAATGTGTCAATTCATCAACAGGACAGACATTCTCCTTATGGGTTACTTTTTTCTTTCCTTATATGATACCTATGGGATTAATTGAAGAAGGATAAACTCAGAGACAAGTAGAGACATCGAAATCAGAGCAAAGTGAATGTGTAGTTTGAGGTTCAATACATAAGCCAGACGTTTTACAAAGGAATGGACTAGGGGATTACAGGAAAGGAAAATGCCACAACCCTTTCGGAAAGGAGCATTTCAAGACTCACAAAGAAACGTTCAGCATCATTAATAAAGCACTCGCCGTATTATGCCACTTGACAGAGTGCTTTATTGCTAACTTGCACTAATAACAGTTGTACTCAGTACGTGTGTCTACGATCACTGTAACAAGAAGAAAGGGAACTTGGGCGGGCTATGTGAAATGCTGAGATCACACGACTGGAGGGATGACGTGGGACTAAGTGTGAGGCATTTCCTTACGTATCCGCTCTTGCATCTTGTATCACAACGATTTACTCAAGCTCTTGAAATGATAATCCCAGTAACGTCCCACCTAAACCTTTATCGAAAAGAAACTGCTAACAAATAGAAAGTTGAGTGCATGGAAATATTCATAACAGTAAAAACTGTGAGGCACCCACAGAAGGGAAGAGTAAGTGAAGTTTGGTATATTGATCAAAAGACAAGAGTTAACTTACAATTTATAATCATTAAATTCATTTGGTATTATAGAAAATGATGATGATAAATCATGAAATTAAAAGACGCTTACGCCTTGGAAGGAAAGTTATGACCAACCTAGACAGCATGTTCGGAGAAGGCAATGGCACCCCACTCCAGTACTCTTGCCTGGAAAATCCCATGGACGGAGGAGCCTGGTGGGCTGCAGTCCATGGGGTCGCTGAGGGTTGGACATGACTGAGTGACTTCACTTTCACTTTTCACTTTCACGCACTGGAGAAGGAAATGGCAACCCACTCCATTGTTCTTGCTTGGAGAATCCCAGGGACGGGGGAGCCTGGTGGGCTGCCGTCTATGGGGTTGCACAAAGTCGGACACGACTTAAGTGACTTAGCTTAGCTTAGACAGCATATTAAAAAGCAGAGACATTACTTTGTCAGTCAAGGTCCGTCTAGTCAAGGCTATGGTTTTTCCAGTGGTCATGTATGGATGTGAGAGTTGGACTATAAAGAAATCTGAGCACCGAAGAATTGATGCTTTGGAACTGTGGTGTTGGAGAAGACTCTTGAGAGTCCCCTAGACTACATGGAGACCTAACCAGTCCATCCTAAATGAAATTAGTCCTAAATATTCATTGAAAGGATTGATGGTGAAGCTCCCATACTTTGGCCACCTGATGCAAAAAACTGACTCATTGGAAAAGACCCTGATGCTGGGAAAGATTGAAGGCAGGAGGAGAAGGGGGCGACAGAGGATGAGATGGTTGGATGGCATCACTGACTTGATGGACATGAGTTTGAGCAAGCTCCAGGAGTTGGTGGACAGCAAAGCCTGGTGTGCTGCAGTCCATGGGGTCACAAAGAGTCAGACACAACTTAGCAATTGAACTGAATGATAATTTGTAATATTAGAAATATAACTTAAGCAACCTTTAAAAATCATTAGAATGTGATTTTCAGTTCAGTCACTCAGTGTCTCTGCTTTTGAATATACTATCTAGGTTGGTCATAACTTTTCTTCCAAGGAGTAAGCGTCCTTTAATTTCATGGCTGCAATTGCCATCTGCAGTGATTTTGGAGCCCAGAAAAATAAAGTCTGACACTGTTTCCACTGTTTCCCCATCTATCTGCCATGAAGTGATGGGACCGGATGCCATCATCTTAGTTTTCTGAATGTTGAGCTTTAAGCCAACTTTTTCACTCTCTTCTTTCACTTTCATCCAGAGGCTCTTTAGTCCTTCTTCACTTTCTGCCATAAGGGTGGTGTCATCTGCATATCTGAGGTTATTGATATTTTTCCCAGCAATCGGCAATCTTGATTCCAGCTTGTACTTCCTCCAGTCCAGTGTTTCTCATGACGTACTCTGCATATAAGTTAAATAAGCAGGGTAGCAATATACAGCCTCAATGTACTCCTTTTCCTATTTGGAACCAGTCTGTTGTAGAATGTGATTTTGTAGAATGTGAGAATTCTGAGTATTTTTATTTTTGCTTTGGCAGGGATCCAACCATTTTATTGAGAGGCTTTGAGCTTTTGACACTGAAAATACTGGTTTTAGTTGTGTGTAATTTGAATGTAATGAAAATATCCAAAGAAACCCATTTAGATTTGATTAACAAAACAGAGACCCATTAAGTCGGGAGTCTTGTAATAGAAAAAAATAATAATGCCATTAATGTACCTTTTTGCCATTTAACAAACTCCAGAGAAAGTGTGAAGTGTCTTTTCGCTATAAGCGACCTTTGCATTTTGGGAATTGGTGTAACCTCTCTGAATAGGCTTCATTATCTGAAAAGGGATTGGTTTGGAGTCAATCCTTAAATTGCCTTCAGTGGTAACATTCTCTGAATTTTATAAATCCGAGGAGGAAAATATATAAGAAGAAACAAACTCACCAGCACGGAAAAATGTATAACAAAAGAACAGTTTTAGAGTAAGTGAGATAATCAAAAACATTGAACTGGGACCATTTCAGCTCAGGATAAATGACATAGGTCTGCACAGACATGTAAGAGGAAAGATAATTCATTTCTCTATCGATGGATTCTTGGAAAGTTTCCAATGTAGGGGCTGGAAATCAAATATCCAAATGGAAAATCTACTGAACATGCATACCTTACGTTAACCCAAACAGACAATGTCCAAAAAAGCAGGGTAGATGAAGGATGGAGATACAGTCACGCGGAATGAACTTCTTAACACTCCCTTCGCTATCTTGAAACCTCTTTCTTGCCTGTATTTGTACACTCAAACCCTTTGTAAGAGGGGTGTCAGAAGCCAGCGCCAATGTGCTCAACATTAATGCAGGACGCTAATCAACTCCAGGACGTTCAAACCAAGAGACGGCACTGCATGACGCACTTAACTCACTGGTAAGCAGCCGTGTTCTCTTCCGAATACTCTTTTTATATTCTTCCCAGCTGTGAAGGCCACGACTCACATAGAAAGTGACATCTAATACAACTCCATGTAGCCATAGACCATGCTTGATGATAAAGTCGCAGCTTCTCAGGAGTATGACGTAAGGGGTCATCATCAACACGGACCTATTTGAATAATTACAGACGCTCTTTCTGGTCTTGGATAAGACTGAAGCCTCACTAGTTTACCAAGTGCCCAGTCTAGATGGCATCCACAGCTCACATCTAGTATTAGGAAAGTGAAAGTCTAAGTGAAAGCCGCTCAGTCGTGTCTGACTCTTTGCAACGCCATGGACCATAAAGTCCATGGAATTCTCCAGGCCAGAATACTGGAGTGGGTAGTCTTTCCCTTCTCCAAGGGGATCTTCCCAAACCAGGGATCAAACCCAGATCTCCTGCATTGCAGGCAGATTCTTTACCAGCTGAGCCACAAGGTAGGCCCAGGATGTTCTAAGAAATGGTCCAAAACAAGTATACTGACCGGACTTGTGGACTCTCATGAGAGAATTAACTTGATCCATTCTTCCAATGATGCCAAGAAGGAAAGTAATTTCAGAATTCTGGGTTTGTGCAGCAACCTAGACATAAATTTCTTTTAAAGGGATTGAATTTCACCTTGTCTCGAGAAACTAAAATAACAGGAAATAAGGAAGACCAAGAAATGAATTTAAAAGTGGCTAAGTTACAGAAGTTTTACATAAACCGTTAGAACAGCACAGTATGATTTGTAAAAGTCTCCAATTTTATTGGAAAACCAAATAGGTATTGTATTTTCCTAGTTTCAACCTGAGGCAAATTGGTCTGTGATAGCAAAGATTCTTAAGTCCAAAGTTAGCCACCAGGGAAACCCTGAGCCACCAGATAAGCCCCCTGATTTTTCTCATTATCATTTTTAGAGTCTATTTTCTGGATGTGGACTAGCCTACAAAGGATTTCTTTACCAAGTTATTGGTTATTTTATTGCTTGAATCTGAGGGGTCTCGAACTCTTTCAAAATTCAGAAAAATGTCATTACTGGCTGTTGGATTAATACCGACCCTCTTGCAACCATCGTGAATTTTAAATAACTTAAATGAACTTACAAGGAGCTCGTGTAATTTATGGTCTGATGTATTTTGGCCCAAACACTGCAGCGTCGAACCTATGTCTCCTGAACTGGCAGGCAGACGCTTTACCATCTCAGTGAACAGGGATCCGAAGGGCAAGACCCTCTTTCGCAAATGCCAATATTCACATCTTAGTATCCAGTTTTATTTTTCAGGCACTTAGATGATGCCTTTTGAGGACCTGGAAGTTCTCCGTTCCTGGAACTATTAACACACAGCTGGATATACAAGTAGTGGAAATGGAACAGCAAGTTTCCAAACAGTGGCCAATTTGAGTCTACAAAATATCTTGAAAAAAAAAAAAAAAAATCCATGGAATTCTCCAGGCCAGAATACTGGAGTGGATAGCCGTTCCCTTCTCCAGGGAATCTTCCCCACCCAGGGATCGAACCCAGCTTTCCCGCATTGCAGGGAGATTCTTTACCAGCTGGGCCATCAAGAAAGCCCAGAAAACATATCTAACACCCCACCAAATGCTCACCTAGTCTAAGGTCCTGTGAATCTAAGGATCTGTGTCTTTGCCTGGTTTACATGTTAAATCCTCCTTGAGGAATACAAGGTCTCACCTTTATTTCTAGGGAGCGAGTAAATACAGAACGGAGAGCTAAGGGGGTTGACTCAATGTGCAGATGACATGTTACTGAGATATCTCAGATCTTACGGACAAACTCGAGTGAGCTTTTGTGGCCAACCCAATACAGAGTTTCGGGGCCTCCTCTTGAGAGTCTCCCTGCTTTCTCTGCAGCGTGGAAGCTGGATTTCTTCCATGGGAGGCTCAGGGATTTATAGCGTCATAGACATGACATGTGTCACCCTTCCTGAGACTGAGGCATGGGCTGGAACAGCATCACGTGGCTGCATTTCATGGGTGAAGTAAGGTCACAGGAGGAAAGAGGCTACATGAGGGCTGGCATACATGCTGCGGTTCATTGGAAGTCATCTCCGGGTGCGTGCACATTCGGTGACTCAGATGTGTCCGACACTTTGCTATCCCATGGACTGTAGCCCCTCCAGGCTTCTCTGTCCATGGGATTTCCCAGGCAAGCATACTGGAGCGGGGTTGCCATTTCTTTCTCCAGGGGATCTTCCCAACCCAGCGATCGAACCTCCATCTCTTACACTGGCAGACAGATCCTTTACCACTGAGCTACTCGGGAAGCCCATCTTTGGGACCAGCATCCTATATCTGGTTTCCAAACACTCAGTTCTCTTCCACATACTGGAGCGGGGTTGCCATTTCTTTCTCCAGGGGATCTTCCCAACCCAGCGATCGAACCTCCATCTCTTACACTGGCAGACAGATCCTTTACCACTGAGCTACTCGGGAAGCCCATCTTTGGGACCAGCATCCTATATCTGGTTTCCAAACACTCAGTTCTCTTCCAAGACACCAAAGTCATGTCATTCCAGAGTCAAGGGTGGGGTGAAGTTACAAAAGTGCGTCTCCTAAGAACCTTCAGGTGCAGGAGGATTTACTTGGGTGCGGCTCCTTCTGATCTGAAGGCATGTGAAGCAAAGAGATGAGTCATTTGCCTCTCGGGTGTAAACACACAACCGTGAGACAGGCACAGAAGTAGGAGATTGGCCAGAGACACCTCAGTATGAACACTCAAGTTTCATACAGACTTTTCAACCGTGTGAAGACTCTTAGAACAACTGACCGTCGACGGTGCCCTTCCGAGCACCCAGATTTTTGTTCTGATGCCCCTTTTCCTCTTTCAAGAGGCCAGAGCTTCTTGGAGAAATGACTGGTTCTCATTCAGGGTCAGGGAATTAACAAGATGAGACCAGAACATCTGGACAAATCAAGAGAAATAATGATATCAAAGACAAGCGGGGTTAAGTCAGAAGGACTCAGTGGCCAAGCCAAAGGAGCTTGCACTTGCCAATGCCGAGCAAATTTCAGCTTCAGTAAGTAAGGACAGATCTGTAACTGAGTGAAAACTCACAAATATATTTCCGTTCAGTAGCTCAGTCGTGTCTGACTCTTTGTGACTCCATGGACTGCAGCATGCCAGGCTTGCCTGTCCATCACCAACTCCCGGAGCTTACTCAAACTCATGTCCATTGAGTCAGTGATGCCATCCAACCATCTCATCCTCTGTCATCCCCTTCTCCTCCCACCTTCAATCTTTCCCAGCATCAGGCTGTTTTCTAATGAGTTAGCTCTTTGCATCAAATGGTCAAAGTATTGGAGCTTCAGCATCAGTCCTTCCAATGAACACCCAGGACTGATCTCCTTTAGAATGGACTGGCTGGATCTCCTTGCAGTCCAAGGGACTCTCAAGAGTCTTCTCCAACACCACAGTTCAAAAGCATCAATTCTTCAGCGCTCAGCCTTCTTCACAGTACAACTCTCACATCCATACATGACCACAGGGAAAAACCATAGCCTTGACTAGACGGACCTTTGTTAATACTCTGAAGATGAGAGGTGCCAATTTTTCAGTTTAAAAATCTAAATGTGTGTCTTGCTTTTTTCCACATAAGCAACAGAACGTGAGCTGAGATTTACATTTTCGCTGCAGTTAGGTAAATGAATAAATTAGATTATCAGATTAGGGGCCCTCCCTGGTGGTCCAGTGGTTAAGAATCCACATTTCAATGCAAGGGACATGGGTACCAGCCCTGGTCAGGGAACTAAGATCCCACACGGCATGAGGCAACTCAGCCTCATATGCATGACAACTGGAGAAACCGGTGCGCTGCAATGCAGAACCCAGTGCAGCCAAAAAAAAATAAAAAATAATCTCTACAAGGAGAGATCTTAGTAAGTCTAATCTCGCTCAATGATCAGAAATTCCCCTCAGTTTTTAAAAGCGGTATTAGGATAGACAGAACGTTTGACCCAGGACAGAGCAAATGGTGGGCCTCCGCGGTGATCAGTGGTAGAGAACCTGCCTGCCAATGCAAACACAGAGGAGACACGGGTTTGATCCCTGGGTCAGGAAGACCTCCTGGAGAAGGGCAGGGCAACCCACTCTAGGATGCTTGCCTGGAGAATTCCCAGGACACAGGAGACTGGCGGGCCACAGTCCATGGGGGTGCAAAGAGTCAGACATGACTGAGCGAGTAAACAACTGACAATCATAAGAGGAGAGGACGTTTTCCAAGAAGACAGGCTGTCTGATGAAGCCAATGTGCTAGAGAAGACATGAAAAGACCATTGGAACCCAAGCGGAGATGGGAGAAAGGGAAGGGGACACAGTTCTGGTTCTTTCCATCCCCCTGTTTCTCTGGCTCTCAGGAACTGCTGCTGCTGCTAAGTCACTTCAGTCGTGTCCTAGCCTGATGAAGCCAATGTGCTAGAGAAGACATGAAAAGACCATTGGAACCCAAGCGGAGATGGGAGAAAGGGAAGGGGACACAGTTCTGGTTCTTTCCATCCCCCTGTTTCTCTGGCTCTCAGGAACTGCTGCTGCTGCTAAGTCACTTCAGTCGTGTCCTACTCTGTGCGACCCCATAGACGGCAGCCCACCAGGCTCCCCCGTCCCTGGGATTCTCCAGGCAAGAACACTGGAGTGTGTTGCCATTTCCTTCTCCAATGCACGAAAGTGAAAAGTCAAAGTGAAGTCGCTCAGTCGTGTTCGACCCTCAGCGACCCCATGGACTGCAGCCCATCAGGCCCCTCCATCCATGGGATTTTCCAGGCAAGAGTACTGGAGTGGGGTGCCATCGCCTTCTCTGCTCAGGAACTGAGCAGAAAGGAAAAAGCAAAGAGAAACCAGGGCGCCTGAGACCTCACAAATGAGCTGACCGCTCAGAGAGCCCCACGAGACGTTTCCCTGCCCACGCTTGCAGAAGAGATGGTGACATCAGACGCCCTTGCTGTTTCACTTTCTGCAAGCAGGTGTGGAAACACCTCCCGTCAAACAGTCTGGTCTGGCCAGAAGGAGAACCAAGCTGATTGTGCGATGGGAGGAAAGGCTGCAAGGTTTTCACATGAATTCAGAGAACAAACTCTAAGGGGCTTAGCGGAGCCCCTTCCGTGGGGGAGAAGTCATACCTACAAACAAGAGTAGAATTATGCCAGGCAAAGCATGATAAAAATTATGCCAGGAAAAGCACGGTAAAATTATGCCAGGAAAAGCATGGTAAAATTATGCCAGGCAAAGCACGGTAGAATTATGCTAGGCAAAGCATGGTAAAATCATGCCAGGCAAAGCACAGCATGTCCCAGAAGACCACAGACACACCCTCCTCGGATTCAAGGGCTCAAGATAACTTATTATTTATTAATAAAACCCATTGCAAAGGCAGGTGGGAAACAGGGGAAGGGTGTTGACAAGCATTTGTTCACATCAGTAAAAGTAGAATCTCTGGACAGGGCTACCCATGACAAAGAAGGTCAAAATGGAACAATAAACCAAGGATCTCTGAGAATGTACGAGGCTATACCGGTGTCGTGGAAACTGCTCTAAGACACTGAAAAAAAAACACAAAAACTGTGTCCAGGTTTTGCAATCACAATGTATACATAGCACTGTTGTAACTCTGGAAGACAGAAAATGTACCCAACCCATGGGTACACTGGCACAGAGATCTAAACACAAATCACTACAAGAGTTATCTGGTCCTTACTAACAGCATTTGAGAAGGCACCATAATATCATGGAATAGATGCAGAAAGAGCAGGCTAACGTGCAGACAGAATTTGCAGAAAAATCAAGACTCTGGGAACAGCAAAATAAGAAAACAAACATGTGCCTTAACACCACCCCGTTTAGTAAGAAAATGATTCCCCCAAAAAAGTTAAAACCCTGTGTCGGACAATCCAGCAAGCTACCAGGAAGTTATAGCCTCAGGTACACACCAAGGCAAAGCGGGCTTCCCTGATAGTTCAGTTGGTAAAAAGTCCCCCTGCAATGAAGGAGACCCCGGTTCGATCCCTGGGCTGGGAAGATGCCGTGGAGAAGGGAAAGGCTACCTACTCCAGTATTTTGTCCTGGATAATTCCATGGACTGTATAGTCCACGGGGTGGCAAAGAGTTGGACACAACAGAGCGACTTTCATTTTCACACACCAAAGCAGGAGTACTGCAGTAAGATCTGTGATAAGACTTCAGAGGTGCTTAAGACAGGCCTAGGAGAACCTCCTGGCTGGGCAAAATAGCCACTAGGAACATGAGGGACGTGTTTTAGCACAGCCTTACGCGCTCAGAGTCATGAC
>SJYT01057276.1:25735-38921 GCA_006410635.1 Cephalophus harveyi
GTTTTCTGAATGTTGAGCTTTAAGCCAACTTTTTCACTCTCCTCTTACCCTTTCATCAAGAGGCTTTTTAGCTCCTCTTCACTTTCTGCCATAAGGGTGGTGTCATCTGCATATCTGAGGTTATTGATATTTCTCCCGGCAAACTTGATTCCAGCTTGTGGTTCTTCCAGTCCAGCGTTTCTCATGATGTACTCTGCATATAAGTTAAACAAGCAGGGTGACCATATACAGCCTTGACGTCCTCCTTTTCCTATTTGGAACCAGTCTGTTGTTCCACGTCCAGTTCTAACTGTTGCTTCCTGGATATATACATATTCAGTATTTGAATATGCACATGTATTCCAGTATTTGAATATTTATATACACACACATATACGTATATACATATATATATACACACACAGACACCTTGCCACCCATGCAACACTATGTGTGCACATACACTTCTGACTTAAATACATATACAAAGAAATCACTGAGATAAAATGTCAAAATATTAAAATATTTCACAAAGTTAAAAACAAGTGATTAAATTTCAATGCTGAGCCCCTCACTGTCTGTAAGGTGATGACTTCCAAATCTATGACCCGCCTCTCACTTCCCATGCAAGCCCCACAACTGCGTGGCTGATGCTTCTGAGGCAGCTCCACCAGGCCATCCTGCAAACACAGTGTGAAAAAAAAAAAAAAATCCATTGTTTTCGTCTCCCAAGCCTATCATTTGCATTCTCTAATATTTATCCATTTTCTCAAGTCTATTATCTGATAATCACCATGGAGTGCTATCATCAATAGGCATTAATCAGTATATAAGGTGAGGAACATTTCTGGCCGGTATGCTGCTGCTGCTGCTAAGTCGCTTCAGTCGTATCCGACTCTGTGCAACCCCAGAGACGGCAGCCCACCAGGCTCCCCCGTCCCTGGGATTCTCCAGGCAAGAACACTGGAGTGGGTTGCCATTTCCTTCTCCAGTGCATGAAAGTGAAAAGGGAAAGTGAAGCCGCTCAGTCATGTCAGACTCAGCGACCCCATGGACTGTGGCCCACCAGGCTCCTCTGTCCATGGGATTTTCCAGGCAAGAGTGCTGGAGTGGGGTGCCATTGCCTTCTCCATCTGGCCGGTATAACGAGAATGATATTTATCTCACGGGGTTGTGGAGGCTATTAAAATGCAGTGCCTTTAACATGCCCTGAACAAGTCCTGTGACACCTGAGCATTAAATGGACAGCAGATACCATTAAAATTATCGTTATTATCATTGTCCTTATTCTTCATGTCCTATTTACATATGAATAGCGGTTTTGTAACTCGCCACCTTATTCACATACATCTGTTATTATTAGTAGTATGAATTCTTTTGGCTTTCCTATTTTTTTTTTTTTTTTTACCATGGACCATTTTTAAACTCTTTATTGCATTTGTGAGAATATTGCTTCCGGTCCATGTTTTAGAACCAGTCTGTTGTTCCACGTCCAGTTCTAACTGTTGCTTCCTGGATATATACATATTCAGTATTTGAATATGCACATATATTCCAGTATTTGAATATTTATATACACACACATATAAATATATACATACATATATATACACACAGACACCTTGCCACCCACGCAACAGTATGAGTGTACATACACTTCTAACTTAAATACATATGCAAATAAATCAATGAGATAAAATGTCAAAATATTAAAATATTTCACAAAGTTAAAAACAAGTGATTAAATTTCAATGCTGAGCTCCTCACTGTCTGTAAGGTGATGACTTCCAAATCTATGACCCACCTCTCACTTCCCCCCAATCCCCACAACTGCTTGGCTGATGCTTCTGAGGCAGCTCCACCAGGCCACCCCGCAAACACAATGTGAAAAAAAAAAATCCATTGTTTTCGCCTCCCAAGTCTATCATTTGCATTCCCTAATATTTATCCATTTTCCCAAGACAATTATCTGATAATCACCATGGAGTGCTATCATCAATAGGCATTAATCAGTATATAAGGTGAGGAACATTTCTGGCCAGTATAATGAGAATGATATTTATCTCACGGGGTTGTGGAGGCGATTTAAATGCAGCGCCTTTAACATGCCCTGAACAAGTCCTGAGACAATGGAGCATTAAATGGACAGCAGATACCATTAAAATTATTGCTATTATCATTCTCCTTATTCTTCATGTGTTATTTACATATGAATAGTGGTTTTGTAACTCGTCACCTTATTTCACATACGTCCGTTATCATTAGCAGTATGAATTCTTTTGGCTTTCCTATCTTTTCTTTTTTTTTTTTACCATGGACCATTTTTAAAGTCTTTATTGCATTTGTGAGAATATTGTTTCTGGTCCATGTTTTGCATTTCGGCCATGATGCACGTGGGATCTTAACTCCCCCCACCAGGGATCAAACCCAAACCCTCTGCGCTGGAAGGCAAAGTCTTCACCACCGGACCACCATGGAAGCCCGGGGCTTTTCTGCCTTCTAAAAAGATGCTAATTTACATTTCCAAAAATTTAAATCATTGCATTGGCTAGTACTTGCACACTGATGTCATTAATAATAATAAAAATGACAGCAGGTAGCCTTCTTGCCTGTTCACTCTAGTGGAATATTTCTTGCAGTATCAAGACTTATTTAGGCATTTGGTTGTAGTTACTTTTATTACTTTCATTTCTATTTTACCTAGACTTTTATCTGAAACAGTGGCTGAAATTTATCAAATTCTTTTTTGGCACTTATTGAAACGGCAAAGTTGTATTTTTTTTTTTTTTCATTTAACTTAATAACATCATGAATTACATTAATACATCTCCTAATATTGAATCATTTTGGTATTCCTAAAATAGCTGTTATTTCATTATGGGGTATTACTTCTTAATATACTGCTGGATCAAATGTTCACTTAAAGAGTTTCCATTAATATTTATATAATTCAGATGACACATTATGCATATAACTTTCTTACTCTCTGATCGCTGTCAGATTTTAATACCAGAGTTAATCTACCTTTATAATATTTAATACCATGGCTCCTTTTTATACGGCCTTGGTCAGTTTTAGTACCACAGGGATTAATTGTTCCTTTAAAGTTCAATAGCATAGTAATTTCACTTGCCTCGTATTATGGGGAAAATTACCTATGAAATAACCTTTATCTGTCACTTTGTAAATGAGCAGAGAGAGTGGAAGAAGCCTTTGACAACCTTTTTCAACTGGGACCATGACTATTGGTCTGTTTAAACTTTCCTAAATGTCAGCAAGAAGAAGATGTGCCTCGTAACTTACAAACATTCTATTGCTTTCCCTATATATCCCAACTTTATATTCTCACTTATCATCGATATTTCTCTCTCCATCTCTCCCACCTCTTTCTTTACCTCACTTGGACTAGGTGTACACAGGATTTGTTTCTACAGTTTCTGCAGTGTGCACCAGGCCTCAGGACAGTAGACTCTATGAGTAATGACCAAGTTTGTTTCCAGATGATAAAGCAGCTCAAGGAGAGCACACGTAAATCTGCAAGCTGCTAATTCTTGCTTTATCGTAAGTTGCACAGAGACACGCATGGTAACCTGCATGAAGCAACCACTAAAAGGGAACATGGTCACCTGGTCCTGCAATGAGAGGATGAGAAGCCAGCTCCCAAACGTCAGGACCAGAACCAAGAAAACAGCCAGGTTCTTTTCCAGAACCACAGCTGGTGCAGTGGTTACTGCTGGGCTGCCGACTGGGGGATGCTCTGAGCCCGGGCCGTGCTCTGGAAACTCTCCACCACATGGATCTGTGGGGGGTGCCCGGCTGCAGCCTGACCAAGAGAGAATGAGGTACTGGCATGTGTGCTCTGCCACCCCCCATCCCCTCTAGAGCCCTAGACCATGACGGGGCCCAGGACGGGGACCAAGAGCTACAGGGTGGGCCCTGGGTCCATTCGCGCCTCCTTCGTCTATTGCAACCAATTGCATGGATGTGAGAGCTGGACTGTGAAGAAGGTTGAGCGCCGAAGGATTGATGCTTTTGAACTGTGGTGTTGGAGAAGACTCTTGAGAGTCCCTTGGACTGCAAGGAGATCCATCCAGTCCATTCTGAAGGAGATAAGCCCTGGGATTTCTTTGGAAGGAATGATGCTAAAGCTGAAACTCCAGTCCTTTGGCCACCTCATGCGAAGAGTTGACTCACTGGAAAAGACTCTGATGCTGGGAAGGCTTGGGGGCAGGAGGAGAAGGGGACGACAGAGGATGAGATGGCTGGATGGCATCACGGACTCAATGAACATGAGTCTGAGTGAACTCCAGGAGATGGTGATGGACAGGGAGGCCTGGCGTGCTGCGATTCATGGGGTCACAAAGAGTCAGACACGAGTGGGCGACTGAACTGAACTGAAGCCTGGGCAAGGAGTCTGCGTTTCTGAAAATACTCAACTAGGTCAGCTTGGGTTGGAGAGCTGGACAAGCCACATTGGTATAAACCGTTCCTACTACTGCTGTATTCAAGGGTTTCTACATCCTTGGAATGAGACTCAGGACTTACATTTGGTGAGAAGCCCCCCAGTATGGACCAGATGAAGCTGTATTAACGCACACCTAGTACTGTGACCACAGTGGAACTCTGCCATTCCCAAAGCTCTCAGAACTAGGCCAAATACTTGCTAGGAGAAGTATCAACAACCTCAGACATGCAGATGACACCAGCCTTATGGCAGGAAAGCAAAACGAACTAAAGAGCCTCTTGATGAGCGTGAAAGAGGAGAGTGAAAAAGTTGCTTGAAACTCAATATTCAAAACAATACAATCAAGGCATCTGGTCCCATCACTTCATGGCAAATACATGGGGATCTGATGGAAATAGTGACAGATTTTATTTTCTTGGGCTACAGAATCACTGCAGAGGGTGATTGCAAAGAAATTAAAAGACACGTGCTCCTTGGAAGAAAAGCTATGACAAACCTAGACAGTGTATTAAAAAGCAGAAACATCACTTTGCTGACAACTGTTCATATAATCAAAGATATGGTTTTCCCAGTGGTCATGCATGGATGTGAGAGTTGGAAACTAAAAAAGGCTGAGCGCCAAAGAATGGATGCTTTTGAACTGTGGTGTTGGAGAAGACTCTTGAGAGTCCCTTGGACTGCAAGGAGATCCAACCAGTCCATCCTAAAGAAGATCAACCCTGAATATTCATTGGAAGGACTGTTTCTGAAGTGCCAGTACTTTGGTCGCCTGATGCAGAGAGCCGACTCATTGGAAAAGACCCTGATGCTGGGAGACATTGAAGGCAAGAGGAAAATGGGGGCAGCAGAGGATGAGACGGTTAGAGAGCATCACTGACTCAGTACACGTGAATTTGAGCAAACTCTGGGTGATAGTAGAGGACAGAGGAGACGGGCATGCTGCAGTCCATGGGGTTGCAAAGAGCTGGACACGGCTTAGCAACTGAAATGAGTCTGAGTGAACTCCAGGAGATGGTGATGGACAGGGAGGCCTGGCGTGCTGCGATTCATGGGGTCGCAAAGAGTCGGACACGAGTGGGCGACTGAACTGAACTGAAGCCTGGGCAAGGAGTCTGCGTTTCTGAAAATACTCAACTAGGTCAGCTTGGGTTGGAGAGCTGGACAAGCCACATTGGTATAAACCGTTCCTACTACTGCTGTATTCAAGGGTTTCTACATCCTTGGAATGAGACTCAGGACTTACATTTGGTGAGAAGCCCCCCAGTATGGACCAGATGAAGCTGTACTAACGCACACCTAGTACTGTGACCACAGTGGAACTCTGCCATTCCCAAAGCTCTCAGAACTAGGCCAAATACTTGCTAGGAGAAGTATCAACAACCTCAGACATGCAGATGACACCAGCCTTATGGCAGGAAAGCAAAAACAAACTAAAGAGCCTCTTGATGAGCGTGAAAGAGGAGAGTGAAAAAGTTGCTTGAAACTCAACATTCAAAACAATACAATCAAGGCATCTGGTCCCATCACTTCATGGCAAATACATGGGGATCTGATGGAAATAGTGACAGATTTTATTTTCTTGGGCTACAGAATCACTGCAGAGGGTGATTGCAAAGAAATTAAAAGACACGTGCTCCTTTGAAGAAAAGCTACGGCAAACCTAGACAGTGTATTAAAAAGCAGAGACATCACTTTGCTGACAACTGTTCATATAATCAAAGATATGGTTTTCCCAGTGGTCATGCATGGATGTGAGAGTTGGAAACTTAAAAAGGCTGAGCGCCAAAGAATGGATGCTTTTGAACTGTGGTGTTGGAGAAGACTCTTGAGAGTCCCTTGGACTGCAAGGAGATCCAACCAGTCCATCCTAAAGAAGATCAACCCTGAATATTCATTGGAAGGACTGATGCTGAAGCTCCATCCTTTGGCCACCTGATGTGAAGAACTGACTCACTGGAAAAGACCCTGATGATGGGAAAGATTGAGGACAGCGGGAAAAGGGGGTGGCTGAGGATGAGATGGTTAGATGGCACCGGTGACTCAATGGACATGAATTTGAGCAATCTCTAGCAAACAGTGGAGGAGAGGGGAGCCTGGCACGCTGCAGTCCGATGGGTCACAAAGAATCAGACACGAGTTAGCAACTGAACAACAACTTGTTGCTTAAGCTGACTCGAGTTCCACAACAGGTGGACGGCAGATAACCGCATAGAATTATCCGAATCCATCCCATAACCTCCCACAAAGATTCCCACCCCTCCTTTTTTTCCCTTAAGCGTTCCATTTTCAGCATCTGGCACCTTCTCTCTTAAGAGGACTGGGGTCCACAGGAACAAGGATAGCACTGCCAGACGTAGATTGCACACACTTCACAATAGCTGAAAGAAACTGGTAGAAACTTCCTTTATAAATCCTATCCTGTTTTCCTAAGTCTTATATTTTTTTTAAATTAATTTCTCCTAAAATAAAATTTCTCCTTCCTCCTATTTTTCGGCCTATCCAGTCAAATTACAGTAAGGTTTATTTTATGGGATTAGACATGAAAACATTATATCCTTTGAATTTTCTTCAAAGGACATTGTGGACTGAACTGTCTGCCAATGACATCTGCAGCTGGCTCACTCTGATTTGCTAAATGTTCAGGAATTTGGGGGTGGGGGGCCTGCTGTTCAACACTGTCATTATTAAAAATGAATGTATATAAACTTTCATTCAAAACTGTATTAAAGCCATCCTAATAAATAAAAGCTGTAATTCTCTCATCGTCTCCCTACTTATTATGGCTAATTTGTGTATTCACATCTGTGGAGGAGGAGATGGCAAATCACTCCAGCATTCTTGCCTGGGAAAGCCCATGGACAGAGGATCCTGGTGAGCTACAGCTCATGGGGTCGCAGAGTCGGGCACGACTGGTGAATTGAGAGTCCCTTGGACTGCAAGGAGATCCAACCAGTCTATCCTAAAGGAAATCAACCCTGAATATTCATTGGAAGGACTGATGCTGAAGCTCCAATCCTTTGGCCACCTGATGTGAAGAATATTTCTTCACATTTCCATGACAAATAACCCTCATCGGCAGCTTGAAACTGGCCATGGTAGGGGCATTTCCACCACAGAAAGTGGCAAGGGGTATGACTCGGGACTTGAGTTAAACTTTTGTCGATTTCCCAGACTACAGAATGTGGAAGTTGCTCAGCCATGTCCGACTCTTTGTGACCCTATGGACTATAGCCCGCCAGGCTCCTCCATCCATGGGATTCTCCAGTCAATAATACTGGAGTGGGTTGCCAATTCCTCTTCCAAGACATCCTTCCCAACCCAGGGATAGAACCCAGGTCTCCTGCATTGCAGGGGAACTTCTTTACCATCTGAGCCACCAGGGAAGCCCAGTTCAGTTCAGTTCAGTCGCTCAGTCATGTCCGACTCTTTGCGACCCCATGAATCGCAGCACGCCAGGCCTCCCTGTCTATCACCAACTCCCGGAGTTCACTCAGACTCTCAACCATTGAGTCCGTGATGCCATCCAGCCATCTCATCCTCGGTCGTCTCCTTCTCCTCCTGCCCCCAATCCCTCCCAGCATCAGACTCTTTTCCAATGAGTCAACTCTTCGCATGAGGTGGCCAAAGGACTGGAGTTTTAGCCTTAGCATCATTCCTTCCAAAGAACACCCAGGGCTGATCTTCAGAATGGACTGGTTGGATCTCCTTGCAGTCCAAGAGACTCTCAAGAGTCTTCTCCAACACCACAGTTCAAAAGCATCAATTCTTTGGCGCTCAGCCTTCTTCACAGTCCAACTCTCACATCCATACACGACCACTGGAAAAACCATAGCCTTGACTAGATGGGCCTTAGTCAGCAAAGTAATGTCTCTGCTTTTGAATATACTATCTAGGTTGGTCATAACTTTTCTTCCAAGGAGTAAGACAGTTCTAACTGCTGCTTCCTGACCTGCATATAGGTTTCTCAAGAGGCAGGTCAGGTGGTCTGGTACTCCCATCTCTCTCAGAATTTTCCACAGTTTATTGTGATCCACACAGTCAAAGGCTTTGGCATAGTCAATGAAGCCCAGAGTGAAGGAAATGTTGGTTAAAATGGTAAGAGTGCAACAATAACCATTTTACAGCCAACATCCAGTGGACAGCCATTATACTGTAATTAACCCACACACAACAAAGCAGAAACTCTCTCTAGGATTTGAAGCTCTTTCACTACCCAACTCAGCAAAGAAAGTGCTCAGCTACTCACGTACCAGCGAAGTTCTGATGTACAAGTTCCCTGTTTTATTTTTGTCTTCCTGGTTAATACGAATGAATATACCAACCCACTGATGCTTAAAACACGCCTACAAAAGCAGCTGTTAAATAGTTAAATAGATTCTTTATCATTGGAGCCATCAGGGAAACCCTAAATAGTTACCAACCCACCACTAACCACGCCAGAGTGTTCTCATTTCTCTGCCCAGCAGCATTACTTTTTAAATGGCTTGCAATTATATTTTAAACGTTCCCTTGTTTGATGTCCTTAATCTCTAAATGCCCTCTTAAATAACCCTCATTACTTTGAGCGGTCTGTTTAAAAGAACACACCCACTTAGGGTTTTATTACACTGTTTTCTTATTAAGTTCTAATTTTATTCTTCCTGGGTCATAAAATGCGGCGTTGACTACTGCTCCATTTATTGATTTATTGGCGGGGGGGTGTCCTTGCGGCCCAATATGAAGCCAAATGTGGAAATGTTCTGCAGGTCCAGGAGAGGAAGGCTTAGGCTGCCTGGCTGGGCTTTGTGTTACACAGGTATTAAATAGACAGACATACACGCTACAGCCTCCTCACTACGGTATTTGCTTCTTCGTTTACAAGGCTCCTGGAGGTCTCACTCTCAGCTTCTCCCTGTATTACTAACTGTTTTACCCAAGATGACTAAGCGCATTCATAGCTTATTTTCCCTGGGTCGGGAAGATCCCCTTGGAGAAAGGAATGGCAACCTAATCCAGTATCCTTGCCTGGAGAAATCCCATGGACAGAGGAGTCTGGCGGGCTACAATCCATGGGGTCGCAAAGAGTCAGACACGACTGAGCAACTAATAACTTTCTTGGTTAATTTATACTTGTTGAAATTTTTCCTAAATATGTGGCTATGTCTCTGGTAGACAGTTTATCACTTGACTTTAATTTGTAATGAGTATCTTTCTGTATTAACAGAGATTCTATTTGTGTGTGTGCATGCTAAGTCACTCAATCGTGTCCAACTCTTTGCGACCCCATGGACTGCAGCCCGCCAGGCTCCTCTGTCTATGGGATTCTCCAGACAAGAATCCTGGAATGGGTTTCCATGCCCTTCTCCAGGCTGCAGACCAAGTTTCCACGCACATGACCATATATTTTCAATTTGCTGTTCATCACTTTTGTGACATCTTTGACAGCTAACATCGTTTCCTGAAAAAGTTAACAACTGGATCGAAAACATAGCTAAATTCATCGAAGCTATAAAAAGCCAGAAATAAATCACTGACAAACTCAGAAAAAAGGAAAAGCCAACAGATATAGGCAAGCAAACTATCCAGTAATTCCATTCTCTCTTTTTATTCCAAATATGGGTATATTTTATCATTTCTCAAGTGCAGATATACAGGTACACGTGTGAGTATGTGTGCCAAATATACCATATGGGTACGAGGTGACATACACATATCACGGTTTACATATGTGATAGATATTTCTGTATCACACATGGAAACATTCTTGTCACTTGAGGGTTATTCCTTAACTCACCGCTGAGACTTTAGTAACTAGAATAGTAGAGGCTCCTGGGAACAGTAATCCAAAATCTAGCCTCCAGCTACTCAGAGCAAACTAGCAAAAAATCAAACATACCAAGAAAAAGCCTGCACAAAATACCAATTCCTATATGATTCTCAAGGACAGGGTGGACTGTGATACCAAGCGCGTGTGCCTGTCTGACCGACTCCACATGACAAAGATGTATCACTGGCCCACTTATCCTCAGGTGGACCCCTCATCCACCAGCTGTCACTTCTAGAGCTGGGTAGCCTCCCGGGTCCCTACCTGGTCCCCAAGCAGGTGAGTCCCTACCTGGAGCCCCAAACAGGCAATTCCTGCTCACCAAGGGGTGCAGGGGAGAGAGCTTATGGTAGAGGAGAAGCTCTAGGATTCAGTGAGCATCGGCCCGTCTCCCCGCCAACCCCAGGACGTTACCTGTAGGATGTGGGTCCAGCAGAGTCCTGGAAGCAGCTTTCCCTTCCCTTCCTGCTCTGCCATCTGTCAAAACTCAGTCCCACGCTCGCCTCTAACTGCAGAAGGAGATGGGGATGACCTGTGCTGGCCTCAGAAGCAGCACGGTGGACGCTGGGCACAGCTCAGCTCCAGGATACAGGCGGCCTGGGTCCCCCTGGAAAGAGGCACAGGCTTCCCCCCACCACCCCGGGGGGTGAGTCGGACCACAGGGAAAGCAACCATGGATCAGCAGGACAGTGACCTCGTGCTGGGCTTTTCAGCATCAAGGATCCGAGAAAAGGCCAATTTCTGCGATATATGATGTACAAAGCGGGCTTCCCAGGTGGCTCAGTGGTAAAAAAAAAAAAAAAATTCCAGCTTGCAATGCAGGAGACATGGGTTCGATCCCTGGGTCAGGAAGATCCCCTGGAGAAGGAAATGGCAACCCACTCCAGTATTCCTGCCTGGGAAACCCCACGGACAGAGGAGGCTGTACGGAGTTGCAAAGAGTTGGACACGACTGAGCGGCTTAACAGCAACAACCGCCACCCACGGTAAAGTTGCTGCAACAGCGAACTCACACACTCCTTTCCAAAGGAAAGGCTGTTCTCGACACTTTCCCCTCTCTGCCTCCTAGCCAGCTACGGGGCATCTCCACGTGCTCTGGCATCACACGGTATGACCCTATTCTTCAGAACTCTCGAGCAGGAAACTCTTCAGTGGCCGTTCTCTCTCGATCCGGTGCTCCGACCACACTGGAATAATAAGAAAAGCCACGTTTCAAGACACTGCCCCCGCTCCCAGTCCTGATACTGCACAGACACTGTAGGATTTCAGCGAGATGAAAATAAGGGAAGACGATGTTGAAGGACCCACGGCTGGTAAGACTTGAAGCAGTACATGCAGCTGGCCCCTGGGTGTGGAAGCAAACACAGGCTTACGCAAACAACACAGGAGGGCCGTGTCTGCTGGTATGGCCAGGTGCTCAGATCCTGGGGAAATGGAGACTGGGAGACTGTGATCTGTGATGAGGATGTCTGCGGGGGTGCGAGGGTTGGGTTGGAACAGGCATAGACTATATTCCTGGTCACCAAGCTGGGGTTATGGTAGAGGAGGAACTCAGGAATTCAGGGAGCATCAGCCAGTCTCCTCCCCGGCCCCAGGAAGGAGACACAGATAGACGGCCAAACAAAGCGAAAGATGCTCAACATCACTGACTATCGGCGAAATGCAAACCAATGCCATGATGATGTATCAGCTCACAACTGTCAGAATCAGTTCAGTGCAGTTGCTCAGTTGTGTCTGACTCTTTGCGACCCCATGGACTGCAGCACGCCAGGCTTGCCTGTCCGTCATCAACTCCCAGAGTTTGCTCAAACTCATGTCCATCACGTTGGTGATGCCATCCAACCATCTCATCCTCGGTCGTCCCCTTCTCCTCCCACCTTCAATCTTTCCCAGCATCAGGGTCTTTTCCAGGGGGTCAGTTCTTCGCATCAGGTGGCCAGCGTATTGGAGCTTCAGCATCAGTCCTTCCAATGAATATTCAGGACGAGAATGGCCATCAGCAACCAGTCTACAAATAATAAATGCTGGAGAGGGCAGGCAGAAGAGGGAGCCCTCGAGACCGTTGGAAAGAATGTCAACTGGTGCAGCTACTATGGAGAAAAATAAGACCAGCAATCCCATTCCTGGGGCATACACGCAGACAAAGCTCCAACTCAGACAGACACATGCCCCCCTCTATTCACGGCAGCACCAGTCACTATAGGGGAGGCAGGGAAAGAAGCTCAGTGTCCGTCGGCAGCGGAGTGGAGAAAGACGATGTGGTAGGTGGAAACAGTGGAGTACTACTCAGCCCTAAACACGAATGGAGTTACGCCCTCTGCAGAGACACAGGTGGACCCAGAGATGGTCACACTTGAGTGTAGGGACTCAGAGAGAGGAAGGCAAGCACTGCCTGATGGCACCTATACATGGAATCTACGATGCGACGCCAACGGGCTCCTTACAAAACGGAAACAGGCTCACAGACTCAGGCAACAGGCTTGTGGGTGTCAAGGAGGGTGAGGGCGGGCGATAGATGGACTGGGAGCTTGGGATTAGCAGACGCAAACTACGACATACACAGGGGATAAAGAACAACGTCGTACTATATAGCACACGGAACTAAATGCAATATCCTGCGACACGTCATAACGGAAAAGAATATGAAGAAAGAAATGTACATGTGTGTGTGTATATATATATGCATAACTGAATCACTTTACTGCAGAAACTAACCCAGCACTGTAAATCAACTATACTCCAATAAAATAAAGTTTAAAAAAAATTACAAGTTTTTCTAGGCACAACACTTAGGTAATGGTTCATAACACATTTTTAAACTATATTTTACCAAGCCGCCCTTCAGAACACATTTTTCTTTAAAATCACAAATAAACGCTGAATTTTAATTTTCATTCTAGTACACATTTTGTATCATTTGGCCATTTTTTTTTTTTTTT
>SJYT01057276.1:43840-65757 GCA_006410635.1 Cephalophus harveyi
CCCCCCCCAGGGAAGGCTAAGAAATATTTCTTGATTACAGAATACAGGTACCAGAGCCAGCTTGCTCTCACGGTTTCTCTCCATCACTCACCTTCTCTGGGTTGGTTCTTTAGCCTTCTCCAGGCCTCGGGAGTTACTGGTGGTATCCGCCTCCTATGCTCTTTCTGACACATGAACTTGAACCCTTGTGAGATGCTCGACACAGTGGCATCTGACCTTGGCGCCCCCTCACAAGCTCTCAGGAACAGTCAATTCCAAGAAGCTCCATCGATATGAACCATGTCATATAAGCAACTCAGAGAAACCCAGTAATCCTTTTCTCATCTCCATTAGCATACACCGTTTAACACCTTTTCTCATTTCCATTAAGCATACACCTTTTAACACCGTGATGCTCACTCAGTCATGTCTGACTCTCTGCGACCCCGTGGACTGTAGCCCACCAGGCTCCTCTGTCCATGGGATTCTCCAGGCAAGAATACTGGAGTGGGTTGCCATGCCCTCCTCCCGGGGATCTTCCCCATCCAAGGATCGAACCCAGGTCTCCCGCATCGTAGGCAGATTCTTCACGGTCAGAGCCAGCAGGGAACATTTTACATTGACCACATGTAGAACACAGTATTCTAGGTACATTGTGTTTAATACACTATAATGTCAAATTAATTTCACCAGTTTCTTTTTTTTTAATGTATTTTTTAACTGAAGGATAATTGCTTTAAAGAATTTTGTTGTTTTCTCGTCAAACCTCAACATGAATCAGCCGTAGGTATACATGCACGTTTCTCTTTTTTACCTTTTTAATGTGAGTACTAGAACTTTTTATCAGGGAAGCCCTAGCTCAGTTGGTACAGAATCTGTCTGCAGTGCAGGAGACCCAGCTTCGATCCCTGAGTTGGGAAGATCTCCTGGAGAAGGGAACGGCAACCCACTCCAGTGTCCTTGCCTGGAAAACCTCCTGGACAGGGGAGCCTGGCGGGCTGCAGTCCATGGGGTCACAAAGAGTCAGGCACGAGTGAGCGACTAACTAGAACTTTTACAGTTACAGAGGCATTTCAAATTTTGGCAGATGTTTATACATGATTAACAAAAAACAGAGAAAAGTTTCGAATACCATTTCAACTATCATTTTTAATTTTTATAGAAAACTTCCAAGTGTTATATATGAATTTCCTCAGGATACGAAGTAGCCATCTCTCTCTCTGTATCAGTTCAGCTCAGTCGCTCAGTCATGTCCAGCCTTTTGCGACCCCATGGACTGCAGCACGCCAGGCCTCCCTGTCCATCACCAACTCCCGGAGTGCACCCAAACCCACGTCCATAGAGTCGGTGATGCCATCCAGCCATCTCACCCTCTGTCGTCCCCTTCTCTGTATCCCCTCTCTCTGTATACCTACTTATATCCATATGCATATATGCATTCAGAAACACACACACTAGGGTACATAATATCCCAAAGACTGACTCATTTCGTGTAGAGAAGACAAAGAAGAACAACTGCTGTTTACTGAAAAAGAAGAAAGCACTGCTAAAACTGCACGTTGGCCAGCAGTGTTCATGCTTACACCTTTCTGCAGAAATTGCACACGCAGTCAACAGGCAATATACAGAAACAGCCTAAGTGCCCACTGAGGGGTGAATGGACAAAGAAGATGCGGTGTATCCGTAGCACATAACCAGTGGAAGGGACCGTGCTATGCTCAGTCACTCAGTCGTGTCCGACTCTCTGCAACCCCATGGACTGCAGCCCACCAGGCTCCTCTGTCCATGGGGTTCTCCAGACAAGGATACTGGAGTGGGTTCATTCCCTTCTCCAGGGGATCTTCCCCACCCAGGGATTGAACCCAGGTCTCCCACACTGCAGGTGGATTCTCTACCATCTGAGCCACCAGGGAAGCCCAAACATAGTAGAATATACTGCTGCTGCTGCTAAGTCGCTTCAGTCATGTCCAACTCTGTGCAACCCCATAGATGGCAGCCTATCAGGCTCCGCCATCCCTGGGATTCTCCAGGCAAGAACACTGGAGTGGGTTGCCATTTCCTTCTCCAATGCATGAAAGTGAAAAGTGAAAGTGAAGTCACTGAGTCGTGTCCAACTCTCAGCGACCCCATGGACTGCAGCCCACCAGGCTCTTCCATCCAGGGGATTCTCCAGGCAAGAACACTGGAGTGGGGTGCCATTTCCTTCTCCTACTCAGCCATAAAAGAGATGGAATTTTGCCATTTGTGACAACACGCATGGACCTTTAGGTTCTTATGCTTTAGTGAAATGAGTCAAACACAGAAAGACAAGTATCTTGGGTTTAAATCACGTATGGAATACGAAAGAGATACGGATGAACAAATCGAACAAAAGCATTTTGATACAGAGAACAGAGCAGTGGGTATAAGAAGGCAAAGGGGCAGGGAGCCGGTGAAATGTAGTAGGGGATCAACTGCACAGTGACACATGGAAACAATTTTGGTGGTGAGCACACGCCAGTGTATAGAGTAGAGATACAGAGTTACACACATGAAACCTATAATATTACAACCAGTTACCTCAGTAAAAAAATAAATTTAAAACTGAAATAAATTAAGTAAAATCTACATGGAAGTGAGAGTTGGACCATAAAGAAAGCTGAGCATCGAAGATTGGATGCTCTGGAACTGTGGTGTTGGACAAGACTCTTGAGCATCCCTTGGACTGCAAAGACATCCAACCAGTGCAACCTAAAGGAAATCAGTCCTGAATATTCACTGGAAGGCCTGATGCCGAAGCTGAATCGCCAATCCTTTGGCCACCTGATGTGAAGAACTGACTCACTGGAAAAAGACCTTGATGCTGGGAAAGATTGAGGGCGGGAGGAGAAGGGGATGACAGAGGATGAGATGGTTGGATGGCATCACTGACTCAATGGACAAGATTTTGAGCAAGCTCCAGGAGTTGGTGATGGACAGGGAAGCCTGGCGTGCTGCAGTCCATGGGGTCACCTAGTCAGACCCGACTGAACTACTAAACTGAAAATATACATGGTGAATAAAAATTTTTTTAATGCATGCACATTCTCCTTCCAAGACAAACTCGGTTCTTCATCTTGAAGTGAGGATACCCTGCCTTGCAGACCACTGGACTTTCCCAACCAGTAATCCCCAAAGGCAGGGTAAACCCCAAGGCTCCCCTAAATACCCAGCCTGGGTCCCCAAAGCTATGAGCGCCCGTGGACTGGAGGTCTAACCCTGATGGGGACAGCGGTATTTTCTGCAAGTAACCGTAGTGGGTTCTAGGGAGGTCTCTCAGACACCCGGTGATCCTGTGCAGAACTGCTGGGCAGGGGGGAGTGGGGGGCTGCTGTGTTTCCCCCCGACTCACCCCCACAGATAATCCCAGCACATCCCTCAGCCTCTCACCCACTGAACTTAGCCATCTGCTAAGGACAGAGAGGCAATGAGGCCCCTGGTCACAAAGACGTGGTGTCCACGTGAGAAACGGGGGCACAGCAATCACTAGGAGACACTTAGAAAATTACTATTCATAGTAGCTTTACCTGAGGGCAAACGTGAGCTTTCTACCGCAATGCAGAGCTCTCAGCCTCACTCTCCATTGTGAGCCGTCATTAGCTGGGGGGAGTCTGCCATCTGACTAATTTGAAAGAAGTTCATTATTCNAATCACTAGGAGACACTTAGAAAATTACTATTCATAGTAGCTTTACCTGAGGGCAAACGTGAGCTTTCTACCGCAATGCAGAGCTCTCAGCCTCACTCTCCATTGTGAGCCGTCATTAGCTGGGGGGAGTCTGCCATCTGACTAATTTGAAAGAAGTTCATTATTCTTGGACTCCGCATTTATTTACTCCAGCAAATAATGTGAAAAACGTCGCTCCTCATGAAACAATTGGCCTTTGCAGCAGTTATGACTTGCCTGTCCTCTGTGTTTTTAAAATATGCTTTCAGTTACATAATGGCTCACATTATCTGCTAAGTGCCAAGGTCACGCTAAGTTCAGGTTTTGAAAATACCTGTCCAAATAGAGCGCTGTAAAATGAATTTTTTTGCCCCCTTGGGGAAATGGGGAGTTGGTTTCATTGTACCATTTTATCAAACAAACTCAAGCATTTGCTTCAACTGACTGACCTCAAGCTATTCCTCAGCATCTTATAATTGCTGGGAGAAATGAATAGCTGATAAAAGATGGTTACAAGATTAATTCTGAAGACAGCAAAGAATTCAGAGCCCCAGAAACCTAATTCTGCTCATGGCAGCGGCCTCATTTAACCACTCGCTGCAGACAAAGGGCATATGTCGTTGTTGGTACTATGCATGTCTGCAACCAGCGGTGATTTCCAATTCTTGCCATTTTAATCTGCAACAGGAACAGACATCCTATTGCAGAAGAAAATGTGAAAGTCAAAGTGCTAGTCACTTAGTCATGTCTGACTCTTTGCTACCCCATGGACTGTAGCCCGCCAGGTTCCTCTGTCTGTGGGACTTCCAGGCAAGAAAACCGGAGTGGCTTGCCATCTCCTTCTCCAGGGCATCTTCCTGACCCAGGGATAGAACCCGGGTCTCCCGACTTGGGGGCAGATTCTTTACCATCTGAGCCACAGGGGAACTGCAGAAGCCTCCTGTCTAGACGAGTCTCATAATCATCATATTTATGGGTCACATGGGTAACCAGCCAGTCCCAGCACCTCTGAAACCTCAACACCCTCGTGTTCCTGGTCATCTCATTAAGCAACATCTTCATCTGAAAACCTGTTTCAAACCTACTTTAAAACGACTCTTGTTTCTCAATGACCCCCTCACGCTCCCCCAACTTGTTGGAGATGCCATGGATTTGGGAAGCTTCTCTTCTTAACATGGGAAGATTTCACGCAGGTACCGTCTGTGGTGTTGCAAAGATGAATTAAGTTGCAGAAGGGCACATAAGATGCTGCTGTTCCAAGAAGAGAAAGTGGAAAAAGTGAAAGTGAAGTCGCTCAGTCGAGTCTGACTCTTTGCAGCCCCATGGACCATGGACAACCAAGCTCCTCCGTCCGTGGGATTTTCCAGGCAAGAGTACTGCAGTGGGTTGCCATTTCCTTCTCCAAGAAGACAGACAATCACTAAAAACACCATCAGGAGCCAAGAAGGGCACATAAGATGCTGCTGTTCCAAGAAGAGAAAGTGGAAAAAGTGAAAGTGAAGTCGCTCAGTCGAGTCTGACTCTTTGCAGCCCCATGGACCATGGACAACCAAGCTCCTCCGTCCGTGGGATTTTCCAGGCAAGAGTACTGCAGTGGGTTGCCATTTCCTTCTCCAAGAAGACAGACAATCACTAAAAACACCATCAGGAGCCTTGCTTTATACCTCTGTGTACGTAGACGTCTGCCTTAGCAGGAGACCTAGGGCAGAAATAGCCCTTTGGTTAAAAAAAATAAAATCCTAGTCCAATTCCCATGGGAACCATTTGGAGACGAAACGGCACTGCCCTCCTCTGCTCGGTAAGACATGAACACGGTTAACTCCCTACCATACAGTTCAACGCCGCCAACAGAGTTGACGGCCAGTGTTCCCACCACGAGACAGAAGTGGAATTAGGTCACACGACGCAAGCGTGAGCTTACCTACACTGGCGATCATTTTGCGGCCGACATTGGTTATCAAATCAACACTCCCTACGCCTTAAACTTACACCGTGTCATACGCCAAATATACTGCAATACAGCTGGGGGAAATACCACTGAGCTATGCCCACCTTAACCCCAACCATGAGCTCCTTTATTCCTATGCTGCAGCGATTCTTTCAGCTCTCACCTGCCTCTCAGCTCCCTGGAAGGCTCAATTACACCCCCCCAAGCGGTACCTCCTGTCTCTCAAGAAGACTTAGTCTCCGACGTACAAACAAATTGCCTTCAGAGAGCATCTTTGTAAGTCCAATTGGTCCAAAAAGTCCCACAGACTTGGCCTAGGCACCCAACAGATACCGTGAAGCTACAGAGTGTGTGTTAGCCACTCAGTTGTGTCTGACTCTTTGCGACCCCATGGACTGCAGCTGGCCAGGCTCCTCTGTCCGTGGGACTCTGCAGGCAAGAACACTGGAGTGGGTTGCCGTGCCGTTCTCCAGGGGAATCTTGCCGACCCAGGGATGGAACCCGGGTTCCTGCATTGCAGGCAGATTCTTTACCATCTGAGCTACCTAGAATGGTGTAGTGTAATAGGTTTATAATACTCAATTGCACCCCACTCCAGTACTGTTGCCTGGAAAATCCCATGGATGGAGGAGCCTGGTGCGCTGCAGTGCATGGGGTCACTGAGTTGGACACGACTGAGCGACTTCACTTTCATGCATTGGAGAAGGAAATGGCAACCCACTCCAGTATTCTTGCCTGAAGAATCCCAGGGACGGGGGAGCCTGGTGGGCTGCCGTCTATGGGGTTGCACAGAGTCGGACACGACTGAAGCGACTTAGCAGCAGCAGCAGCACACAAATTTAAAAAAACAAAAACAAAAACCAGGGACTTCTCCGGTGGTCAGTGGCTTAGAATCTGCCTTGCAATGCCAGGGACACGGGTTCAACCCCTGGCTGGGGAAGATCCCACATGCCTCAGGGCAACGGAGCTCAAGAGCCACAACTAGAGAAAGCCTGTGTGCAACAAGGAAGATCTTGTACAGCCCCCCCAAAAAATTAAATTAAAATTTGGAAAGTTTTAGAAAAGCAAATACAAAGCTTAGCAAACAAGTATTAATGTTACAATACAATACCCTGAAAAGTATAGTAGCAGAGTACAACAGCTGGCGTTTTTGAGCAGTACCAGGCGGCGACGTCACTGCTGCTTGTACGACTGCTTTCAGACATCCTGGGCGTGAAATAAAGACGCTGTCTGTGGTCCTCTACTCAGCACTATACGGCAAGGTACACAAGAAACACAGCCACCTGTAGAGGACAGAGGCACGTGACCCACAGTAGGCAACTGGACGCAGGAACGCACGTTCCTATCTCTGAAGGTTCACAGCTTGGAGGTGCGTATGCAGGGGACGTGCTGTGCACAGCGCTCAGGACTCCACTGGTTTGGAGACATCGCAGGCAACCCACGCAGTCACCTCTTTTCTCCCGTGAATACCGCCTGCGTGTTCCTAACTGCATTCTCCTTAAGATCATAAAATGTGTTCCATTGGTATTTTATCATCCTTGCACAGAAACGCGCCAGGAGGCAGATACCCAACTCAACTCCAAGGGGAAAATAATATGGAGCGTTGTGTTAATCACAGAATGCAGTTTTATCAGTGGTTGAGGAGAAGACTGTTTTTCAAACCCCGCTTCAAAACAGATGACCTGGACTCTTTCCTGAAGGATCTCCTAGCAACCTTCATATCCTTGTCTTGTTAGCTACATACACTGCTTTATTTTTATAAAGCGTTTTTAAATTGAAAGTGAAAGAAAGTGAAAGTCGCTCAGTGGTGTCCGATCCTTTGCGACCCCAAGGACTATAGAGTCCATGGGATTCTCCAGGTCAGAATCCTAGAGTGGGTAGCCTTTCCCTTCTCCAGGGGATCTTCCCAACACAGGAATCGAATCCAGGTCCTTCCGCATTGCAGCTGGATTCTTTACCAGCTGAGCCCTGGGGCAGCCCAAGAATACTGGCGTGGGTAGCCTATCCCTTCTCCAGCAGATCTTCCTGACTCAGGAATCAAACCAGGGTCTCCCACATTGCGGGCAGATTCTTTACCAACTGAGCTATCAGGGAAGCCCATTAAAAAAAAAAAATTACATTAGCTAAATAAAATAATAATTTGATCATGAGTTATTTACCCGGCCGTGTTGGATCTTAATTGCGGCAGGCGTGATCTTTGGTTGCAGCCCGCAGGCTCTCCAGCTGGGGCGCTCGGTTTTAGTAGCCACAAGGCGTGTGGGATTTTCCTTCCCCGACCAGGGATCGAACCCAGGTCCTCTGCGCTGAAAGGCAGATTCTTAACCACTGGACGGTCAGGAAAGCCCCGATTCGCTGGTTTAAATTTTGCTAGTCATGTTTCTGCAGTTACTTACTGTCTGTGCCTTTTTTTTTTTTTTCCACATTCATGGCTCTCCTGAGTCAAGCCTACCACACATAGGGTACAACAGATTCCTAGAAGGTTTGCCATCATAGCACATGACTGATTCATCACAAACTGGTGTCCAACGGCGCAAGTGTCAGTCCCAAACTCAGCTCGCCGCCCGTCCAGTGCTAAACTTCCAGCTTCAATACAGAGATGTTCCTCCCTCCTCCCAGGATACTAATCTCAGAAAAAAAATTACGCCACGAGTTTTCAGCAAACACAAGGCAAACATTAAAACTTTATTCTCCATAAACAGAGTAATCAAGCTTTGAGAAAGATCTGAAAATGCATCTAGTGACATTTTACCTTGAAGTTCAATCTTCTCCAGCCTAAATAGCTGTGAGATTAAATCTAGAACAAATAACTCTTTGAGCACGTGAGCAGACATTTTTCACTTGACTCCGAGAGTCTGAGGTACAGCAATTTTGGTCTCTGGCGATGAGTGCTAGGGCCCTGAAATTCATCTCTGCTCTTTTTTTGTGTGTTTCTAGAAAACGATCTGTTTGTAACATGTACTGATATAATCCTGTATCCAGGTAGAACAATTATGCTATTATCCAACGGAGCTTAAGAAAACACTTGGGCTGTTTTCATACACATGTTAGTAACTATGTGAGTTAAGAACAGTGGAGGTATTATGTTTCCTTATAAAATAAAAAGATTTCTGGAAGACTTCAGGCAAAGATAGGCATCAGGCGCCTTAAGCAAAAATTCTTAATTCCACGTTAATTGTGACCACCAGCCATTTTGTGGTGTCCTAAGACATGTTACTAAATAAAGTAGAAATTCTCAGCTTCACAGAAAGAAATGCCTCAAATTACTGAAAAAGTCATATATGATAGCAATTCATAGGTATTAAAAATGATCCTTCCCGAAACGTCCTTAAACAGCATGTGACATTTTAAGTCCAATGTCAGTGAATCTTTATCAGCTAAATTATCAGCTTTCCTGGTGGCTCAGATGGTAAAGAATCCTGCTGCAGTTGCAGGAGACCTGGGTCCGATCCCTGGGTCAGGAAGATTCCCCTGGAGAAAGGAAGGGCCACCCGCTCCCGTATCCTTGCCTGGAAAATCCCATGGACAGAGGAGCCTGGTGGGCTACAGTTCATGGGGTTGCAGAGAGTCAGACACGACTGAGCAACGAAGATGCACATCTGCTAAATTATCAAAGAAAGCAGCAGTTTCTTCATTCACCTATTCCTTCCTCCGCACTAACATTTTCATACATGCCAGCAGCATGTAATTCGTGTACACAATGCTGTTGCTTTGCGATGTCTGCATTCTAAGAGGACAGTAGGCTAATTAACGCTGCAAGAGGCACTATCTGACCACAGCTATATCTTATGTGGAAATGAACATAATACTGTGACTCAGATAGGCGCCCGAGGGAAAGACTTCAGCCAGCATCTCGATCAGCCCATCCCTGTCCTGCCCACGCGGGTCTCCCCCCGAGGCCCATTCCTCCTCGTGTTCAACTGTCTCCCCGAGTGACACTTAACCCCGGACTCCACGAGGAAGTGAACAGCTCCTCCTCGGGCATGTTCAGTTCAGTTCAGTCGCTCACTCCTGTCCGACTCTTTGTGACCCCATGAATCGCAGCACGCCAGGCCTCCCTGTCCATCACCAGCTCCCAGAGCTTACTCAAACTCATGTCCATTGAGTAGGTGATGCCATCCAACCATCTCATCCTCTGTCGTCCCCTTCTGCCCTCAATCTTTCCCAGCATCAGGGTCTTCTCAAATGAGTCAGTTCTTCACATCAGGTGGCCAGAGTATTGGAGTTTCAGCTTCAGCATCAGTCCTTCCAGTGAACATTCAGGACTGATTTCCTTTAGGATAGACCGGTTGGATCTGCCTTGCAGTCCAAAGGACTCTCAAGAGTCTTGTCCAACACCAGAGTTCCAAAGCATCCATTCTTCGGTGCTCAGCTTTCTTCATGAGTCTGACTTAATTAGGACTTCCACCAGGAAGGGCAGCAAGCGGCTAGATGCTCCAGGGTTCTCCAGACAGAGACAAAGCCTACAGGAAATTAGGAAGCAGGCCGGCTGCCTGCGAAAGCGGCAGGCTTAGGAAGCCCTGCGATCCACTCAGGCTGAAGCCACAGATCCCCCGGGGGTGTGCTGAGGCAAGCCCCTTAAGCGGGACCCTGGGACAGCCACTGACTGCCCTTCTCCTTTCTGCCCGGGCTGGGCACAAAGTCCTGCCTCTCTGCACGCTCTCCCCACCAAGCAGGTCAAAGCCGACTGGGCTCTTGGCCTCATCCATAGCAGTCAATGTCCGAAAACCTCTTCCGAAGAAAAACTGCCCTTGATCTGAGAAACCACAACACGGAAACTACAAAGTGTCCAGAGGAGGGGTCCTTTGATTCTCCGTGTGCCTCTATACAACCAGCAGAAAACCACTACAGTATCTTAATGTAATTAGCCTCCAATTAAAATAAATAAATTGATTTTTTTAAAAAGTCATAACGGTTGCCTCAGTGGGCGTCTTGGAATCTGAGACACACGTCACAAATAGAAACGCCACAGGTCCAAGTTCAGGCCCTATCTCTGATACTGGGATGCGGGAAATGGGATGAGAAATGAGGTGGGCTGTTGTGTGCTTTTTCTTGAATTCTTCTCTTCTTAAGATCTTCCCTGTAGCTCAAATGGTAAAGCATCTGCCTGCCACACAGGAGAGACCCAGGATTGATCCCTGGGTTGGGAAGATCCTCTGGAAAAGGAAATGGCAGCCGTCTCCAGGATTCTTGCCTGGAGAATCCCATGGACAGAGAAGCCTGGTGGGCTACAGTCAGTGAGGTGGCAGAGAGTCGGATACGATTGAGTGACTGACATTGCTGCTTCTGCTGCTAAGTCGCTTCACTCGTGTCCGACGGTGTGCGACCCCATAGACAGCAGCCCACCAGGCTCCCCTGTCCCTGGGATGCTCCAGGCAAGAACACTGGAGCGGGTTCCCATTTCCTTCTCCAGTGCATGAAAGCGAAAAGTGAAAGGGAAGTCGCTCAGTCATGTCCGACTCTTCACGACCCCATGGACTGCAGCCCACCAGGCTCCTCCGTCCATGGGATTTTCCAGGCAAGAGTACTGGAGTGGGGACTCCATATTCCTAAGACATAAAATTCTGTATTGATAGATCAAGGTCATTTCCATGGAAATTCTCATTGTCTTGGCATCCATGAGATCTCAATTTGTTTTTTCACTTGCAAATGCAGTACACGGAAACAAATGACCAGTTTTCCTATCAAATGCAGCGCGTGCGTGCTCAGCCGTGTCCGACTCTCTGCGACCCTATGGACTGTAGCCCGCCAGGCTCCTCTGTCCATGGGATTCTCCGGGCAAGAATACTGGAGTGGATTGCCATTTCCTTCTCCAGGGGATCTTCCCGACCCAGGGACGCAACCCGACTCTCTTGCATCTCCTGCACTGGCAGACGGGTTCTTTTCCAGTTAGTGTTACCAGCGAGGTGAGGTGAAGTCGCTCAGTCGTGTCCGACTCTTTGCGACCCCATGGACTGTAATCTACTAGGCTCCTCTGTCCATGGGATTCTCCAGGCAAGAATACTGGAGTGGATTGCCATTTCCTTCTCCAGGGGATCTTCCCGACCCAGGGATCGAACCCAGGTCTCCCACATTGGAGGCAGACGCTTTAACAATGCCAATCTAAACCATGACTATCCCAGACCGCATACGTCTGGATTCTCCTCCACAAGCTGAGGGCTGGGTTTTCAACCTCTGGGTTTTTTGGTCCCCCCATCTTTCACCGGCTCTTGTCTATTCATCACTATTCTTGGTAACCCCGGTGAGGGTAGGAATCACTTCTTCCAGCACAGCACTGAGCTCATTTCTTCTAATTTCAACCACTATTTTCCCTAGCTCTGCTCTCTGTAGACTGCAACCCCATGGACGTGCCTGAAATGGGACTGGGGTCAGACGTGTCTCTTCCTCTGTGTCACGCTCAGAGGAAGAGGAGGTCTCATCCTAAGACACTGCTGCTGTTATTCCGTCCTTCGGGAGTGTCCAGCTCTTTGCAACCCCGTGGACCATAGCCCGCCAGGCTCCTCTGTCCATAGGGATTTCCCAGGCAAGACTACTGGAGTGAGTTGCTCTGTCCTCCTCTAGGGGAGCTTCCCCAAACGGGGATCCAACATGCACCTCCTGCATGGGCAGGCAGACCGCTGAGCTATCCCAGTGATGACTAGTAACCTATCCGTCCTCATTTCGCGGTCTGCAATCCCTAGGTTGGGTTGGGTTTTCCTTTCCCACCCAAACCCTCCCAGCCACTGTTGCTCTGGCCAGCCGTCTCTCAGTCACTGTTCTCTGCTCACAGGGGTGACCTTCCTCCATGCCTGTTACGCCTGTTTCACCCGCCTTGACTGTTTTGCCCAACACCGACATCCACAACAGCAGGAAACCTCTGAGCGTGAAATGACTTTCTGGAAGGGGAGCGTTTCTCTCAGCTGGCGGAAGAAATCCACTCCCAGAAACTAGCTGCCACCAAGCAACGCATTTTAAAAGGTTGAGGTCATTTGATAAGCGCCACGTGAAACTGTTCAATTAAAATTGGTCAAGTCACTGTAACAGAGAGAAGAGAAAGCGTGAGTCACCAAATTAGCTCAGGCCCTAGACCACCGGTTCATTACACCCTCCAAGGTGTCCTTGGTGATGCTCTGAACAGCAAGCATCATAATAAGGCAGGAACCTACTGAGAGTGACCTTGAGAAGAGTATCAGAAACAGAAATGGGAGAAATTCCTTAACCTGCTGCTGCTGCTGCTAAGTTGCTTCAGTCGGGTCCGACTCTGTGTGACCCCAGAGACGGCAGCCCACCAGGCTCCCCCATCCCTGGGATTCTCCAGGCAAGAACACTGGAGTGGGTTGCCATTTCCTTCTCCAATGCATGAAAGTGGAAAGTGAAAGTGAAGTTGCTCAGTCCTGTCCAACTCTTAGCGACCCCTTGGACTGCAGCCTACCAGGCTCCTCCGTCCATGGGATTTTCCAGGCAAGAGTACTGGAGTGGGGTGCCAGTGCCTTCTCCTTAACCTCAAATGGTCGAAATGTGTCTTGTATCATTCAATATGTTATACAAGCTTTCTTTTTCACTCTACAGTCTCATACAGCTAGGCTAATACTATTGCCGAGTAGCTATCTGGCCGTTACATTTATATTTAAGTGACATTAAAATTAAATGAGGGACTTTGCTGGTGGTCCAATGGTTATGTATCTGCTTGCCAACACAGGAAACATGGGTTTGATCCCTGGTCCAGGAAGATCCCACCTGCCATGGACCAAATGAGTCTGTGTGCTGGAAGTACTGAAGCTCACTAGCCCTCGAGCATCTGCTTTGCAATTAAGATGAGCCAGTGGGATAAGAAGCGTGTACACCAACTCCAAAGATTAGCCCCCCGCTCACCACAACAAAGGGCTTCCCTGGTGGCTCAGCTGCTAAAGAATCTGTCTGCAGTGCAAGAGACCCTAGTTCGACCCCTGGGTTGGGAAGATCCCCTGGAGAAGGGAAAGGCTACCCACTCGAGTATTCTGGCCTGGAGAATTCCCTGGACTGCCTAGTCCATGGGGTCACAAAGAGTCATTCACTTCACACCACAACAAAAGAAAGCATGCACGGCAAGGAAGACCCAGCGCAGCGAAAAATAAAATTAAAAAGACAGCTTCTCAGTCATTCTGGGCACAGGTCAAGGGTCAAAGTCACGTGTGGCCAGTGGTCACCACATTCGGTCAGCACAGGTCCAGGAGCTCTGGGTCAGCATGGGAAATTCCACTGGACAGCTCTGCTACTGGGATATACTGTGTGTAAGGATCCAGCTCAGGGCTTGCGTGTCTGCTCTGGGGGGTGAGCCTTGATTATGCCCCCTCAAGTTACGTGCGATCAAGTCAGCTACGGTTTTTCCAGCAGTTGTGTGTGGATGTGAGAACAGGACCATAAAGAAAGCTGAGCGCTGAAGAACAGATGCTTTTGAACTGTAGTGTTGGAGAAGACTCTTGAGAGCCCCTTGGATTGCAAGGAGATTCAACCAGTCCATCCTAAAGGAAATCAGTCCTGAATGTTCATTGGAAGGACTGATGCTAAAGCTGAAACTTCAATACTTTGGTCACCTGATGCGAAGATCTGACTCACTGGAAAAGACCCAGATGCTGGGAAAGACTGAGGGCAGGAGGAGAAGGGGGCAAAAGAGGATGAGATGGTTGGATGGCATCATCAACTGGATGGACATGAGCTTGAATAAGCTCCGGGAGTTGGTGATGGGCAGGGAGGCCTGGCGTGCTGCAGTCCATGGGGTTGCAAAGAGTCAGACATGACTGAGTGAATAAAGTTACTTTAAGTCTTTGTCAGCAGTGTGCAAACCCCAGTTCTCCAGCGGTGCCATTTAACCTGCTTCTTCACCTGTAAGCCACCAGCGGCCCCTGTAACCTACCAATACGCCCTCCCCGGCATTCCCAGGCCTCCCAGAGGTTCCCCAGCCCCCTGTCCCCAACACCAGTCCCTGGCCTCTCACCCTACATTCACTCTGAACTCTTCTTGGTGAGACTGCTCCATCCTTCCCCTATTTGTGAGACCCACAGAAACTCTGCTCTTTAACCGCCTGCCTCAGGGTTTTCCTTCCAGCGGAGTCCACTGACCTGTTTTCCTACCATGAGCTAGCGTCACTTTCCCCAGATGGGGAATCCCGCGTCATGAAACGCTCTCACTGTGGAACATATGTGTTATTCTTCCTGGCAGCGTAGTGATGGACAGACAGGCCTTGCAGGTGACGTTACTGACGACTTCTGAGCAGCCCTGGGACCCCCGTGCCAGCCTGCCTATGCCTGACATGCATTAGTTTTGACATTCCATCTGTGCATTTCACTGCAGACCGATTGAAACACCAGGCTTAACTCTTTGGAGACTTGTTTCAGCCTACACAGAGCGTGAGCACTGAGAACTACATTTCATGAGCAAAAATGTTCACTTTGCTCTCTCCCAATTTCCGCAGGACAATACCACAGAAGGATAGAGATGCTTTTTTTTAATTTATTAAAACATTCCTTTTTATTTACCTTTATGGAAATAAATTCCCCTGGTCCTTTTTTTTTTTTTCCTTTTTTGGCCATGCCACGCAGTATGCATTACAGCGTCCCTGGTGGCTCAGCTGGTAAAGAACCTGCCTGCAATGCAGGAGACCTGGGATCGATCCCTGGGTCAGCAGGATCCCCTGGAGAAGGGAACGGCAAGTCATTCCAGTATTCCTGCCTGGAAAACTCTATGATCTGAGGAGACTGGTGGGCTAGAGTACATGGGGTCGCACAGAGTCACACACAATTGAGCAACGAACACTTAAGTGGCCAGCAGGATCTTGGGTCCCCGAGGAACATTGAACTTGGGCCCCCTAGAGTGGAAGTGCACAGTCTTAACCCCTGGACCACCAGGAAAGTCCCCAGATGGCATGCTTTTATAACTGGATGTCATTCTGTCCTGATATAATGGAGAGTACGTCATGTGGAAATATCCACTTTTTTTACATCTCCCATAAAAGTCCTGCTTATTTGAATCAAGAATATTTAGGTCTAAGAATGGCAAAACCCTTTCCTTCTGTATGTCTCTCTCACTGTTTGCCAACAAAGGGCCATCCAGTCAAAGCTATGGTTTTTTCCTGTGGTCATGTATGGATGTGAGAGTTGGACCATAAAGAAAGCTGAGCGCTGAAGAATGGATGCTTTGGAACTGTGGTGGTGGAGAAGACTCTTGAGAGTCCCTTGGACTGCAAGGAGATCCAACAAGTCCATCCTAAAGGAAATCAGTTCTGAATATTCATTGGAAGGATTGATGCTGAAGCTGAAGCTCCAATACTTTGGCCACCTCATGCGAAGAACTGACTCATTGGAAAAGACCCTGATGCTGGGAAAGATTGAGGGCAGGAGGAGAAGGGGGCGACAGAGGATGAGATGGTTGGATGGCATCACCGACTCGATGGACGTGAGTTTGAGTCAGCTCCGGGAGCTGGTGATGGACAGGGAGCCTGGCATGCTGCGGCCCACGGGGCCGTGAAGAGCCAGACACTGCTGAGCAACTGAACTGAACTGAACCTAAGTGCAGTGTATTCAGCTCTAAAACATTGGCTGATCACGTAGACTGATACTGTCAAGCTCACAATTTTATAAATTCATGTGATAGCAATCAGTGCCCCAGCTGACCCTCACTGCTGACACACAACCAAATTCAATTTGATCCTGAGGTGATCGAAAGAGCTTTGCACCTCGATGCTACATGCCACTGAGCTTTTATGCCAGCCACTGTGAGACACCGCTGTCAAGGAATTCATGAATCAGTCAGTCGCTGCAGTCATTTCTGGGCTGATCGCTGCCTCTGCCCTGCTACAGGGGACACACACCCTTAGCACAGACTCCACCACGGTGTGCTTCCAACACGTGACAATTGCCCTTGGGAAGTCAGACCCCAAGAGGACTCAGAAGACATCAGGGTCTTTACTTCTGACCCATCTGTAGGATATGAGTCTAGAGAAACGGGCTGCTTAGCTTATTTCTCAGCTAGACACCAGCTCCAAATGCAGCTGCAGGATCCAGCAGGATGCCACTGTCTCACCCTAGACAGCCCCATAGTGTTGGAACGGGCAGAATTTTAAAAGGACAAAATGATTGACATTTGTGCTTGCAATGGGCTTCCCTGGTGTCTCAGATGGTAAAGAATCCATCTGCAGTGCAGGAGACCCAGGTTCCATCCCTGGGTGGGAAGATCTCCTGGAGAAGGGAATGGCGACCCACTCCCCACTCCAGTATTTTGGCCTGGAGAAGTTGAGCCTATGGAGAGAAGTTTTTAGCAGACACATGAGCTTTTCTGTTAAAATTATATATTTTGAAAACAGATTTTATGTGACACATTATTTATTAAGGCCAAATAAATCGGGGCATCATCCTCGATGGAGGCTCAGCGGTAAAGAATCTGCATAGAATGGAGGACACACAGGAGAGGCGAGTTCGATCCCTGGGTCGGGAAGATTCCCTGGAGAAGGGAACGGCAACCCACTCTGGTATGCTTGCCTGGAGAATCCCATGGGCAGAGGAGCCTGGCGGGCTGCAGTCCATGGGGTCGCAAAGAGTCAGACACGGCTGAAGCCACAGAGTGCACAAAAATCGGGGTGTGTGAGTTCACAGCCAGCAGACTTGGTAAGTAAAGACAGTGACTTTGCCATCAATGAGTGTTGACCTAGACCCCACCACCCCCGACCCTTTGTAGGTAACCACAGCTGAGACGTAACATGAGAGGGGAACATGCCACCACCAAAACGGCAGTCAGTGACTCATCTCTTCGTGACTGAACACCCTCTAGGACGTCTGCAGACCTGTTCACAGTCTATACTCAATACGACTTTCCCTCCATTAGACAGAGGGTGATTCCAAATCAGGATTCAACGAGATGCCTGTGCTGAGCTCAAATAATGCACAAGACCTTTCACTGAGTCCAAGGGCCCACCCTTGCCTCAGCAGTTCAAATGATTCATAAGGGCTTTCACTGTTTCTAAGTGCCCATGCTCATGGCCAGGTTGTGTACGATGGGTTTGTGCTTTTCATTTTGCCTAAATAGATGTTAGGAAAAAAAAACAAGTACCAGAGAAAAAGATCTGCTGTGATAAATCATGCACCAGAGCCAAGCTGTGCAACTGTGGCTTCCGGCATTAACCCTGCCTATTCAACCACCATCCTGGTGAGCAAAGACACCACACTCACGTTTTGGCCTAATTCAAGGTGTGAGACCACAAGCTTGAAGCCATCAATGATGTCAATCCACAGGGAAGGGTTGACGTCAACCCACAGGGAAGGGTTGACGTCAACCCACTGCCAGCCTGCGAAAACTGAGCTCCACTGGGACTTTTTTTTTTTTTTTTTAATTTTTAATGGGAGGATAATTCCTTTACTGATGTCATTTTTCTTTATTTTGGTCGTTCATCTGTACGTAGGTCCTAAGCAACTGAGATGATGGCAGGTATTTGTGGGAACAGCACATGTTCCCAGACACCGTGGGCCAGGAAAGCTGACCAGCAAAATTCATCATTACTCATCCCTAACTTGTGTTTCTCTTTGGGGATTCAGAGCAGTGACCAAACGTCTCTCAGTACTCATCTCCACCAAGGTTTCAAGGACACGGCAAGTTCACCCACTCCAGACAGAACTCATGTGCAGCGTAAGCAGGACCGTGGTGACCGTAGCTGCCCTCCAGGTAAGATTCCTCACCATCTTCCTGAGGCTGGGATCCTTCAACGTCCACTGATCCAACCACAGACCTGAGGTGTGCCCTTGAGGAACCCCCTTGCCAACCTCCTCCCACGACTCAGCTACCGATGGAGACCCACGAAATTTCCAGATGTGTGTTCTGTCTCTACTGAGTACGAGCTTTCCTCCATTAGACAGTTCTGTGCAGTTCAGTTCAGTCACTTAGTCGTGTCCGACTCTTTGCAACCCCAAGGACCGCAGCACGCCAGGCCTCCCTGTCCATCACCAACTCCCGGAGTTTCCTCAAACTCACTTCCATCGAGTCGGTGATGCCATCCAACCTTCTCATCCTCTGTCGTCCCCTTCTCCTCCTGCCTTCAATCTTTCCCAGCATCAGGGTTTCTTTTCCCATGGGTTGCTTCTTTGAATCAGGTGGCCAAAGGATTAGAGTTTCAGCTTCAGTCCATGATTCCAGTTCAGGATTCAACAGAATGCCTTTGCTGAGCTGAAATAATACACAAACCTTGTTCCCCACCAGCCTGATGAATCAACATGTCAGTTCCTCAGGGAAACATTCTCTGCACACCCAAAACAACACAGGGCTAACAACAAAACTTCTCATGTCTTTAATGAGATATCTCTGTGAATATTTGTTTAGTATCTGACTTATGGATGGTTTGACAGTTCCCTGAGGGCATGGGTTTGGTTGAAGGGGAACTTCAGGTTCATTCAAGTAGTAAGTGCCTGAAGATGTTTAATGAGAGCTTTTGAATTTTTCTTCATTTTTATCTCATTAAATTTTTTCTTTCCTATTGAATTTTTCTTCATTTTTATCTCATTAAATTTTTTTTTTCCTATTGACAGCTGAAACTGAGAACAGCATCTCCCTGTTTTCTTGCTGATTTTTTATTCCTCTCTGGCACCATCCATAAACCATTTTCAACATGGATTTGAAAGAACTGGGCCTTGGCTGTGTTCTTCTCCATTTGAATGGGGGAAAAAAAAGATCCTTTCATTCAAACAAAAGCAGACCTTCCATGAACCCATCCGTTTTGCAAACTGTTAACTGTTGTATCTCTCCCAGGAACTTTAAGTGAGAATCACGACGCCACCATCAGACTTTTTGACAGTTCCCTGAGGGCATGGGTTTGGTTGAAGGGGAACTTCAGGTTCATTCAAGTAGTAAGTGCCTGAAGATGTTTAATGAGAGCTTTTGAATTTTTCTTCATTTTTATCTCATTAAATTGTTTCTTTCCTATTGAATTTTTCTTCATTTTTATCTCATTAAATTTTTTTTTTCCTATTGACAGCTGAAACTGAGAACAGCATCTCCCTGTTTTCTTGCTGATTTTTTATTCCTCTCTGGCACCATCCATAAACCATTTTCAACATGGATTTGAAAGAACTGGGCCTTGGCTGTGTTCTTCTCCATTTGAATGGGGGGAAAAAAAGATCCTTTCATTCAAACAAAAGCAGACCTTCCACGAACCCATCCATTTTGCAAACTGTTAACTGTTGTATCTCTCCCAGGAACTTTAAGTGAGAATCACAACGCCACCATCAGACTCTCTGTGTGGAGACTAAAGATGTCAACCCGACTCACAAAAGGCCATTAAAAAAAAAATATATATATATATATATATATATATATACACAACAACCACAATATGCAAACACTGTCATTTAAAGATTCTTCCAAGATTCAATGCTGTGGCATTGAAGCATAACTTGCACATTTTCGAGAGTTAAACAGAAAGAAGAAAAATAAAACAGACAGGCAAGCTCCTTGTCACCTTTCCAACAATTTCCCCACACATATCCCATCATTCCGGGGCTTCTAAACTGGGCGGCCTCTCCATCAGATTCACCTTAGCAGTTCTGGCGATAACTAGTCTTCAGAGTGAGAAAAATACAAGACGTCAAAAAACACAGGAACACTTTCCACGGTGTCCTCGGAGCACGTGGCCAAATCTTCCCATCTGGCACATTCTACCCTGACAGTGTTTTTTCTTTTTTTTCTAAAACAAACACAGGAGCGTTTCTGTGATGCAAAGAGCACAACTGATTTTAATTGTCACAACTACTCACTGCCATCGGACCTGGCAGGGTGAACCACTTCCACAGGGGAGAAATACGGCTGTCTGGTTCAAATCAAAGGTGCACTCACTCTCGTGATGTGTCAGCCAAGACACATGCATCCGGCCACGCCACACTGGCAACAGCAAGCAGACGCTCAAATGTGATCACCACCTCTAATAATTATCGGCAGAACTGACGGTGAAGCCAAAGCTCCGATACTCTAACCACCTGATGCAAAGAGCCGAAAAGACGGTCTTTTCCGGTCCGTGATGCTGGGAAAGACTGAAGAGAGCAGGAGAAGGGGACGACAGAGGATGAGATGGTTGGAAGGCATCACCGACTCGATGGACATGAGTTTGAGCCAACTCCGGGAGACGGTGATGGACAGGGAAGCCTGGCGTGCTGCAGTCCACGGGGTCGCAAAGAGCCGGACACGACTTAGAGACTCAGCAACAATATCTAATAATTGCTTCGTCTTTGTACTATAGAAATTCCGTAGAGCAAAGAGTTCATTACAAACATATCCAAGCATGAACATAAATGCACCGCACAAATTCTTCAGATTTGACTTGGATACAATAAAACCTAAATATGACCAACACAATTATGCAATTTTGAGACATTTAAATATTCAGACATTAAAAGATGATATTTGTAGATTTCATCCTCATCAGCCAGTTTTAGGCTGAAAAATAACACTGACAATGTGTTTGAAAGACAACACATTAATAAAACTTGTTGGTGGCTTAATAAAACTTGCCATATACACTGCCAACTCCTGCACCAGGAATATGGGAACTCTTCAAATACTTTTGGTGGGTCAAACATTATGGGGAAAACTATGACACCCAGTGGGCAAAAACTTTCAATGCTGCACGAATGGCTGTGTGTCCAGTCCTCCATCCACCCATCCACCATCCATCTATCAACTCATCTAGACATCTAAACATAGAAAGAAATTCATAATATGGAAATAGGCAATGCTTTCGTAAACAATTTTGCATTTTCACACGCATGCATAAAAATTATCCTTTTTATCTGAAAAAGCGTGAACGCTAATGTATAGTTTATGCACGGATGTGTGATATCTGCATCAATGAAACTCTGTAAGCCTATGTCTATAGGACATACATCCATTGCAAAGAACCCCCTAATCTTCAATCATGATCAGAATTCATTCTGTGCTGGCCCACTTTTTTTTTTTTCCTTTTGGGGAAAAAACCCTCAGAGGAAAGTGAAATGAATCACTCCACTTGGTGAACCCATAAAACCAGCAAACTTTATGTGAATATGGAACAGAGCAATACATGATAAAAAAAAAAGGGGGGGCCTTTGGATGAGTAAATTTATTTTTACATTTGCTGTTGCTCTTTTCTTGGCCAGCTTCATTCATTAACTATTTTTCCTCCTGGATGTCATTACGTATGTAAGCCTAAGAAGGTCCATCAGGAGTAGTTCTTTAGGAAAGTTCCAGATTCCGACCTTATCACAAAACTGATTCAGGATTTGCACCGTGTTTCTGAAGCCCCTGAAACTCTGTGTGTGTGTGTGTGTGTGTGTGTGTGTGT